>BPLR01019542.1:0-468242 GCA_021605095.1 Caerostris extrusa | reverse complement strand
ACAAGCTGCGCTGAAACGTGCTGGGGAGGGAGAAAAATGCATCGAAAATATGGAAGCCTGAAAAAAGAGTCAGCATTCTAGAATCTATTGAATTCATTATCAAATGAATTTGACACATTTATATATTTAATGAATTGTTAAGGAGGAGACGTTTTTCAAATAAATGTAATTAGCCGGGCTTTATCAAGAGTTTGTTATGGGAAATGTATAATGTTTAGTACGTTATGGGAAATGTATAATGTTTAGTACGTTATGGGAAATGTATAATGTTTAGTACGTTATGGGAAATGTATAATGTTTAGTACGTTATGGGAAATGTATAATGTTTAGTACGTTATGGGAAATGCCTAATGTAGAGTACGAATAAAAATATATGTCGAGCAAAACATAATATTGTATAAGATATTAAAAATGTCACATTATGTTTTATTTCTAATCATTCTAAAGTCATTGCTTTTTTCAAATAAATGTACTTATCTGGGCTTTCTCAAGAGTTTGTTATGGAAATGTCTAGTACTATAAATTCCTGCCAATTTTAAAACCACATCACTAGCGATTTAAAAAAAAGTGCAAATTTTTAAAGAATGCACACAATATCCTCCTTTCGATCAATTAATTTCATTGATTATTTTTTTCTTTCCCTGAAAATCCTTTCAAAAAAAATTTTTTTTTTCCCCCAAAAAATGAAATAAAAAAAGAGTCTTAATTTTTGCTTCAGTTTTCTAATAGGAAACCTAGAGTGTTGCATGATGTTAATTTCATTCTGTAGTGTGCAGGTTGACAACCAAATTGTAACTGGGCGTGGTTGGGTTGAGATACTTGAGGCACAGGTTGGAGATCTCACAGTTTTATTTACACACGCACAAACACCACACACATACAATAACAGACATCCAATATTCAACATATGTAAAGAGAAATAATTATAGATTGGTGGAAGGAATTCACTAACTAACACTGCTAAGCCAAAAAAAAAAAAAAAAAACCGAAATTCGGTTATGCTCAGGGACAGTGAAATATACTTCTTCTCATGGTGTAGTAGCCTGATGGCCAATTGGCTAGCGCTCTGGCCTTTGATACCACAAACTTCAGGTTCGAACTCTGGTGGTGGTAGGAATGTTTGTTAGTGGTTCGGAATACACGTTAAAATGTAGATCCCGGTCTAATTAGTCCAAAATGTACACAAAATGATAGTAGAGCGACAAACCAAATCTTCTCAGAGTGAGAATCTGTAAGCCAACTAATGAGCCGGGATGCGCTAAATAAATTTCCTCTCGGAATGAGAGACTATAAACTAAACGTTTCTCAGCTGGAGCAGGTTGCGTTGTACCTTCTCGAGTGAGAGTCTCGAGACCTACTAACCATTTCTCCTGGTCGCCACAGGGGTGTGGTTTTGCCAGTGTGTAGGAAGAAGCACGTTTATAATTATAGTTTATTATCATTGATAAAATTTATTTCTTCAATTTAAAGCTAATCCAAGAGTTGTATTTTATTATTATTAAGGATATGCATTATTTTAAATTAACTATACTGATTTTTAAGCTTTCTTTGCTATTCAAAAATATTTACACTGATGAGTGAGGAATGTTTCTAATGGATGATTAATAGATGAAAAGTTTGCGTAAATATGATTTTTATTAATGAAATAACGGGGAAAAATGATGACAAAGATGAATACGAACGCGTCAAGTGCTATGATGTCGTTTTACATTAGTAATTATTATGAGGACAATTTTTTTGAACTAAATATATTAAAATATATTTAGTTCTAAATATATTAAAATTTATTCTTTTAAAATTAAAAAAAAAATTAGAAGAACATTTCGTGATTTTTGGCTACGTACCGGATAAAAAAATAATAAATTCAGCGAAAAAAAATTGAACTTCTTTATAATTTTTAAGTTTCATGAAATACAAACAGGCATACAAATCTCTTGATTTATGTATTTAGAGATAAAATTAAAAATCAATGTTTCCCAAAACAAATAATTATCATGTTACTTTCAAATATTATTTGCTTTTTTTAAAGCGGTGTATTTTTCTTAACCATTTACATTTTATCATTTTTCAGTGCCCATTGTACCTGACATTCTTTACAAGTTTGAAAACGAATCCATCGAAAAAAGTATTCAAAAAGTTTATAATATGAACGCTTTTAAAGAAAATTGTTCAGAAAGTTATTCAGTAATTTTGGGCTGTCAAAGTTATTCTAATACTACCCTCAACTAGTGTTCATCCTAAGACTAATGACATAGCTGATGAAAATCGGTATGTGGGATTGCTTCTGCATCGAAGGCACTGGTGCAATTAATTGCAAAATCCAATCATTGGATCATGGACTAATAGGTAAATATAAAGCTCGTATCTCTAAATTTTAATGATGGCATTATTTATATTTTTCCAAGTGTTTTATTTTTTAGATAGTTTTTTTCTATGTATCTAGGATTTATTTTTACTTTAACATTATTTATGCAATTAATAATGGGCAATATTATATTTAAAATTGAAGGACTTTTTCGATTATTATATATAAAATGTTCTTATAGAACTTGATTCTGCAGGTTGCTGGGAAAATATTTGGTTAAATTGTAAAGGAACAAATATAAATATTTGTGCTACAGAATAAGTTAACGGAAATGCTGTGTTGAAGCGTTGGTGGCAGAGAAAGATTTTAAAAGTAAAATTAAAGACAGAGAAAGATGCATGCTACACATGTGCTTTTCAGCTCATAGGGATTGTACTGGGTGTGGTTGGGTTGAGATACTTGTGGCACAGGTTGGAGAACTCACAGCTTTATTTACACATGCACAAACATCACACAGATACAATTACAGACTATATGTAACACATTTAAAGACATATAATTATAAATTCCACTTCTAAGCCGAAAACCATATACTCAGGTACGCGCAGGGTAGGCGAAAGATACTTCCTCTCCGGATGAGATTCTGTAGGCCAATTAATACGCCAAATATATTTTCTCTCGTGATGAGAGACTATAAACTAAACGTTTCTCAACGAGAGAGCAGGTCACGCTGTACTTCCTCCCAGGGTGAGAGTCTCGAGGCCTACTGACAATTTCTCTTGAACGCCACAGGGGGCGCTCTTGAAGTGCATAGGAGGAAGCATGGTTACAAGAGTGATTATGATAAATTAACCATGCCAGTTGTTAAGGTATTTAAGTAAATTATCTTCTTCAATAAAAGTAGGAAACCTACAACAATATTACAATAAAAGATAAATAATTAAAAGTACTTGTTGATTCCTTCATTTATTTTAATAAAAAAAAAAAAAATTTCAAATTTGAAGTGTTTGTAAAACTAAATTTAACTCATGTTCAAATTATATATTTTAATCTAGTGTGCGAATGTAATCAACTATATATTTTTTATTGCAGAATAGGAAATAAAACTCCTATATTTTGTGGAACTCTGGTATTGTTGTTATCATCCTTACGTAAGTTTGGTATAAAATATTCTTGCATGCTTTTAAATAAGTTGAGCAATGATAACTATTGATTGTAATCAAGTTAGCTTGTTAAACAATTACATTCATAACTGTAAACAAAAAGACTTAATTTTTTTTAAATGCTCTTGTTTGATGAAGAGCTTTCATTTTTTACTAAACAAAAACTTTTTTTTTTTTTACTAAACAACTTTTTTTTTTTACTAAACAATAACTTTTACAAAACCTTTTTATGCAGCACTTCAAAATTTTTATGCTTGGCGTTTTTTTAGCACAATGTTGAAAAATAATGATAAATTTTATGTAAAATCATTTTTAGAGTTTTGTGTTAAAAATATTCCTTTTTACACATAATTTAATTTTAATGTTTCTTTATAATATAATATTTTTTGGGGTTAATTTTTCTATATTTATGATTAAAATAATATTATTCATAAAATATATTGTCTTAAGGAAATTATTTACGAAATTAGATTGCAATTTACTTGAAAAAAATATTTACATTTTTTACATGGATATCAATTCAATTCAATTAATATCTTGAAAAAAAAAATTATAAGGTTTTAGAAATTTTTATAAAAATTGAAAGGATGTAAATAATTCAGTGGTTTTCTCCAGAAAATTCTATTTTTTATATTCTTCTTTATAACTAAAAACAAGAAAAATAAAATTGCAATGCAAGATACTAGAAGAAAAATATTATTTTTCGTGGTTGAATGTCTTCGAAAGATGTCCAACCCTGAACAGAAGCGACTATTTTCTGGACAGCAGCCAGATAGTATACTGAGGTTAGTGTCATTCACTTTGGATTTAGCTGAGTGAACAGTTATTCTGCTCTATATTTTTCAAAGAATTGAATAAGTACAAAAAAAATCTCAGGCTAAAGATACTTCCAAGATCTCTGCTTTGCCAATCTCAACTTCAAGTACAATAGAAAATTTATATAAATGAATTTTGTACTTCACTTCTCTTCAAAAATGTATAATTTTAATTAAAATAATGTTTAGAAAATTATTTTACGGTTATATTGTAGGATTTCGGAATTTTTGTTCTACAAGAAAACAGTGTCATAAAAAATTTCCAACAAAAATTTCTGGATTACCTTCACGTTAATACTTTACTAATTACTCGCTTCTGAGAAATAAATTTTAGTTAAGCGTTACTGATAATTGCATAATAAAAGTGAACATTCTGAAATATGTTTTAAAAAACTATGCACCAAATGAAGAACTCTATAAAATTACTTTTGTTAAAATCATTCTAACAGAAAAGGATACAGAAATGATTTTACAGCTATGATTTAACATTATTCTACAGTTATATTGTAGGATTTTGGAATTTTTGTTCAAAAGAAAACATGCCATAAAAAAAATTTCAACAATATTTCCTAAATTGCCTTCCTTTAATACTTGACTAATTTCTCGTTTCTGAGAAATAAATTTTAAAAATGGTTCCTTTAGTTAAGCGTTACTGGTAATTGCATATGTTAAAAATATGTTAAAAAACCTCTGCACCAAGTGAAAAAACTATATAAAATTATTTTTGTTAAAATCATTCTTCTTCATTCTTGGCGTGTGACCTGATGGGCAATTGGCTAGCGCTATGGCATTTGGAATCACATGTTTCGAATGTCTGTGAGACCTTCACAGGTCGAAACAACTACAGATAGAATATGAACTATACCATGAGTTGTTCCATTGTGATTGGTGATATACCATGAACTGAGAAATGTCTACTCAATAAGAAGTGGGCCTTTGGTACCGCAGGCTTCACGTTCGAATCTTGGCTGTGGCATGGGCGTTTGTTTGTGATTCGGTATCCAGGTTAAACTGTAGGTCCCAGTCTGATTAGCCTAAAGTGTGCAAAAGAAGACCGTTGAGTGACAAACCAAATCAAATCTTCATTGGAGTAACAAACCCATGGACATCTGCCTACTAGCAAATTTCGAAACAAGATATGTTTTCTTTCTACGGGGTAGGGTTGTCTGCCCTACGCCAAATATTCGTATTCGGCTGGGACCTTCGGTTTAAAATGGATTTCGAACCACTATAAACATCCAAGGCACAACCGGGACTCGAACCTTGTGGCACCGAGCACCAGCGCGTTAGTCACTCTGCCAACAGGCACTAAAATCATTGTAATAGAAAATGATTTACCAAATCACTTTACATACTTTTTTTCCCTTCCAGTTTCATTTGGTTTGAAGAAAACATTTTATTTGAAATTTTTTGTTGTTGTTTAAGTTAAGGAGTTAACAGTGAATAATAATATTTTGTTCAAATCAATTTATTGAAACATATAATTTAAATTATCAAAAAAATTACAAAATTATACACATAAGGAAACTCAAATAGATGTAAAAAAAAAAAAAATGACATAGTATATTGTTTGCATGTTAAATTTTTAATTTCTTAGTAAGAAATATTTCCTTAACATATATGAATGTTGGCTGCAAATTAATGAAGAATCTATGAATTATAGATTAATTTTGATATAGCATAGTATTGTTAAATAACAACAGATATTCATTAGTTTGAGAATTATTAATTCTATTATTTTTTTAAATATTCAAAGATATGTATAATGAAATTTTGATAAATATTAAATAAACTGCTTATAAATATGCCAAAATATTAAATAAACTGCTTTTAAATATGTCAAAATATTAAATAAACTGTTTATAACTATGTTCTTTTTCAGTGATTGCATTTGGAGATTCATTCTACATTTTGCTTTTTGCTCGAAGTATTCATGGTGTAGGATCTGCAGGCATTTGCATTGGAGGTAAAACTAATATTCATTTTCATTTGTAATAAAAATGAAGAAAAACTAAAAGTATGAAGTGAACGTTCTCTTTATTTTTTTTTTAAGTTGTAGTGTGCAGGTTGGGTAACTAGATTATAACTGGGTGTGGTTGGGTTGAGATAGGTTACAGGTTTTGATTGAGTTACAGGTTTGAGAACTCAAAGCCTTATTTACACACGTACAAATAGCACACACATACAATTAGAGACATAGAATATTTAACACATTTAAAGGTCTATAATTAAAAATTCATGGAATGATTCCACTTCTAAGCCGAAAACCCGATATTCAGTTAAGCGCAAGATGCGCGGAATATAATATCTCCCTGGGTGAGAGTCTATAGTCAACTAATATGCAGGGTTGCATTAAATATATTTCCTCTCGAGATGATTAACTAAACGCTTCTTAGCGGGAGTTCAACTTGCGCTGTACTTCCTCTAAGGGTGAGAGTCCCGAGGTCTACTGACCATTTCTCCTGAACGTCACAGCGGGCACTCTTGTCAGTGTGTAGGAGGAAACACTGTTACAAAGTAATTCAAATCCCGGCTAAGATAACTAATTCAGCTCTCTTTTTACAATAGTAAATAAAAGGTTAGAATTTCGTCAAACAAATTAAAAATTTAATATAATGTTAGTCAAGTATAATATTTTTTATTTATTTAATTTGTAAAAGAATATCAAGAGAATTAGGTAAACATGATTGCATTGCTAATTTTCGTTAAGTTTTTTATAGTGTTGTTTATGTATTTTACTTCTTCAAACATTCATATTCTCAATTCAGTCGCATTTAATTTTGTGTAAAAAAAAACCTCTGCTTTTAATTTATGTTGTTTTCACTTTATTTCCCACTTAATTAACTTATTCTATTATAACATTTGATTAAAAAATACAGTTATCATCTTTTTATTTGGGGAATAAGTAAAAAAAAAAAATTCTTTGGGTTTTCCACTCTATAAAATTAAAAATATTTTAATTTAATAAAATAAATCTAAATAATTTTACAATCACGCTAAATGTGAGCTTAGTTCATCCCTGCGTGCTGTTATATCTCCGAACCCAATCTAGGCAGTTCCATACCAAAACCTTCTTCATGGAGGGGAGACGGGGGCCACCAAATCATGTAACTCCCATGGGAATGTGGGGGTGGGTTGCTGAGCGGCACGCGGGACAGACCCCGCTTACATTTATTAAATGTATATATTGATTTTAGGTGGTTGCAATTCAGCTGTTAGTATGTTTAATTAATTTATTTATTTTACGTCAGCTTGCCTATGAACAATACATCGGCGTTAAAAAAACAACAAAAAACAAAACGTTAACCATAAAAATAACTATGAAAAATCACCAAAAACCTAATTGCGTGATTTCCTTATGAATATTGATCCCATTTCAAATTTTTTTTTTCTTTTGATCTCAATTTTATATTGGAAGTATACCTGCCAATTTATGTACGTATGTTGAGTAAGACTAACTGCTAATAAGAGCAATTTTTTTATCCTGAAACATATTTGTTTGGTTTTACCATTATAAAACAGACCAATAAACTTTAAAAAAAAAAAATAAATAAAATAAAAATACCCTTCCTACTGTCATTTTAATGGGGGAAAAAAAAAAAAAAAAAAAATCAGATGACGCGACATTTTTCCCCCTCAAAAGCGTGAATCAAGTGAATGACTTGTGGCGCCATCTTGTGGAAGTATTAAAACTTAAAATATTGATTAGTAAAATATGGAGGACAGCATTCATCACAGCTGTCAGAAACTGCGGACTTTTGTCAAAGTCTTTGACGAAATCTTTTTTATTTTCAGGTATGGCTGCAATAGCGGAGAGATACCAGGAAGACTGTGAGCGTAGTCGATTTATGGGTATGATAATGGGTGGAATAGCTACTGGAGTTTTAAGTTAGTACTTTAAATTTAATTAAAATCTACTTGCTTTTATATATATATATTTTATACAAATAAAATATAATTAAAAAAAAATAAACAGTTGGTTATCCACTTGGCAGTGTCATGTAT
Organism: Caerostris extrusa; assembly: GCA_021605095.1. Lineage (NCBI taxonomy): Eukaryota > Metazoa > Arthropoda > Arachnida > Araneae > Araneidae > Caerostris > Caerostris extrusa. The sequence continues at coordinate 459,954 of BPLR01019542.1, read as the reverse complement.
GACTTTGTTGATCAGAAGGCGCCACTTTTATTAGTGGCAGGTTTACTTGTTTTAGACACAGGTAATAATACTTACTTATTTCAAATAATTTTTTATTTTATAGTAATATTTTACTGGAATTAAACAAAATATTATTTTCTTAGTTTTCCTTGTCATGGTTTTACGACCACGTTTACAGCCAGAAGTAAGAAAACTTTGTGCTATTTACTTCGCTTTTTTGCTTGTTTACAGTTGTCCGTTTTTGAGCCGAAGCCTTGTATAATATTTGGTTCTTACATTTTTAGAAGATTTTATAATTTTTATTCTTACACTTTTAGAAGACTTTTTTTATTTGATTCTCATACTTTTAAAAACCTATACGTTTAATTCTTATATTTTTAAAACTTATACGTTTAATTCTTATACTTTTAAAATCTATATGTTTGATTCTTATGCTTTCAAAACCCATACGCTTAATTCTTATATTTTTAAAACCTATACGTTTAATTCTTATACTTTTAAAACCTATACGTCTAATTCTTATACTTTTAGAAGATTTTATAATTTTTATTTTTACACTTTTAGAAGACTTTTTTTTATTTGATTCTTATATTTTAAAAATCTATACGTTTGATTCTTATACTTTTAGAAGACTATAGTGTATTTGATTCTAATACTTTTTAGAACACTAGATATATTTGATTCTTTTACATTTAGAAGATTTGATGTATTAAAATAATATGGTATGTCATAGATTTTTATACGGTTTCGCCAATTTATATAAAATTGTAATTTCAGGGACTTTTGATCGGAACCAGCATTTGGAAACTGATTATTGATCCTTATATAATGCTTGCTGTGGGTAAGGAACAACTTTTTTCGTTTCTTATGCTTAACACTAATTTTGTTTGCGTATTTAATAACATTAGTCAATCACGTACGCTTTATCGTACTTAAAGAGAAATCTTGACTTGATCATGGTTGTAAACTAGGATGTCAATCTCTCTGCATCGTACTAAGATAAATCAGGTTTTTATTCTCGTATGTCTCAGGATCTTGTAATTTCATAGATGTCGGTTGAAGGATGAGAGAAAAAAAAAGAGATTTATCTGCACAGATGACATACTAAATAAAATTGGTTCATGCCTCCAAGTCCTAATCTGGTACCGTAAAGCTTCCTTTACACCAAGGCGTAACAATTCTTAATCAACGCTTACAACGCAACGTAATCAACGCTTACGTGGCGAAACTTAAAAGCGTTGACTAATCACAGGCCTCAATGATCAACGTCCGAAACAATCGCTCAGATTTGGCCAACTTTTAACTCTTAAACGCTTGACGCTTCATGTGACTTGGATTAAGCCAATAAGAATTGTAGGAGTAACCGGAACTTCACTTGGCGTAAAGCGATTTCTGTCGCTTCGGTGTGAACAGGTCGAAGAATTTTAACAGGTCAAAACAGATCGAAAATCTCTGTTTTTTGACGCTTCGCCACGTTACGCTGGGGTGTAAAGAAGGCTTAAGGCCATCAATGAGAATGAATAAATGTCACTAATGAATAGCTAATGAGAATGGATGCTGGACCATGAGTGTATCTTTTTTACTGTTCTGACGTATATATTCTCGGAAATTATCCCTTTGAGTGGATATGATATAAGAATTTAAATGAAAGTTTTATACTATCACATAATCAAAATAAATTTATTATTAGAAATTACGATGATATAACTTAATTTAAAAATATATTTGGAAAATTAAAGCAAAGAAATTGCTACCGGAAAGCTGTTGTGAATATTATTTATATCGTCGTTTATAACTATTTTGTCGTCATTTGCTACGTTTTAAATTAGCTCAGGAACTTATAGCTACTTATAGATTGGGTATCGCAAGCATAAATATGGATAAATAATAATAAAAATGCATAAATATAAATAAATATGCATAAATATGGAAATATATTAGTATACTTATACTAATATATTTCATAAATTAAGATTGCTATTTTCATAAAATAAGCAATTTTGTTTCCTTTTTATATGTCAGAATGACTTGGTGTATAGTGTGTTGAGCTTACGAATTAAAGGAGCTGGGGGCCTAAATTCTATAAAAAATTAACCGAAAGTTTACATATATCTGCCGGGAAGGGACATGATAAATCTTCTGGCTGAAAATTCCTTCTGTTGAATCAGGTTAGGTTTGTCGCTCTACTGTCCTTTTTGCATACTTTGAGCTAATTAGACCGGGACCTACAGTTTAACGTGAATTCCAAACCAATAACATACATGCATGCGAGGAGAATGTGAACCTCTAATTGCCACTCTTAGGGGTGTTCTTTTCAAATGTGGTAGAAAATGTTGGTAAAGTGATCCCTGGATAACGTTGCATCTGATACACATTTACCTTTCTAGTAGTGAAGGTTTGATTTGGTTTGCCGCTCTACAGTTATTTTGTGCTCACTTTGGGTTAATTAGACCGGGACCTACAGTTTAATGTGGATTCCGAACCACTAACAAACATCCATGCCACCGCCAGGATTCGAACTTGAAACACCAACGCCATCCTGCTAGCCAATTGGCTATCAGGTCGCCTGATAGTGAAGGAGCGCAGGTCAAAGGGCTAGGATAATTGAAGATATTTTCATTTCATTTTAATGTAAAAATAATCGATTTTGGACATTTTTTTCATTTTTTTTTCGAAAAAAGATTACTTATTTTTAAATAAGTAAATAAAAAAAAAAATATATGGCTTATTTTCTACGAAGCAGATCATTAAATAAAGATTATGAAAAAAATCATCAAAGAATCAGGAATAAAATGATGATGAATCAAATCATATAAAATAAACCTAAATAGTAATAAATAATAAACCTATATCTTATAAAATAAACATATCGTGAAGTAAATGAGTAAATAATAATCAAAATGAATTAAAATTTTCAATTTTGCCTAATAATAAACATTTGTTTTAATAATAATCTTTAAGTTAAATAATAAAAACATTTAATTATGACGATTAGAAAATTAGAGAAATAAATCTTCAACTCTTTAAGCAGCAAAAGTCTTTTTTTACTTCGAAACGATTTTGTTTTCTTTTATTTAAATAAAAATTAAAAAGAAAAAAAAAAAATAATGACTCCCGATTAACGGATTAAAATGCTCGGGTAAGTACTTATTCTTTTTAATTACAATTTGTTACAAAATGCATTCAATATATTTTTTTTTTTAAAAGTTGTTTCTAATATTTATATGTACTAATGATTAGGATTTTTGTAAAGTCAAAATACTTTAAGTACCTTAATTAGTTTTTTTTTTTTTTTCAAATATCGAGCAAACACAACGTTTCCGATAATAGGGAAGACTTAAAAATCGGGTAATGGAAAAATCATACAAAAGCAAAGTGACAAAAGTTTTTTAATTAGCTTTGAAATTCGAGGAATATTTTTATTACATTTTTTTTTTTTTTTTACCTTATTATTGAATTGAAATAATGCATAATTAATCTTGTTAGAAATTCGAGACTACTTTTCTCCTTTCTGTAACGTTTTATTTTATTCATTTTTGTTTTACATTTTTAGTGGGGAAAAAAATAGAATTCGATGTATTGAAAAAATTGTTTAATGCTACTTAAGTTTTATGTAAAAATAAATAAATTTAATTAAGTCGCATGTACGGCGTGTCGCGGTACGAAATAGTCAATTGGGATTTAAAATGTATTGTATTGTAGGATTGTAGGATTTAAAAATCCGACTCGTGGCTCAGTGGCTCGTGTGTCGCTGGGGAGCATTAGGGGTGTGGTTCAATCAGCTGGTTGAGGCTTTGTTGTAGACACTGCTTAAAACACGATAAGATTTGATGATGTTTGCGATGCTCAGAATCTTGCCTCGTTAGTCGATCGCTTACCTCGTTAGATGGGAGTTTTCCCGTGTTTTCTTCCATACAATACGAGCCGCCTGATAGCCAAATGGTTAGCGCTCTGGCCGTTGGTACCACAGGCTTCAGGCTCGAATCCTGGCGGTGTACTGGATGTTTGTTAGTTGTCCGGAATCCACCTTAAACTGTAGATTCCGGTCTAATTAGTCCAAAGTATGCACAAAATGACCGTAGAGCCACAAACCAATCCCATACAATACGCAAATGTGGTTTAGTCCTCTCTGAAGGCTCTATCCTCCTTCTTCAGCGACACGGACCCTACCTCAGACTTCTACCTACGGATGCTCTATCACAACAGAAGCTGCCCCTTTCCCTCCATCCATGAGTAGATTACTCATGGGATGTCCGTCCCGCACTGCAGGAACTGAGGATTAGACACAACAACAACAACAACAAGATTTAAAAGAATTTATTATTTCATGAGTTTAGAAACATAATTATACTTGAATTTTCAAATAATAAATGATTCCAACTGTTTAAGACAACTTTAGAACTTTATTTAAGCAAGACTTCTGATAGAGTCAGTAGAGCTCAAACAGGTAGCTCGTGAATGTATTAGTGTTAGATCGCCATTGATTATATGCGTTGCATTCAATGCTTGCAAAAACTCTTAGACTCAGTGGAGCAGTAACAGCTTGTGTGATAATCTGGCATTGATAGCCAGACTACTTTGTAGGGATTCTACTTGTTTTATCGTGAGCGACAGTAGAGTTCGGGGTCCAACACGACTCGTTCATGGAAGTAATACCTTCTCTCTCCAGCTTTATGTGGTATAACGAATGATAATTTATATTTTAAGATTTATATTTTGTGATATAAATTCTTTTGAAACACGAGGTTATTGATAGAAGAAAAAAAAAATATTCGTGCCCCATTGACTTCGAGATTCGAACTCCGACTTATGTTCAACATATTAATGGCGCAATAATACTTAATTCAATTACCCTCAGCATTGATATTTCGTTCGTTGTATTTTTGAAACCATATCTAATTGGTATAATATATTTAAAATAGAGCTGACCAATATGGGTCCCTCCGGCTTTATATAAAACAGCAGAATTACCAATGCGGTCTGCTATGAAAATTAAATTTCCTTAGCGACAGTATTACTCCTTATAATGCGGTCCAAGGAAATTAACAGATTCATCACCCTTGACATACAATATATACTAAAAAGAGTCTTCTGTAAAAATACAGTCTTAACATATTAATTAAAAAATTAAATTTATTTTTCTTTTACATAAGTTTTAATAAATAAGATACACGAAAACAGTATACGTAGGGATATAGGGGACGGAAGTGACGCCATAGAAAAAGTTTGCTTTTACTGGAAGTGACTTTTTGATAGACGAGGGAATAGACTGATAAGAATGAAATTATTTTCCAGTTTGCTGATAAGAAACTTTTTTCCGATAGTAACATCGGAGTGACTCATCACTATAATAAGTGAGTTTGTATTGATATGTATAAATTTTTTAGGAAATTTTTTTCGGTGCCAATATCGGAATGACTTATCGGTGTGCTGGAACTTGTTGATTTTGATTGCTAAGGCACAATAAAAGTATGATTTTTTAAATAAATTTGATTCCTTTTTGCAATTTTTAAAAAATAAATCATTATATTTAAATTATGACATTCCTATAACTAAAGATATGTTCCTCTTCGTATCGCATTGATGGTGATCCAGTGTTAAGATATGGATTTCAAATAAAAGATGTCGGTCTTTATTCCCTAAGGGATTTGACAAGACGAGCTTTTAATCCACTGAACAATTTGTTGAAAATATAGGGATAGGTTTAGAATAATTGGAATTTTCTTTTGTAGCGTTAGTGGGAGCTAGGCTGGCAGCCCAAGAAGCCTCAGGGAGACTTTCATGTGACTTATTCATGGAAGGCGCAATAAATATTACGCTTTTCCTTCCATCTGAGATAATGAGGACCGTTGGACAGACAAACTGATGACGTGACCCTCCAGGTTGAGTTCGGCTTTCTCTGAGCATGTGTTTCGAGACAAATGACGCCAATTAAAGTCTTTCAACTCAGTGGTTCAGTTCTCTGGGCTTTTGTGTAATGGTTTACTCGAGGGGCCATGGGCTTCTTTCCGCTGGGGAATGGGTCGTTTTTATTTTTTATTTGTTCTTCATCCGTACCAGAGTTTTCGTGTTGCGCGAGATTCTTTTTAGATTTAGGTTCTTCAGGAAAATTTTCTTCCGGTAAAAGTTCCAGTTCATTAGGGAAAAGAAGATGGGTTGAATTTCAATATTTTGTAAAGATGGTTTTATTCTGCACAACGCAGTGGTTTGTTAGGTTGCATGTTTTTGAAATTCGTTTTAAGTTTCTGTTCGGAATGGGTCAATAAAAGTGTGGATCGAACGGATCTAGAATCAACATTCACGAATTCGTTTATGCGTTTTCAATGATGCGGTAATGAATTGAAATAGGAGCCTTGGATTTTGTTATTTGTGGAGTAGTATAAAAGATGTGTATTTTGAAACAAGTGTGGACTTCAAATAAAGGTTATGTTTATTTCTTTTAAGTAAAACTTGAAGTTTGAAGTTTTAATTAATATTAATGTTTACAATTAATGCACATTTTAGAATGGATTACTGTTCTTGGACAGATGGACATCGATATAAATGTAAAAAAAAAAAAAAACTTGAAATCACGATTAAATTAGTGTTGCTAAGTAAAAGACATCACAAGTAAACTAACTTTTGCCATAGAATGATTCTCTTTTTTTTTCCATTGGAATTTCTGTTCGGAATAGTCAAATAAAAGTGGGGAACGAAAGGATTTCGACTGAACATTCGCGAATTTGTTTTATATGTTTTCAATGATGCGTGTAAAAGATGTGTATTTTGCATATAGATTGAATTTATAAAAGTGTGGAATTTTGTTTTTCTTATTTTTTATGATAGAAATTCATGTAAAAGGTATACATTCGGAATGAAGAATTAGAACGTTCATCCATTATCCAAGAATCATCTTTTGACTCATTGTAAGGTTTTCGAGATCTTCGCACTTCGTCGCTGCTGTTATCATTAGAACAGTTTTCCCTTTTATTCATTTTTAAAAATATAATGCAAAGTAAATGCAAACGGTAGTACGCAATAGATAACAACAACAATAAAAATCACTACAGTACTATTTTTGGTGAGCATTAAGGCTCAGGTTCAATTCGCTGGTGGCTTTTTTGTAGACATTATTTCAAAAAAACATAGTACTGCAGTAAAAAGAAGTACTGTACTTAAAACAGTAAAATACTACCTTTGGGTACTGAAGGAAATTGATATAAATAAGCATGAAATTACGAAAAAAATAATGTTGCTCGGTAAACGATATCACGAATAAACTAACTTTTGCTTTAGAATGATTTTCTTTTTTTTTTAGAATTAAAAATTAATGCTCAATGGAATTTCTGTTTGGAAAGGCTGAATAAAAGTGTGGATCAAACGGATTTCGAATGAACATTCACGAATTCGTTTATGTGCATTTAGTAATGTGAATAGAAATAGGAGCCTTGGATTTTGTTATTTCTGGAGTAGTATAAAAGATGTGTGTTTTGGAATTTTTTTTTTTTTTAGTTTCTGTTTAGATTGAGTTAATAAAAGTGTGGATCACAAACTTCAAATGAAGGTTATGTTTATTTCTTTTAAGTAAAACTTGAAGTTTTAATTAATATTAATGTTTACAATTAATGCACATTTTAGAATGGAATGCTGTTCTTGGACTGATGGACATCGATATAAATGTAAAAAAACTTGAAATCAGGATAAAATTAATGTTGCTAGGTAAACGATATCACGAGTAAACTCACTTTTGCTTTAGAAGGACTCTCTTTTTTTTTTTTTTTTCCAGATTTAAAAATTAATGTCCAATGGAATTTCTGTTCGGAATGGCTCAATAAAAGCGTGGATCGAACGGATTTCGAATGAACATTAACGAATTCGTTTATGCGTTTTCAAAGATGTGGGCATGAGTATAAATAGGAGTCTTGGATTTTGTTATTTCTGGAGTAGTATAAAAGATGCGTCTTTTGAAACTTTTTTTCTTTGTGAGTTTCTGTTTAGATTGAATTAATAAAAGTGTGGACCACAGTCTTCGAATGAAGGCAATGTTCATTTCATTTATTAATTATAATACTAAAAATGTATAGTTTCGATTATAATAAAAAAAAAATTTCTGAAACAAACTGTATCTGAAAACAACAACAACAACTATAAGGTAATAAAGTAATAAAGATTCATGGGAAAAGTTAAATTAATATTTTCATTGGTTACAACTAATAATTTTATTTACTTCCAAAACTGAATTGAATAAAATTTTACATTTTAAAAAATTTATATTTTAAGACATTTCAGACTTTAATATTAATTAAAAATATATACCGATCCATTACTGTTCTAGTTTTCAGAATTTCACATCAAGCATCTTATGGATTTGATTGGATTAATGGAAAGCGAATCGAGCTTCCGAACTAATAAAACTTGATTCGATATCTGAGTAGTAATGCTGAACCAAAAGTTTACAAGTTTATGTCAGGAAGGGGTATCATAAATCTCTAGAAGGGAAAGTTCTTCTATAGGGCGCCACGGGGAGGGTGTGAATCTTTCAAATGCATTCATTGTGGATTTTACGGTGTCGTGGTAAGTGTTGGTGGTGGGGCATAATAGGCGAGTGACTAGCACTCTGTCAATCGGTGGCACAGGCTACGAGTTCGAGTCGCGGCGGGGCCATGGATGTTTATAGTGGCTCGGAATCCGCTTTAAAAGTAGGTCTCGGTCTAATATAAATGTAGAGCATTTGGCGTAGTGTTGACAAACCTACACTGTAAAAAGAAAACATCTCCTGTCTTGAAATCTGCCAGTAGGTAGAATACCTGGGCTCACCGTAGGTCTGCTGCGCCATTCGAGAAGAAGAAAATGTTGGTGGTGTAACCCTGTGTAACATTGAATTTACTATAATCTGCTATTTTAGTGACAGTATAGCTTAGATAAAAATGCCACGTACTGAAAAACAACGTTTACATTTTGTAATAAATTACTATGTAGCATATTAGAACCTTATTCTACATAGTAAGTACATATGCAAATATAGTACTATTACAAATATAAGAATTTTACGTAGACAATATGGGAACAATATTACATAATCATTAAAATTGAAAATTTTTATTTTCAGGAGCAATAAGTGTATCCACCTTACCTATAGCAATTTTGGAACCTTGTTTACCCATTTGGCTTATGGAAACTATTTCTCCTCCTAAATGGCAACTGGGTAAGAATATTGAAGATTGTTTAGTTCAAAGCTTTTGACTTTTGAATATGCTTTTGAGTTCAATGCTTTTGACTTTTTGAGTATCAAATATTTGTAATGAATACCATGATCAGATTTTGATAAATATACAAATTAACGCGATGAATAATGATGCTAATGACTTTGAATGTATTGTGAGATTATATTCTTAAAGCAGAAAATAATGAACTAAATTACTTTCTCTTGTTTGCCTTTAAATTTGTAAAAAATGTTTATTGATTGGATAGTGCCAGTACCATCAAATACACATTATTTTGTCCTCGAAGCCTCTTTGCGACATCATTTTATAGCTTTTGCATTATTGCATAAGTTAATATAAGATCTATGTGGTACTTTATAATAATATATAACACATCACTCAATAAGTCCCCGCTCTGACACATATGTGACAACACTGTTGACAGACCCATATTATTTCTGGATAGTAGCATCCTTCAAACGATACATGTCAAAATTTCATGATATTCTGATAATTAGTTTACAGGTTACTGTAATTTTAGTGACCCCAGTTTTGCAATTTTCAAAACAATGGGTAAAAAAAAGAATTTCGTGTGTTGATTAAACATTGTTTTTTGATGGGAAAAAAATTGTTGAAGCAAACAGTGGCTATTTCACTAAGACAATGCCTCATGTCACAAGTCGATGAAAATGATAGTTAAATTGAATGAATTACATTTCTAATTGCTTCCCCACCCATCGTAATCTACAGATCTGTCCCCTAGCGACTATTGGCTTTTTTTTTGCAGATATCAAATATGCTCAGGGAAAGAAATTTGGCTCAAATGAAGAAGTGGTTGCCAAAACTGAGCATATATATATATTTTATAATATATATATAGTTAATATATCAAAATTGAACTTTTTAGTGCAAAATGCCACAGTAACCAATAGGTTTTATTGATGTCAAACCTCTGACATAAATACTGGTTTTTATTTAAACCTATTTGTTAAATGAATATCATAATATTTTTAAGAATATTTAAAATAAATTTTGAAAAATAAATGGTTTTTAAATTTTGTTTTCATTATAAGATTAATAGGTTTGCCATTTTTTTATCGAAAACATATGACTACATAAAATATGGCACAACTATATTATTATCTTTTATATAAAAATACTTATCATTAAAAAATAGCACATGATGTTTTTTATTTTATTTTTGTGAGTAATTTGTTTTATAATAAGCCGTAAAACAGATGTAATCAAAGTTAATAATAACACAAAATACAATAGTTTTAGAAACAATTAATAATTAATTTTTACTAAAAATTTAACTCATTTTAAATGAAACTTGGCTAACCATTTTAAATGTGTATTTGTAGCAGATTTAAATTTAGGGTTTATAAAACAGGCTACTCAAATATGGATCAGAATGAAAGACTTAAAATTGCCAAAATTGTAATTTGCAAGATTTAAAATGCCATAGTATATTGCTAGTATATAGTAGCTAATATATAAATTTTTCTTTTTCAATCTATATACTTGTTTAATCTTTTGATTTTTATATTACTTTGCCAATTCAATTAGAAATGCAAGAATTTGCATATAAAAATTATTATTTTTATTATTTTTATCTGATAAATCCAATTTTTATAAAAAAAGTCTTATTTGCTAATCCAATGATATTTTAGGCACAGTTTTTATACCAGATAGTCTCGGATATTTTATCGGAACTAACTTTTTGGAGAGATTGCCTTTAAAGTAGGAAGGTATGTTTTTAGATATTTCTTTTAGCAATTTTAAAAATAACTTTAATTACCTAAAAATGCAATTCCAAACTTATAATCATTATATATATTTTCCCCGCAGGTGGTTTACTGCTATGATGGCTTTATTTACTGTTGGAGTCTGCGCTGCATTAGTAAGTAATGCATATTTTATTTTATAAAACCACATTATTTTTGCAATTTTCTTAAAATATTTAAAAGGTAATACATAGATGTTTTCCTTTTCTATCTATATACATGTTTAATTGCATCTTTTGAATTTCATATTCCGTTGAAATAACCAAGACAAATAGTAATAAATCACGTGAAATATTTCCTTTTTTTTTTTTATGATATACCGGGTGATTATAATTAAAGTCCCGCTTTTAATATGCTGTAAAAAAAGAACCGTCACAATGAGTTCAAATTTGAACTGAAAATACACGAAAGGGGGAAATGTTATGGCATCAAAGAAAAGTTCCAAAAAAAGTTTCACCGATTTTTCTCATCCAATTTGGTATGATTTTGCCGTGGTGGACAAGCATTCCACTAACAGTGTCACACCTGTTGAATGACTTGGAAATAATTTTTCTTTCAAAAAACCGAAACAATCAAGTACATTTAAGACTACAGTTGGTTTAAAGTGCAATTCATGCCAAATAAATTTGTAATTTCGAATCAAAAATATCACTGACAGCCGAATTCACTTTCTTTATGACGCTTACAGCGCCATCTATTAATACACTTTGGAACGTTTTTGATGCCGTACCGTTTCCCCTTTCTTCAAGTATCTTCAGTTCAAATTTGAACTCATTGTGACGAGTGGTTCTTTTTTTTTACAGCATTTTGAAAGGGGGACTATAATGTATAATCACCCTGTATTTAGAAAAAACAATTTCAAACAATGAATGGATATTTTGCTAGTATATAATAGCTAAGCTAATATGTTGCTGTTATATAGTAGCTAATATATATAATTTTTCCTTTTATATCTACATAATTATTTAATTGCATTTCTTGAATTTCATATTATTTTGAAATAACCGAAACAAATAGTAATAAATCATGTGAAATATTCTTTCAGTTCTCCTTTGGTATTATTTTCAATTTTATAGCTGTAGCTTTTGTGCATTTAGGATCTGGAATAAATTCATTTCAATTTTCATTACTTTTCTTTGTTTGAAAATTTTCTCTAAAGCAAGTAAAATGGAATGGTATTATAGCTGTGCTACATAAATTAATTGTATTTCTGAAAAGTTACTTGCCTCATATATATAAGTAGTTGGAAACCGCAAGAAATCGGCGCGTTATCTGCTGCATTAACAAATTACAGAGCTTAATTCATATATAAATACGATAACTATCCTTGTAGAATTAAAAGATTTAGGATGCCATTTATTCCAAAGAATCCATTTGTCATTTTTTCGGCCCCCACCAATTTATTTCAGTACAATAAATTCTGCGTGAATTTATGACAATTAACAATGTCGTGGAGGACTTTAGGGCTTCTCTCGTGGTTAATATAAAGTGCTCCCGGCCACATCAAAAGGCGAAAGTGTTTAATTTTATCAATGGACATTTCGATTAATGGATAATTGCCTTGAAGCATCGTAAGCATACGAGAAGTGGCATTGATTGAACCCTTTCACCCAGACTTGACCACCGGGACTTCTTTCTGAGACTTCTGTATTTTCTGTCTCACAATACAAAATCTATTGTAGATCTAGAACAGTACATCTCTGCTGTATGTGGGGACTGAGATGTTTGTTCTGGTTTCCGCCAATATTGTCCGCCATGACGCGTCTGAGAATACGCCATGTTATTACTGAAAACGGCGGTTATTTTGAAAATATCATATTTTAGTTTTTCCAGAATACAGTGCCATCTGCTGGAAAATACTGTAACTATTTTTAGCATTCTGCAACTGAAAATGTACTGTTTTCCAACGGAGTATTTCTATTGCTTTCTGGCTTCCTTTTTAAAATTCATTTTCAAATAAGCCAATCATTTTTACAATTATCAGCCAACCAGTTACAAATACTGTAACTATTTTTAATATGCTGTAACTGAAAATATATTGTTTTCCAACGGAGTATTTCTATTGTTTTCTGGCTTTCTTTTAAAATTCCTTTCACAAAAATACTCGTATTAATAAGTGCCAGAGGGTCAATATTGGTCAATATGAATAACATTCAGGAAATGACATCTTAACATGAAAAAATACACTACAGGTACATGACATCAGGGAGACGTAAAAAAGAACTAACTCATATACGTGTAAAAGAATAATAATAAAAACAATTGAAAACATGCAATTAACCTGATGACTGCAAAGTATATTGCCGAATTTAGGCGAAGGTATATATATATATATATTATAACACAAGAACACAAAAACCAATGGAGAACAAACAAGAAGTGAATTAGAAACACGACTATTTTGCATGCCAAAAACTACTGCCGGTATTTGCTACATGTAAATTGTATAACAAAAATCATAATTGTATTCTCAAAACAAAAATTCTGGGGAGCCACACGTTCAAACTTCTAAAAATATAGGAAAAAATTGCTTATAATCAAAATACGCAGCAGCGTAACTTAAAATCGTTTAACATTTTTGAACACATTTAACATTGAAATATAACATTAAATATATATTTGAACATAAAGATCAAAATGTTGAACGACAAATTACAATGGCCAACCAAACACAAAAGTTTGTACAATATATATATATATATATATATAATGACAAGGTTTACAGAGATGCCGACCAGGAAATCTGCAAAACCCGATATAAATTAGTGATTCTAAACGAAATAAATTATAACATCCTGAAGATATCTTTATCAAGGAATACTTATCCTCAAGATATTAACAACTATCATTTCTGCTCGCTAGATAACTGCAGCCAAATCAGAAACACATCTTGTGATATATATATATATATATATATATATATGTAAGTATATATGATATTCAATTATATAAAGTTAAGTGCATACCCGACTCGTGGCTCAGTGGCAACGCATGCCACTTGAGAGGATTAAAGCGGAGATTCAGTTCGCTGGCGGCTTTGTTGTAGATCCTGTTTCAAAAAACGAGGAGCATGGATTGCGTTTGTGATGTTCACCATCTTGTCTCGTTAGTTGAACTACCCGGTGGGAAATTTCAGGTTTTCACCCATACGATTCCTAAATGCAGTGTAATTGCCCCCTAAAAGTCCTCCCGGTAGGCACTGTCCTCCTTCTTCATTGACATGGCGCCAAGTCAGATATCTACCTATAGGTACTCCATCACAACAGAAGCTGTCTCCCTTTCCATCTTTCCATGAGATCACACGGGTTCTTGGACTTGGTCTAGATCTTTTATTTATCAAGTGGGGAAAAAAAAGAATTTATTGAAAAATTTCACTAAATAAATAAATTATTAAAACCTGTTATTCTCACACAATATGCGTCTTCAATTAAGAATAATTACAAATCAATTGTAGTTACCTTTTATCTTTTTTCATTCCTACACAAGCGAGCTGAGAGGGGAAATTCGAGGAAGGAAAAACAAAAATGGTAATAACATCATACTGACACGTTAACAGACATTTGTTGGAGACACACTTCACACCGAGTGGGCTGGTTTTCTAATTTCTCCTTCCCGGTCATTATTCAATTCTTCAATTTTGTTGCGTAAAAAATTGTTCCGTCTGACATTGTGAAAGATCGCCGAAACCGTTATTAGCCATACTTTAATAATTGGGAGAAAAGAAAGAAAGAGGTGGCTGTTTTATTGTGTTTAGTTTAAAGAAAATTCGTAAGGATATTTTCTTGTCATGGAAAAGAATGATTTTTACGCAATTAATTACGCAATTATATTTGTATCTTCGTGAATCGATGAATCGATGACAGCTGTATGTGTTGAACTTTAGAAAATTTAAGCCAATCCATTCAAAATTAATTTACTTAAAATATGATGATTTATAAAAGTTAAAATATTGAATAAATACTTGATGAATTAAACATATTTAAATTGAAAATTGTTTTTACTTTTTGGGCACAATAGTATATTACAATATGTTTTTCTCGTTTTACATATCACTTTTCTGAACAAAACATAAATTACTTATTGTTTGATAGTTAACAATTTAACAGTATGGATCATACATAATTAATCAGAGGACGAATAGATCCATGAAAATATTAATAAAGTATTGCTTTGGTGCTCAAGCTGTTGATTTATAGGTCAAAATTTAATCAAGCTGTTGATTTATAGGTCAAAATCAAGCTGTTGATTTATAGGTCAAAATTTAATCAAGCTGTTGATTTATAGGTCAAAATTTAATCGTTTGTTTCTGTAAAAAATGCATTTGCATATGAAATTCTTCTTCTTCATTGATGCAACAGATCCATGGTGGGCAAAGACAGTCTACCTACTGGCAGATATCTAGATAGGACAAGCTTTTTTTTTTTTTACGGGGTAGGGATATCAGCCTTACGCCATATAGTCATACTAGACTGAGACTACTGTTTAAAGTGGATTCATATAAAATTATAGTTAATTACAATTAATAATATTTATTATAATAATATAATAATAATATTTATTTCTTCAACCATTGTTTTATTTTTTCATTTAAATAATATAGATATTTTATTTCATTAAAAAATATACATATTTTATTTTTTTATTTAAATAATGTGCATATTTTATTTTTTCATTTAAATAATGTCCATATTTTATTTTTTTCATTGAAATAATATACATATTTTATTTTTTTTCTTTTAATAATACGCATATTTTATTTTTTTTTCTTTTGAATATTGTGCATATTTTAATTTTTTTATTTACATAATATACATATTTTATTTTTTTCATTTACATAATATGCATATTTTATTCTTTCATTTAAATAATACACATATTTTATTTTCTCATTTAAATAATTTACAAATTTTATTCTTTCATTTAAATAATATACATATTTTGTTTTTTCATTTAAGTAATACACATATTTTACTTTTTAATTTAAATAACACATATATTTTATTTTCTCATTTAAATAATTTACAAATTTTTAATCTTTCATTTAAATAATATACATATTTTATTCTTTCATTTAAATAATATACACATTTTATTTTTTCATTTAAATAATATATATATATTTTATTTTTTCATTTAAATAATACACATATTTTTTTCTTTTAAATAATATACATATTTTATTTTTTTCTTTCAAATAATATATATATTTTATTTTTCATTTAAATATTTTACACATTTTTATTTTTTCATTACGTTTGATTCCCAATTTAAATCATTAAATCCTCCTCAAAAAAATAAAATCTATTATTAAGTAAATCTATTTAATTTCTAGCAATCGTAGTTAAAAAATAGAAAATGTTTCCCCACCCACATAAATAAAAGGAACAATATATTCTTATAGGTCATACCAAGAAACATAATCATAGCGGCAAATGCGGGAAACTGATTTATTCATGCATATAACGAAAATAAAAAATGTTATTACAGAAACTCATCCTAGCAAACACCACGCAGTGTTTCTACTGTAAGAATCAAACCACAACGCTTGATATAAATATAGGAACCTATCAAATATCATAGCGAATATGGAGATTAGTTTTTGCGCCCAAAACTTAAATCAATTCAAAAGCAAATTCGCAAGATAAGCACAACAAACACAACAAAGAGCCAACGCAATGCCGCTAAAAATAACATTCAAATTGTCCTTTCCCCCATCTGTTTTGTTAAAGGAATTCTTTGATTGAATCCGAATTCATCCCCACACAGAATAAAAAATAAAACCGATACGCATTCGCTTAAAAGTAATAGGCCACGTATAACATTTTTCCAATTTTTTGTGATTCAACCATTGTTTTTCGTATCTCATTTTACTTACTTGCCAAATTGCTTTTTTTTCTTTTTTTTTTTTTGTCTCTGGCATTCAGGGAATGATGATTTTTGTCCGTGATCACAGTTTAAATAAATACCGTATTAAAATATGCGGATTAACTTTTATAACTCCACAGGATATTTCGGAAACAACATCGGAACGAAATGAAGTTATTTATTTATCTTGAGATACTTCCTTCCATTTCCAAGGATTCCTTTCCTTGGTTACACATTGAATCAGATGTTGGTAGAAGGAAGACTTCGAAAGAAAAATTGTGTTCTCTGCAGTAGCTTTTTCAAATTAAATGAGATTGTTTCTATTTTTAGAGGTGCATCTTTGGTGTTTCAAAAACGTCAAAACAACTCCGGAATCCGACAAAGCATTTCAATCTCGGTACTGTTTCCATTGCTTTATTCATGAATTATTACTTCCCTACCTTCGAACAATGTAAATTTGAGAACAAAGTTTTGAGATAAAAGAAGCATATCTGAATGTTAAAAATAGTTCCGAATAAGAAGTTTTCTATGCAACAGATGGCAATGATGATGTTGTTTTGCATATGCAAATTATTTTGAAAACTATGCATTCTCAATTTTTAGTAACAAAAAAAAAAATTCGCTCGCGATGAAAAGTCGAATTGAAAGATAAAAATAGATGACTAAAAGTTAAATTAAAAGATACCCTAAGGATGATTAAAAATCAAATTAAAAGATACCCTAAGGATAAAAAAAGATGCCTTAAGGATGACTAGTAAAATTAAAAATACCTAAAGATGACTAAAAATCAAATTAAAAGATACCCTAAAGATGATTAGACAAATTAAAAGATACCCTAAGGATGTGTAAACGGAGTTAAAAAGGTACCCCAAAGATGACTAAAAATTTTATTAAAAGATACTCTAAGGATGAGTAAAAGTCAAATTAAAAGATACTCAAGGATGATTAAAAGTCAAATTAAAAGATACCCCTAAGGATGACTAAAAAATCAAATTAAAAGATACCGTAAGGATGACTAATTAAATTAAAAAAGAATACCCTAAAGATAACCAAGATCAAATTAAAAGATACCCCAAAGATGATAAAATTTGAGTGAGAGTTGACTACAAAATTGTAATATCAATATTTGAAAATTGTAAATAGAATGATTATCCCTGAAATTTCAAAGGGAAAAATGCTAAATCTAAGAACTGATGAAATACTTTGAAACAATAACATATAACTTTTGAAATAGTTATTAAACTGATCTGGAACGACTTGTTGGTTAGCACGATGAGATATAATAATGTGAGTTCAGTTCGAAATCCATCGTGAACCATAAGATCCTATTATTATGCAGGGTATGAATCCTTTAAATCTGCAAACCAATATATATATATACATATATATATTGTTGTAACGTCTCGGCTTATGTTGAACCTATAACGGCACGGCTGCAAGAAGAAGGACACTTTCAGGTTAATGTGAACATTTTAATTTTTATTTACAAGCACTATATAAATATACAAATAATGTTCTCTGGGTTTTATACAAAGATATTAACAATTAAAAATCAACAACAATTAAACATTTTAAAGCACAGACATTCGCTAATTTCCTGAGTTTCATTATACATAATACCGAATATCTGCTATCAGATTTAAGTGATAGGTTTCTCATTAATACAAAACACTAATTCCATGTAATATAACTACCCGCAATATAGCTTGTCTGCTGTCGAATATGAGTGATGGCTTGTTATATATTTGTCAAATTACATATACTCTTCTCTTCTGGGAATGAAATGCCACAACTCTTCTCGTGAGAAAAAAAATGCTGCAAGAGAAAGGGTGCAGCTGATGTTGTGATGGAGCATCCTCAGGTAGAAGCCTGATTTAAGTCAGAGTCGTTGAAGAAGCAGAGCATTGCCATCTGGGGAGGCCTTTTAGTGTTAACTACCCATCTGCGTATCGTATGGGAGAAAATCCAGTAAACTCCCATCAGGTAGTCCAACTATAATATATATATATATATGCAATGCTGTTGCAATTGCTGAGAGTGTTTGTTCCGAAATGCAACTGCACCAAAGTTGGCTTGCGGAACTAAAAATTGAGGGTCATGTGGTAAACAAGTTTATCGGGTTCATAGAACAGCAGTTAGAAGTAAAAATGTGCCCTTTTTCTGATGTTCTTTTAGTATTAAATAAATTTGTGACTGTAATGATCTTATTATACAGTCATGATATTATTACACATATAATCAGGATATCATTACACCGATAATCATGATATTATTACACAGATAATCATGAAATTATTACACAGATGTTGTTTAACAGAATGACTTATCTGTTATTTAAGAATAGAGTTATGGAAATGCCAGCAATGAATGGAAGGATTTTAGTGATAAATATTCCAACATACCTGAAAAAAAAAATCTCAGAAATTGATTAAATGGATAACTTAAAAAACATTTTTAAACAATTAAAAAAAAATTTGCTACAAAAATTTATTCATGTCATTCTCGTATTATTCGTTCTGACAGGAAATGCCATATTTAACATGCTCAGAAATTGTCCCTAGGGTCATTGAGCTCAAAATACACTCATGTCCATAAATTAAGGATAATTCAGAATCACACCGAAATTGAATTCTAAAATAAAAATTTCACCTGTAGAATTATCACACACATCTTGAAGAAGAATATGCAAATTACAGGAAATCACCAGATGGCGCGGATAGTACGTCACAATGACGAGAGTGTAAGAGAGGGGTATATAAGGAATGGTGGCAAAGAAGTAAAATTGTTCACAAGCGCTTTAAAAGCCTTTCAGTGCGATAACAGCATAGTTATGGCACAAAGGAAGCATTTGGATGATTCTTTACGTGGTAGAAATTATCGGACGACTGGAATATGGACGTATCCAGCTGGAAGTATCCGAGGAACTTGGAATCGCCCAGAGTGTCATCTCCAGGCTTTGGCAACGATTCCAAAATGATGGTAATGTGAGTAGATGTTACAGCGCAGGTCGCCCCCCGAGTTACAACGCCGAATGAGGACCGATACTTAGCAGTTACTGCCAAAAGAAACAGACGGAGCACAGCATCAGACCTGTCTCGTCAGCTCTCTTCAGCTACCGGTAAGACAGTTTCAAGGCAGACCGTGTACAGACGCTTAGGGCACATTGGTCTATATGCTCGTAGGCCTGTCAGATGGGTTCCACTTACCGCAACTCACTGTCGCCTGCGATTAACCTGGAGTAGAGAGCATGCATTGTGGACACCGCAACAGTGGTCTGGTGTGATGTTTTCCGACGAGTCCAGGTTTAGTTTGCAGTCTGATTCTCGCCGGACTTTCATATGGAGAGCGCCAGGTACCCGTTACCACCAAGAAAACACCATTGGACGGCACCGTTAAGGTGGTGCAGGATGGCTCGTTTGGGGAGGAATTATTCTTGGTTCCAGAACTGACCTGCATGTTCAGAGTGTAACGATGACAGCCACATCTATCGGGATGTCATTCTGGAACAACATGTACGTTTGTTTCGGGGCGCCATGGGAGCTGAATTTCTGTTTATGGATGACAACGCCCGTCCTCACCGTGCAAACATTGTAGACGAATGCCTTCAATTGGAGGATATCACCCGTATGGATTGGCCAGCATACTCACCGGACTTGAATCCAATAGAGCATGTGTGGGATATGCTTGGCCGACGAATTGCAGCCCGTCAACCCCCTCCCACCTGTCAACCGGAACTTCGGAGGGCATTGCTTGATGAGTGGTGTAATATTCCCCAAGATCAGATTGATAATTTGATACTCAGCATGCCTAGGCGTTGTAAGGCCTGTATTGCATCGCCCGGGAGACATACTCCATATTAACCATCATACTAACCATGTTATACTGTTTTTTGTAAATAGGTTCTTTTTTGAAATTTGCTCAGGGAGTAAAAATCGCAATTTTTATTAATTATGGCAAACATATAGCATCTTTTTTGCTCTTTACCTTTTGCTTAATAAATAGACTTTACAAATAAGTCAAATTTGTTTTGCTTCTGCCTCTTTCTTTTGCCTGAACTTCATTATCCTTAATTTATGGACATGAGTGTAGTTAAATAGCAGACGTACACATTAAAAGTAAGGAGTATTGAAGTCAACCTTCATAATAAAATGATGTAAAAATTGCAGTAATTCTATTACATGATTACCCTAAGAATGGGTTTTCATGTAGCGAGTTTTGAATCTGGATAATGACTTATTAACACTAGAATTTTTTCTCACGATAAAAATGATTGAATTATTATGAGTCTAACAAATAAACTTGCCACTAAAATTTGCGAGTAACAGTTTACTGAAATGACGAATAACTACATTGCGCAGGTTGGGACCTGATGACCAAGTGACTAGAGCTCTGGTGCTCGGTGTCACAGGTTTCGGGTTTGAATTTCGGCGGTACCATAGATGTTTGTAGTGGTTCGGAATCCACTTTAAACAGTAGGTACCGGTCTAACATGAGTGTCAGACGTATGATTGACAAACCTACCCAGTAAAAAGAAAACATCTCCTGTTTCGAAATCTACCAGTAGGCAGACGTCTTTGGCCCACCATGGGGCTGTTGCGCCAATGATGATGACGAGTGTGCAGGTTAGGCAACCAGATTGTAACTGGGTGGGATTGGGTTGAGATACTTGAGGCACAGGTTTGAGAATTCATAGCTTTTATTTACACACTCACAAACCCCACACACATACGATTACAGACATTCAATATCTAACACATTTAAAGACAGATAGTTACAGATTCGGGGAAGGACTCCACTTCTAAGTCGAAAACCCGACATTCGGATACGCGCAGGTTGCACGAAATATACTTCTCCGGGTGAGGGTCTGTAGGTCCAACTAACCATTTCTCCTAAACGCCATAGGGGACGCTCCTGCCGGTACGTAGGAAGAAGCATGGTTACAAAACTAAGTATATTTATTCATTCATTTATTTTATTGACGCACGAAATCTTAAAACCACTAAAGTTCTAATAAATTTTGCTTAGTTAATTTTATTGTGGATATTTAACTATACTTTTATTGAATTTTACATCTTATAATACAGTATCAATTTCGATATTGACGTACAAAAACATTTTCTTTTTATATTACATCAGTTTTTCGATCATTAATCGCTTCCATATAAATTCTGGAAACATGGTTAGTAAATATATATAATGTAATATGTATTATATATGGTATAATAGTAAATGATTTTCTTTATCCGTATTGATTCTAAATTTCGCTTAGTACATTTCTATTACAATACAAAAACGAATTAACTATGTAGTAGAATAGTTGGTTGCCTTTTAAAATTAAATTATTGATAACTTAGTTAAATAACATTGCGTATTTTCTTGTTCGTTAAAACAGATGTGTCTTTGTCTGTCGTATTGAATATTAAAGAGCCAACGTACTTCCAAAAGTATCCAAATTTGATTTTTTTTTTTTTTTTTTTGCATAAAAAAAATAATTTAAACGATTCCGAATTCAACGACGTCTAAATAGCTTTCCCTACATACGTGCAGAACTTAATGTTTTTTTAGTTTCCTGCAGCTGTGCGAAGATTGATGGTCCATCCAATTTTAGTTGAAGACATTAGGTAAACAAACGAATGAAATGTTTTTTTCTTGCGTGACATATTTCTTTTCTTTCAGTAAAATGCGTTACAGTAACAGTTGACACAAAAATGTTTTTACAGCATTTGTATTTCAGCAAAAAGAAATATACACAGATGTTGTTTTCCTTTTCCGTGTTTTTATAAAAATGAATGTAAATGGTATAGTTTTTTTTTTAAATAAGTCTAAACGTATTTCTGATTAAAAATAGAGCGACTTTTAATTAATTCGGGGTTTTTCTTGATAATTTTTAGTTTTTCTTGATTTTGGATCATTTTGAAAAGGAAAAAAAAAGTCCACCAGGCAATTTTTAAATTCTTTCCACAATGATATTTGAATAATTCAGAAAATATTTAAATATTTAAATGAAGTTTTTTCTCTCTCTCTCTCTCTATATATATATATATGAACAATTTATTATGCTCGTCTAGTGGTTCAGTGAAGTATAGGAAAATAATGAATCGCAAATAGCATTTAGTAATATTTTTGGCCTATTAATGCGGATTAAAGGAAAAGTATGATTCCTTATATGGTCAGGACATTAAAACAATGTACAATTTTTATTTACTAGTGTCTTATGTACTTTATTTATCAGCTAATGTCAGTGAACATTTCTCGAATTGCTTTTGAGCATGTATCTGATAGTACGTTTTTCATTTCAATATTATTTTCTCATTTTGTGAATCGTAAATACTGTTCTAGATTGTCTCCTGACTGGTGAGCGTTAGGGCTGAGGTTCCATCTGCTGACAGCTTTGTTGTAGACACTGTTTCAAAAACGAGGAGATTCGATGATTTTTGTGATGTTCAGCATATTGCCTCGTTTGTCTAAGCATCCGATAGAAAGAACAGGACATAGAACAGGCATAGGCTCTGTTTTCAGAAAACCTTTTCATTTAAGATCAAATTTGGTGTGATATTAATATAAATTTCTTTAACAAAATTTTTAGCCGTTAGTTATTCGAAATACTTTTTTTAAAACTATCAATATCGTTTGAACTATTAGTAAATTCAATAGAATCTTGATTCTTATACATATTTTGTGTTTCTTTAAATTGTTGGGATTGCATCCATGTCCTCTCCCTTTTAATACTGATCATTCAGAACAATTATATTTATTAGTGTAATTCAATTATTATTAATTTATAATTGTAATTATAATTTATAATTGCAATTTTGGTGCCCGATTCATGGCTCAGTGGCAACGTGTGCCGCTAGTCAGCATTAGGGCGGAGGTTCAATCTGCTGGCGGCTTTGTATTAGACACTGTTACAAAAACGAGAAGGCTCGATGGCGATTGTGATGTTCAGCATCTTGCCTCGTTAGTCGAAATACCTGGTGGGAGTTTTCCCGGTTTTCTTCTATACGATACGCATTTGATACGATACGCAGTCCGCTGGCGGCTTTGTATTAGACACTGTTACAAAAAACGAGAAGGCTCGATGGCGATTGTGATGTTCAGCAGGAATAAATACATTTGTGTAATGCAGAGTTTTTATGAGAATCATTTGTTAGAAATTAAACTTTAAATAGAAAAAAATTAAAAAAAATATTTTATACAATTGTTATGAGAATCGGAAGTTAGAAATGTAAACTTTCAATAAATAAAATTTAAAAAAAATAACATTTGATACAATTGTTATGAGAATCAGATGTTAGACATCTATACTTTGATAGAAAAAAAAAAAAAAAAAAAAAAAATACAATTGTTATGACAATTGGATATTAGAAATATAAACTTTAAATAGAAAAAAATTAAAAAAAATAGTTTTATACAATTGTTATGAGAATTAGATGTTAGAAATTTAAACTTTAATAGAAAAATTTAAAAAAATATTTTATACAATTGTTATGAGAATCGGATGTTAAAAAGTTAGAATTTAAATATACAAAATCAAAAAAAAAAATTTTATATAATTGCTGTGAGAATCGAATGTATTTTAACTTTAAATAGAAAAATTAATAAATTATTTTATACAATTGTTATGAGAATTGGATGTTAGTAATTTAATCTTTAAATAGAAAAGAATATAAAAAAATATTTTATACAACTTTTATGAGAATCTGATGTTAGAAATTTAAACTTTAAAAGAAAAAAAAAGATATTTTATACAATAGCAATGAGAATCGGTTGTTTGAAATTAATACTTTAAATAGAAAAAATTAAAAAAAAAAACTATTTTTACTGAAATAAAACTCTATCTTTATAGACACTGTAAAATCTTAAAAAAATCCCACAAGAACTGAAACATATTATTGTGCCGAATAAAGTCATCCCGATCATTTTCATTAAATTTTTATTTATTGACAAAAAATCTTAAAAAAATAATTTTTTTTTATTACGTTTGTACTGAATTTCATAGCAAAGAAAAAATTATTTTTTTGAGATAAGCACAAGTTTGGAAAAAGCCCCAACAAAACAGATTTATCTTGAAATACGAAATTGTAAAATTATTTTCACGGTTTCAAAGGAAAATAAATCCATATTACACTCCCGATATTTATCTTACGTGTCACAAAGATTGAAAGAGCGAGAATCCTTTCATTTTCGGGGTGAAAGGTCATCAATTTCTATTTACAGTGTCAGAAAGGCAACAAAGTCGTCCTGCCAATACCAGCAGGGCCCGAACCGAATCCAACCTATAATTTCATTATTTACTCGGATGCTGTTTACAAACAGGCCAGAGCGAATTAGTTAATACTCTAGATTTACGGTTCCAGTAGAAAAAAAGAAAAGGAATATATATTTTCATTAGAACTGCGTAGGAAGCGGTAACTTTGATGTATCTGACCGGGGTTGCTCCTGTAATAGCCGACAAGGGAATGACGTAATTCCTACCACCTGATAGAAGGGGAAAGTAAATTAAATGAAGGTGCCCAACATTTGGTTCCCTAGATTCGATGATGGGAACCTAAGGCAGAGAAGGGGAAAAGGTAGTGCTATCTCTCAAATAAATTTTAGGTCAATTTTTTATTTTATTTTCAATCTAAAATTTGTTCATTTTCTATCTAAAATCTGTGCGATTTTGTGTTGATTATTGACACTGAATACTATATAAGCCTTATAATAAATTTTTAAAACAAACTGAAAAGAATACTGCTGACTTTTTACAAATGCAGTGTAATTTGACTCAAGTTATTCGTTACTTGAATGGTAGAGATCTAACAAATTAAGCGTTACTCAGGGGGCACTACATGGTACCTTCTACGCTCACGCATATTGTGTCGCCATGATTTTGAAGAAATATCCCTAAGGGTTGCATCTAGGAGTTGCTCATTTCCCTCAACTGCAAGATCCTTGCAGAAGGACATTCCAGCCCAGAAATTTATCGCATCTATTCTTGGAAATGATCATGGCAAATTTTGATTTTTCATCCATACGATGCTTGGAACCTAAGGCAAAGAAGAAGGGATAAAGGTAGGCCTATCTCTGAAATAAATTTTAGGTTCATTTTACTTTTTTATTTTCAATCTAAAATCTATAGGATTCTACGTTTATTATGCACACTGAATGCAATATAATAAATTTTTAAAACAAACTGAAAGAATATTAGGCAAAAAATATACATTTAATATATTATTTAGGTTTTTTTTTTTTATTTCTAATAATAGCAGAATGGTGGAGGCTGATGGCCGAGTAGCTAGCGCTCTGGCGCTCAATACCACAAGTTTCGGGTTTGGGTCCCGGCCGTGCCATGGATGTTTATAGGGTTCAGAATCCATTTTAAACCGTAGGTCCCGGTATAACATGATCGTAGAGCTTTGCGGGGTAGTGTTACTTACTCCGCGTCCATAGCTTATCTTCAAGCTACATGCACTTCCTGGGTAGTGCTAAGTGAGTAACGTCTGTGCAGCGCTTGACTTAAGGCCTCAAAAACAACTGTCTAAGTGTTTGCCAGCTGAATTAGAAAAAATAATTATAATAGTAGTAGAATGGATATGAGGCGTTGCGAATACGAAGGGCGTACTCAACAAAAAAGTTATTAAAGGTATTGTCGTTGGGAGATGTCTTATTTGGTTTGATTTATTTATTATAATATTAAATA
This sequence comes from Caerostris extrusa, assembly GCA_021605095.1. NCBI lineage: Eukaryota > Metazoa > Arthropoda > Arachnida > Araneae > Araneidae > Caerostris > Caerostris extrusa. The sequence continues at coordinate 433,438 of BPLR01019542.1, read as the reverse complement.
TGTTTATGTTTGCCGCTCTACGGTCATTTTTGCACACTTTAGGCTAATTAGACCGGGATCTATAGTTTAATGGGGATTCCAAACCACTAACAAAACATCCATGTCACTGCCAGGATTCGAGCCTGAAACCTGTGGTAATTGGATGTTGAGTTCGCTCTTCGTATCCGTAGCGGTTTATATATAGCAGGGCATTGTTGCTTTATACGAATCCCGTGAAATTTGACTCAAGTTATTCTCTACTTGAATGGTAAAGTTATAACAAATTAAGCATTACCCAGGATGTACTACGTGGGACCTTCTGCACTGCATTCATATTGTGGTGCCATAAATTTGAAGAAATACCCCTAAAGGTGAAATCTAGAAAGTAGCTCATTTCCCCATCTCTCCTACATCTTGCAGAAGGACATTTCGACCTAAAGATTTATTGCGTCTGATCTCGGGGTTATCATGGCAATTTCTGATTTTCATAGCTTGCGAATTAGAAACCAAACCGAAATTTAACGCCATATAAACCAGACATTTCCGGCAGTGTATAAGGTAGGTTTGGTTTGTCGCTCTACAGTCATTTTTTACACACTTTGGGCTAATTAGACCGGGACCTACAGTTTAACTTGTATTCCGAACCACTAAAAACCTCATGCCCCATCCAGGATTCGAACTTGAAGCCTGTGGTATCAAAAGGCCAGAGCGCTAGTCAATTAGCCATCTGACCTCTTGTATAGGTTAGAGTTAAACAACTTACATTTTAAAGATGCCACATATTTTTCGAATGAATGAGACATTTTATTCGCTTTGATACATTTTCTAAAAATTAACAATGAAAAATTTACCAATTTAAATACATAAACTTTTTATTACAGTCTAATAGTCAGAAGAATAATGCAAAATAAATTCAAGTAATAAAATTATTTTTTTTTCGGTTTGTATCATGAAAAAGAATTAGTTTTTATTAATAACGAGAAAAACAAAATAATACTTAAGTAGAAATCACCCACGCGGTAATTAATGAAAAAATTTTTCCACCACTGGTGTTTAAAGGAATATATAACTTTTTTTTGTAATGCAACTGGCAGTACAGAGAGAGTTATCCCATAAGCAAAGCCTGCACCCACGTTACTCATTTAGCACTACCCAGGGGCACGTGTAGCTTGAAGATATGCTTCGGACGCGAGTAACACTACCCCCCACAACGCTCTACAATCATGTTAGACCGGAACCTACGGTTTAAAGTGGATTACGACCCACTGAGGCACCACGAACCATGATCATGATGATGATGATCATCATGATGAAGCACCATAAGATCTTATAACTTAAAGTTAAAAAAAATCAAAAATTTAATTGTTTTAATCATTTTATAATTTTTGTTTTTTTTTTCTATATAATTAAAATTTTTATATGTTTTATTATCCTTAATACATATATAATTTGTTGAATCCGTTTGGTACATTTCCATGACTTATGTATTAATTTTTTATATTTTCCGATACCGAATAAAAATGATTAATAAAAAAAATAATAAATAAATAATTAATTAATTAAGTAAATGAATTGATTTATTTGAAAATATGTTTTATTATTCCGTAATACATATATAACTTGTTGAATCCATTTGGTACATTTCCATGACTTATGTATTCTTTTTTTTTTCATATTTTCTGATGTCGAATAAAAAAATAATTAATAAGGCATTTTTTTATTCTTTTCTTTATTCTTTCGAGGAAATATTTATAATATTTTTTCAAAAATTAATATTTGGGTAGACCATATACTGAAATCGAAATTACCTCAAAAATAAAAAATTTTTTTTTTTCTTCTATTTTTTTTTAAGAACGAGACGGGCACCTACCAAAAATTCCTCATCGTTTTTTGGAAATTTATTAGTCTAGTCAGTAGGTATAGAAAAAGAAACTTGCCTTGAAAAAGATGCATATGATAATTTTTGTTTAGGATTTGTTTATATTGCCGCCAACATGAGAAAAACCGATTACTCATCATGGTCGACCTTAGAAGAATTTTTAAGGGTTAAAAAGTAAAAAAATTTACTCCTTTCTTTGGTGTTTTCGAAATATTTTAGAAATGGGCGACTCTAGTGATTTTTCTCCCCTATGAATATTTTCAAAAGGATTAAATTTCCAACAATATTCAAAATTACAACTTTTTGTAGTACGAATAAGTAAGTGAGCTACAGCTTCTTGAATATTGGCATTTTTTTTTTTTCAATTTCGTGAAAAAAATTGCCATATTAGCCCAGTCAGTAGGTATAGAAAAGAGACTTGCCTTGCAAAAGGTGGGATCGGATAATTTTTGTTTGGGATTTGTTTATATTGCTGCCGACATGAAAAAACCAAGTTAATCAACAGGGTTGACAACGGATGAATTTTTTTGAGGTTGAGAAAGCATAAATTTTACTCCTTTCTTCGGTTTTTTCAAATATTTTATAAATGGTCCCCTTTAGCGAATTTTCTCCCCTATGAATATTTTCAAAAGATTAAATTTCCAACAATATTCCAAATTACAACATTTTTGTAGTTCAAATAGTAAGTGAGCTACAACTTCTTGAATATTGCCATTTTTTCTCAACTTCGAGAAAAAAAAAAAAATCCTTGATTGAAGAACGGTGCATTAATCTTTAAAGTTTGACTAGAACAACAGAAGATTTTTTTTTAACTTTGAGCATTTCCCTTCCTTCCTTACATCCCTTCCCCTTAACCCCCACCCCCTAATTCTCTCCTGACAATGGCCGTTGTACAGGATTCGATCACACCGTCATAACAACCCGTGTTCACTATAAAGGAGTGTGATGGGAAGGAGTGAAGGGAGTTGATGGAACATTAAAAATTGGAAAATCTTTTGAGAAGAAAGGCTCTACTCAAACTTTAAAGATTAATGTGCGTTATTCACTCAGAAGAAGAAGTTAATGATTTTTTTTTTTTTTTTTTTTTTACGAAGTTGAGAAAAATGTCAATTTTCAAGAAACTGTAGCGCTGTTTACTATACGTTAAACAAAAATTATGAATATTGTAGGAAATATAATTGCTCTTTACAATATTAATTCCGGAAAAAAAATGACTAAAGTTGATAACTCCTGAGATATTTCGAAAAATCCAGTAAATGAGTAAAATGTTGTGTTTTTTCGACCCTCAAAAATTCTTTCAGGCTCGGCGATATCGGATGTTATTCATGTTAGAATATATATATATCTATATATATATATATATATATATATATACAGCCTTATCGAGTTTAGAAGAATTTTGCTTTTAAAATAATTCTTGAAAAGTATACTCGAAGAATTTTTTTTTTTTTTACGAAGTTTTTTTTTTTTTTTTTGAGAAAAAAATGCCAATTTTCAAGAAACTGTAGCGTGTTTACTATTCGTTAAACAAAAATCATGAACGCTGAATGAAATATAATCCTCTTTAAAATGTTAATTGGGGAAAAAAATCGTTAAAATCAACCTTTTCTGAGACATTTCGGAAAATCAAGAAAAGAGTTGTGGTTTTTTGGTCCTCAAAAACTTTTGTGTAAGAGATATTGAATAACTAGATTTTTAATGTTAGTATAAAAAAAAAAAAAAAATTCTACATCACATTTTACAATGCATCTACCCACTGGACTATATAGCTAAAGTGAAATTAACTTAGATTAAGAGGAAAAGTTAAAAAAAAACAAATACAACAGTTTTCTCTCGAATTTTAGAAAGTTTTTGTTAATGATTATTAAATAACACAGTTTAAAACTGCCTTATCGAGTTTAGAAGAATTTTTTTTTTTTCTGCTAATTTTGCTTTAAAATAATTTAAAAAACAGTATTCTTAAAGAATAAAACTGGTTAACGAAAACTGATTTATTTAAATATATAAATTTAGTTACACTATTAGAAAGCGCATTAAGATTTCTATAAAAGGATTAAAAATGGCCACTATTAATAGAGCTGAAAATGCTATTCGTGGTAATTGAGCAACATTGTCGTATTAGAAATACATACTATAAAAACCTAACATTTATTTTAAGTTGTTATACTAAAATAGTTAAATTTCTTTATAAATAATCTGCATCTTTTAATAAAATTATATTTTTCAATTTGATGTTATTTTTGCTTTAAAAGGACCACTGAAAAATGCTTAAAATGGCCACTATTAATAGAGCTGAAAATGTTATTCGTGGTAATTGAGCAACGCTGTTGTAATAGAAAATACATAAGATTTTGGTTTAAATAAAATATGACTTATTATTTGATAATTTGTAGGAAAATAGAATAAAAACTAATACTTATTTTAAGTTGTTACGCTATAATAGCTAAATTTCATTTATAAATAATCTGTATCTTTTTAATAAATTATATTTTTCAATTTTGTTAAAAATAGTTGGATACATCAAAATTGCAGCATGCTTTTTCTATTTATTCAATAAATTTGTTAGAGATGGAATTTCAGTTTAAAATTTGAGAAATGGTAAATTGCAAAGGATATTGGACATTAGATTATATCGGAATAATAATAACAACAAAAAAGATAATTTTTTACAGAAAATTCTTTTGAAAAAGGAAATTCAGAAATGTCTGGAAAAGACATGAACACTTAGTTTAAAACATCCCTACTAGATGGCGCGCAAAGAGATTTTCAGTTATGATGGAGAATTGGACAGAAATGCATAGGAAGTAATCTTTATTCCTCCTAACTCTGGATTCTATCTGAAGGTGTCACATTTAAGAAAAATGAATTTAAATAAATCATAAATAGAAAAATCAACGAATAATAAATTAAAATATACGAAAAATACAAATAAATAAAATAAAATGGAAAACAATTTTTTAGTAAAAAAATATTATTCGTTATTATTTTTTATTGAAGTTTAATTTTATCAATCTAAATCATTCCAAAATACGAAATGATTACGTAGTGTAATATAAAAATTAATTAATTGTTATGTTGCTGATAGTGTTAAACAAAAATTGTCGAACTAAACATTTATAACAAAAACCTATTTCTGATTTTTTTAGAAAAAAAAAAAAAAAAAAAGAGAAATTAAATGCAATAATTCGTTTTCAAATGTTTAATAATCTGATTATTTTTCAAATGATATTCTGAATAAAATTGAGTAAAATAATAAAAACAATAGAAGTCTTTTTCTTTTTATTAAAGATTATTCATAGTCTTCATTTTTTCCAAGATCCTATCTTGCATTTATTATTTAAAAGACTTATGAAATAGGAAGAAAAAATATTATATATATATAAATATACATAATATCTATCTATCTATATGTACATACATACATACCTATATATATATACACACATAATATTTTTCCTATTTCTTAAGTCTTTTAAATAATAAATGCAAGATAGGATCTTGGAAAAAATGATGACTATGAATACTCTTTAATAAAAAGAAAAGACTTCTATTGTTTTTATTAATTTACTCAATTTTAATTAGAATATCATTTAAAAAAATGTTATTCTAATCCTTAATTCCAATATATATATATATTTTCTCTTACATTTATTGAATTATTTTATCCCACACGCAAAAGAAACTAGAGAAAAAGCGAAGAAAAGAAAAAGAAAACGACAAGAAGAACAGGCCTTTATCATCCAATTTAAAAAAATGCAATAATGCTGTATTCCTTATTTGTTAAATAATTTCACAACATTTTCCTTACATTAAAAGAAATAAATTGTTCCAGAAGGGAAAGCTTCTTTCTATTTTTAATTAAAAAAACAAACACAAAATTTGATTGTGTTCTCAATGAAACTGAATAAATAAAACCAATTACAGCTATCTAAGAAAAAAATCTAAAAAAAAAAAAAAATATTTTTGCGAATTTATCATCAAATCTTGCCTTAGAAATGATTCAAATATAGATAGTTTTTAATATCAATTTATTAAATTTAATATCTTGTAAGAATTATTCATATTTTAATTTTACTTTTGTGATTCGTATGCCTGACTCGTGGCTCCATGGCACCGTGAGGCACTGGTGAGTATTAGGGTTGAGGTTCAATCCGCTGTCGGCTTTGTTGTAGACACTGTTTCAAAAAACGAGGAGGCTCGGTGGCGTTTGTGATATTCATCATCTTGAATCGTTAGTCGGACTATCTGGTGGGAATTTTCCGAGTTTTCACTACGCAGATAAATGCAGGGGCAGCTACCCTGCATTTACCTGCGTATGAGTGAAAACTCGGAAAATTCCCACCAGATAGTCCGACTAACGATTCAAGATGATGAATATCACAAACCTAAAAGTTACTAAAAATTACCTAAAAGTTTACCCTTACCTTACCCTTACCTTCAGTATACCCTTACTAAAGTTACCTAAAAGTTCTCTTGGATGGCACTGCACTCCTTCTTCAGCTTCCCGGAGCCAAGTCAGACTTCTACCTCCGGGTGCTCCATCACTTCAGAGGCTTCCTCCCCCTCCCTCCTTCCATGAGAACACATGGGTTCATGGACTCGGTCTAGATGTTGCTGTCAACTAAGTGGGATAAGAAACAACAAAATTTTTTTGGATTGTTAATTTAACTGTTTAAATGTATAAATTTTGGTCAATTTTAGTCTAACAATTAGACAAAAAGAATGTAAAATGTGTGGTGATAAAATAAGCACATGTGACTTTTTAAAATTATTTATCTCATTTATAATGGGAGAAATGTTTATAAATAACAATAAATTGATGACTATACTGAAGGGATAAAAGGCCTTCAATGGTTTGATCAGTATATATATATATAATAGTAAAGTAAACAGGCTTAAAATATGACATTATTCAAAAGGGGAAATGAAATGTGCAGTATAAATTACATTGAAATCCTAAAAACATACAAAGAACATTCAAATTAAAAATATATATATATATGTATGCATAATATATACCAAATAAAATAAATAACAAATCTTATACTAAAATAACCATTCAGATTAAAATTGCTGTTCAAACAGATTCATATTAATTGACTGAAAAAGTCACTATTTTGTTTTGAATACGAGATCAAACAAATGCTTTAAAATAAAACTATGATAATGCATTTTGATATTAGCTGGCCATTAGCTACCCATTAACGTCGTAGTTTTATTTTTAGCGCCCCGACACGCAAATGGCCGCATTTAGATTTCTGCTGTAAGGTGTTCCCAAATGATGATGACTTGAGTTCAGAAATTGATTTTCAAATGAAAATGGATTTTCTACAAAACATTTTAGTCAACGAATTTTCGTACCAGTACAACCTCGTTATACTACAAGCTCAATATATTGTATATATATATATATATATAGAATATTGTAGAATCACAAGGGTTGTACCTTGTGATTGTCAACCGTATAGATTTTTTAATATATCGTGATTGTAGCAAAGAACATTCTTTTAGGTTGTTATATCCAAACTTTGTGTATCTCCCTTATTTTATTTTCAATCTATTTACTATAGTTTCGTAAAAAATATTTTTAAAACTAAATTAGATATCTGGGACATTAGATACATTTTTCTAAATTTGCATGAATGAAGTTCATAAAATAATACAGGTTTAGACGAAGTCGATACTTCTTGATGCATGAATAAATTTCTTATTCAGATTGGCTAACATTGTACATAAAATTATATATCGTGATTGTAGCAAAAATCATTGTTTTAGGTTGTTATATTCAAACTTTGGGCTTCCCTTATTTTATTTTCAATTAATTTACTATAGTTTCTTAAAAAAATATTTTTTAAACTAAATTCGATATCTAAATTCGATACATTTTTCCGAATATGAATATGAAATCGATAATTCTTGAATTATGATTACATTTTTTATTCAGATAGGCTAACATTGTACATAAAATTAACCTAGGTTTTATCTTCAAGTTTAACTATTTTATGTTAACTTAAATGCCAGCTTACATTTTTAACTTTTCTTTGAGAATTTCTTAATAAATGAATCACCCCCATAATTTAGTAGAATTTTTTTTTAAAAGGGGTTGTGATGTAGGTGTTTAGAATTTTCCGGGGTGTATAGTATATCTCAGAATCCCTGTTACGTAAACTCAGAAAAGATAGCAATTTAGGAGATCAAGGGTTTTTGGAAATAAGTGGTAATCATTTGCGTATCATTGTGTAGAAAATCTGGAAAAATTCGGCTGTTTAGCGTTATCCAGGGTATATATAACAGTCTCTGCTATGATACACTCATAAGATTTTTTTTTTTTTTTTGACGATCTAAGGTAATTTTATGCACACTTTGGCCTAATTAGACCGGGACCTACAGTTTTAATGTGGATTCCGAACTATTAACAAACATCCATGCCTCCTCCAGGATTCGAACCTGAAACCTGTTGTACCAATGGTCAGAGCACTAGCCAATTGGCCATCAGACCGCCTCAAACTCATAAGAAATTGTAATTAAGGAGATAAGGGTTTTATAGAAATAATTGGCCCACATTTGCGGATCACAGTGAAGAAAATCCGGTAAACAAGGCAGTCCGACTGTCAATGGGAGACAAACTATTGCAAACTCCCTCAAATCTACTTGTTTTTCAAAGCAGTAACTGCAACACTCTCTACCCAGGGACTCAAACTTGCACTGTCTTACACGTTTTTTGATATCCTCTACCATTGTATTAGGAGTGGGGAAAATTAAAAAAAAAAAAAACCGCATATATAATAAAATACGCAATATATAACACATGCTTATAAAAATTTTAAGCAAAACAGAATAATCAAAGAGAAAAATACTTCTGTACCAAAATTGGAAAACTTAATTTTACTAAATTTAGTTTGCATTTAGCTTGAAATGTCAGTTACAGTTACAGCAAACGTAAGACAGGTATGCAAACTTATAAAAAAAAAATAGATAGCGAGTATTAACATTGGAAGAAGCGATTGAAAAATTTCAGGTTTATATTCTTATTAAAGCTATGGACACCGTTATCACAAAAACAACGTTTCATGACTTCGAATGCTCAGCTATTAAAGTTAATGAGCTATTAACGTGACATGCGATGATGTTATATTTTTCATGGAATAATAATTTTAACAGCACTTTTCCTTCGCCCAAATATTCCCCCTTTATCTTCTCTACATCATCCATTACGATGACCAATCAACGAAATGGAATTTATGACCAATTATAGACAATATTTTCTGCCTTTTTTCTGGGAATATCTAGGTCTGCTGCTATATTTAGCAAAAAAATATATATTCATTTTTTTTTTTTTAGATGACCGAAAAAATTATTCAGAACAATTTTTGTTGCATTTTATTTTGAATTCAAGAAAAAAAAATCGATGCGAACGATGCTTTTACACGCACTAGTTAAGTCCATAAGAGCTACATGAGTAATGGGCTTTTAAGTCATGACCTGCATAAAAAAAAGGACTGCATGAATTTAATTTAAGTAGACTATGCATTTATCCAGAAGTCAGTTTTACTGAGCTCAGTCTTTAGAAAGATATTTTTAAGTTTCACGAACGCGTATTAGAAATAATTAAATAAACTTTTATTCAGTTTTGAATAACTTAACTGTTAGTTAAAAACCACATTAAAATTTATTAATTTTAGAGATTTTAATTTTAATTTTTTGTTGTAAATAACTCGTTCAGCATTGAAAAAGTAAGGAAATTTAAATTAATATTTCCACGATGAAATTGCTAACTTATAAGATAAAGATGCCATATTATGAACTTTTTACCATTGATGAGGCAATCATATTTACATTTTATTTAGTTATTATATTATCCTATGCCAATCTGTGGCTGTTCAGCCATACGACACCGAGTCTCCCAGTAACGTGCTGAATGTCATCAGGCACATCGATAAGTCCTGTGCAGTTCTCTGTCTCCGTCTATACTGGCTACTACATAATGGGCAGATCCCATCTGAAGCCAAACTAATGTGGTGGAGATGCAGTTCATGGCAGTTGTAAGGCGGAAGCGGGCGACAACCTCAGCGGTACCACAGATTTCAGGTCAGATCCTGGCGGAGGCAGGGGATGTTTGTTAGTGATTCGAATCCACGTTAAACTGTAGGTTCTGAGCCCAACTAATGTGGTGGAGATGTGTCTGCAGGTAGTCATGGCAGTTGTAAGGCGGAAGCGGGCGACAACCTCAGCGTGATTTACTTTGGTACCACAGATTTCAGGTCAGATCCTGGCGGAGGCAGGGATGTTTATTAGTGATTCGGAATCCACGTTAAAGTGTAGGTTCTGGTATAATTAGCCGAAGGTGTGCAAAAAATGAACGTAAAGCGACAAACCAATCTCCTTCAATGGCGCAACAGCCCCATGGTGGCCCAAGGTCATTCTGCCTTCCGGCTGCTTCCGAAATATGAGAAGTATTTTTACGGGGAAGGGTAGTCAGCTCTACACTCAACGCTTTACAGTCATATTATACGGGGACCTATGGTTTACGACCTATATATCACCTATGTACCTGTGGTTACGGGACCTATGGATTTTAAGTGCTGCAGGTGTGTGTGGTTTTTTAATTAACAATTAATAATTCATTGAACAAATGTAAAAAAATCTTAAAAATTAGTTATCAAATTGATTCATCAAAAACTGATCGTCTATAATCAGTTTCTTCTCCTTCAAAGGAGCTCCCTGATGGTCGATTGGCTAGCGCTCTGGCCTTTTGTGCCACAGACTTCAGGTTCGAATCCAGGAGGGGGCATGGATGTTTGTTAGGGGTTTTGAATCCACGTTAAACTGCAGGTCCCGGTCTAATTAGCCTAAGCTGTGCCTAAAATGACCGTAGAGCAACAAACCAAACAATCTGCGTGTTTTAGGAGTTTAGGTATACAGTCCCCTGTGTCAAGGCATTTCCACATTTAGTGCTGCTCAAAGACTTGAGGCTTTTGCTGGTGAAGTTTTCGATATCGGCAATGATATGGTTGCGTGATCCTGAGTGTCAGTGGAAACTCAGGCTGGTTGGATTCGGCCCCGCGCTTCGCCATGACATCAGTTCTCTCATTATCAAGGATTTCCATATGACTAAGAACCCATTGCAAAAGTAGAGCCCAACTTTGTGAGGCACTAGATTGTGTGCGGACAGTCTGTGCTACCCAGTGCTGAATTGATGAAGAAAACAATCCATCCGAGGGTACAATCATATTTCTATGAGTTTGTTCAATACAACAAACAAAGGTAAGGCATTGACTCAAACGTAAGGCATTGACATATTGCAAAGACATTTTTCGACATCCTAAAAAGGGCTGACGAAAGATGAACGAACATCTCGAGAAATCTCAGAAGTTCGCACTCTCGCCTCACCAGCTGGAATTAAACGATAAGATTTTCTGGCCGTGGGACTTATGATGTTCATCTCCAACGTAAAAACCAAACTTTCTTTTCTGCTAATATATTGGATTTTGAGCTGAGATCTTTTACTTCAAAGATCAAAGTCCACAGTGTCCTGACCGATAGTGTGCGAAGTATCCAAGCCAAGGTTTCGACAATCGATATCAAACCAAAAGCTTCCATGTCTATAGCATCATAATACTATAGGTTGGAATGCCCTTCTGTTGGCTTCGAAGGGGAGAGGAAGGGCACTCTTTGAGGGGTTTGTTTAAAACTGTTTCTACGTCATCTGTATCATTCCGAAAAAACAACGAAAGGTAAGGAGTCCTCATGAAAGTCAATGCCTCCTTTCATTCCTCCCCCTCCGTGGGTGGGCTGTTCGTTATATTCATAAAGTGGAGCAGAAGGCCTAACAATCTGCAAAAAAAAAAAAAAATTGATACTTATAGATGCTGTTCCCAATGATAGTAAAAAACAGACTTACATCAGTAAAATTTCTATTTACCGACTATTTTTGTGTTATGTTTGCCCAAATCTTGTTACAAAAATGTTAATATCGATTTTTTAAAAAAAAAAAAAATCGATATTAACATTTTTTTTTTGAAAAAAAATTCCATCAATAACGATTTAATTAAAATAAATAAAGAGAGTTTATTTAATACTTATTACTGTATATATCTATATCTATCTATACATATGTGTGTGTTTATTTATTTTAGAGACATAAATCGTCTCAATAATTTTATATCCGCCCATCAGCAACAGGTGTTTGGCTGTTACTCTATTTGATAACAAAGCAGTTGGGGCATCTTATCATAATCAAGGCCAGTTCCATTGACAATAAAATCGCCATCACTGGATTTTTGACCCATCAATGCCTTAATTAAAGTTGGAATTCAAATAATCAGACGTGGCTAAATGAAATCCTGTTCCCTGGGCATATATTAGTGCAGTGGGAGATTGTTTTCCTGGAATGGAAGATAATACTCCTTCCCTCAAACCTTGAGGGGATGTATTGAGCTCCTTGAATGGGACATAATCAGAGAATAATTGGATCTTCTCTATCAAAACACCTCAGTTCTGTGGAACACTTGTACGAGAGTTGTGAAGAGGAGTAGTTAATCAAGTTATTTGAATAAGGGATGGCAAGGCGTGTGGGTAATGCTGCCTTTGTTCGCAATGACTGTAGAAGGAAGTTATGCCAAGCATGAACTCAAGTTGGAGGAAGGGTATATCACACATAGTGATGCATTCTTTCACAAAGTTATTCAATAAAGTTAATTTTATTTATTCCATAATAAGTTAGATTAATTTTTTTTTAATAATATAAAAGTATGAAGTAAATCATAAATTAATTTTATAACTTTTTACGATTTCTAACTATCATCTTTTCAAAATATTTGTTGGATAATTTATTAATTGTTAATTGAAAAACTACACAAACACTTTAAATGTGAGACTAGAAATTTTTTTTTTTTTAATTTCCAATGACAGATTATGAACAGTTACATCAAAAAAAGAACAATGGAAAAAAACATACAACAACAACAAATACAACAAAACATGCTGAAACAGAGGTCATTAATCTAATAATAATGCCAAGTTGCAGATCTTTTAGCCACTAAAAGTGTTACCAGGTGCATCACGGGGAGGTAGATCTTCTACGCACCCAACTAGAAATTTTATGTTCACATATTCATATTCAAAGCCTGCACAAAATGTATAAGAAATTATAAGAAAAACAAAAATATATTTCCTTTTAATAATTATCTATAATAGGTATACTTCTTATCTTTTATCTGGTCATAATCTGATGATTCATGTAGGAGGGAGGATATTTCTAAAAAAATGAATGCAATGTGCCGAGTAAGGTGGATATTAAAAATTTTTTCTACATATTCATTCTCTGATATCGCTGAAAAGTTAGCTTCAGAGTCATACGTACAAAATTACAGATTAATCAATAAATATCTTTCGTTTCAATTTTGGGTTCCAAATATGCGAAATTAGCTGAAAATTATGTCATCTTTCAAATTTCAGTGAATTTTTAATTTCAGATGTTTTTTCTTCTTTTTAACGCGAAAACGCCGTAAAACATGTAAAAATAAAAGTGCAAAATTTTAGAGTAATCAATATCTCCCGGTTCCATTTTGGGATCGAAATAAAATTAGCTGAAAATTCTGTCAACTTTCAAATTTCTGGGACGTTTTAATTTCAGACTTTCTTCTGCGTGCTAACGCGAAACCACTTTAAGAACATATAAAAACACAAAAGTGCAAAAAACTTTACAATAATCGATTAATATCCTCCGGTTAGATTTTGGGATCTAAATAAAATTAACTGAAAATTATGTAAATTTTATTTTTTTTCAGCGGCTTTGTAAATTTCCGTTTTTCCTTCCCGCGAGTGCTGGAAAATATGAGCGCACAGTTTGAGAGTAATCAATAAAGTCTTTTAGATCGGCTTAAAGTCTTAAAAGGGATAATAGCTGGTATTTAAATTATTGTATTATAATTGGTTTGAATAGAAATAAAAAGTAATTAACTTTTTTAACGATAAATACATAAACATATGATATATATTTAACATCTATTTCATTTTACCCAGGCTGCTCTGGATGTTCATTACATCATTTAATATTGCATTTCTTTTAATCTGCACATCTTTTTTATATTGGCATCCTGCGAAAGACCTTTTTCTCTGTGAGTCAGCAAAATATTGCACAAATGAATTAGCAACTTTTCGGTCAGAGGCTAAAGATCTATCACTAAAAAGGAAAGACAGTTTAGGGAATTTCACGTAACAATTAAAAAAGTCGGATACATATTTCGTTAAAAAGCTGAACGTTCTCTTACCATCCCAAAAGACCGTTACCATCCCAAAAGCGGAACATAAGCATAAGAGATTTCTTGAGAGATAAGAGATTTCTTGAAATCAAAGGCCTGTCGGTTGTCAGATTAAAATAAAAACAGTCGTCTTTCAGTGGATCCCGGCCCACTGCAAAATAGAGGGAAGCGAGGTTGCTGACTTTCTAGCAACAAAGGGAACCTCTGCTATACAACTACATAACCAGGAGTTGGCCTATTATTCCATTAAGACGATTATTAAAAAGACACTTGGGTGCTTTTTCTTTGAGGATGTTGCAGCTAGAAACGGTAACAAGCACTGGTAAGATCAAATTCATGATATCCCTGAATGATGTAGAGAAAAATCGGTGGCATTGCTACAGCTTTTCTCTGGTCACGATTGTCTCCTATATTGGTACGTCAAGATTTATTTCTGGTCAAGATTGTCTCTCCAAGCACTTTCACAGAATTAAACTGACTTTGACCCTCTCTGTCTCCTGTGTGATAACCTGGAAGAAATGGATGGTCTCACCTTGCTTCCTGTTCTTCACTGTCTCCTGTTTCTTTATGGAAGCGTTATTGGATTGCCAAACTTAAGTTGATGGATTAACGGATGCAATTTGTTTGCAACTGGTTCTTTCTGTTTTTTTATATCTGTTGTCCTGTAAACTTGCCATAGGAAAAAAATATTCTGCACATCCATTCGATTAGTACGCTAGAATTTGTTTATTTTATTAAAAGAAAGGCAGATTGTCTTGGCTCTCTAATGTCTGTAGTGCCAGGGAATTAGATTGAATAAGTATAAGAGTCTCAAAATTAAAAAAAAGAATAATTAAGATTCTTGTAATTATGAAGTCCTAATTTATTCTTCCATCTTAAAGAATTAAAACATATTTTTAAGCTCCAACACTGATGGATTAAAAAACATGAACATTCAAGTACACCAATAAAAAGTTTTGGCAAACTTCAAACGAATGTAATAAAAATTAGTCCCAAACCGAAAGATCTAATAGGAAATTTAATCTCTAATTAATAATTATAAGAATCTCAAAATTAATAAACAATACTTTAGGTTCTTGTCATTATGACATCATCATTTAGTCTTTCATCTTAAAGAATAAAGAATATAAACATAAGCGAATTACTTTAATTTATTACTTCTCAGTTCAAAAAAGTCAAAGTAAAACTCTCCTAACTTTCATAAAGTGGAAGTAAATTAGAAAATAAACAGATTCTAGTGAAATAAAAATATTTTTAAAAATAGCACTCAAACAACAAATGATGATGAAGAGCTTTAATTAAAAAAATTAAAAATAAAGCGTTCATTATCGAGGCTTAAAAAATTAAAAACTTATTCTTAAGCTCGAACACTGATGGATTAAAAACCGAGAATTCAAGTACTACACTAATAAAATGTTTTGGAAAACTTCAAACGGCAACAATATATAACAATAAAAAAAAAAAAAAAAAAACCCAAACCGAAAGAAATATTCTAAAAGCGTATTGTGGTTTGTAATTTTGTAACATGCAATTCAAACAACAGTTTCTCTTTCATTATAAAGTTACAAAGAAAGAATTTGCAGCATCAAGAGGAAGAGAATCTTTTTAATTCATCATTTTCTGAAACGAGTAAAAAAAAAAAAAAAAAAAAAAAACTCACCAAAAGAAGTCCATTTCCAGAAGTCGAAATGAAAATACTTTCCCCCAAACATATAAAACCCCTCCGGAAAACCAAGTCGTAGTTTCCTACCTTTGTGAAATGCTAATTTTTTAACTCTGCAATCTTTGCATTGAAAGCGAATACCTTTGAAAACAAAACAAAAATAGTTATCTTGTTAATCTAATTAAAGGATAAAGAATCTCCGCTTCCTTTCGTAAAGTAATTTTATTTTTGTGACTATTTTTACAATCGTAGAACAGGAAGAGAGGTAATAAATAGCAAAGACAGTGTATTTTGTTCAAACTCTTGTTAGTTGTTTGGAAGTTGTATCCGAGCAACAAGGCGTGTTGCACAGGATACTTGTCCTTAATAAGAATGGAGGAATTTAGATGGAACAGTAATACCTTTGGTTTTGACATCATTACATTTGATTTCTCCGAAATTCTATACCTTTTGAAAATCTTTGTAGTAATTGATTGCATTACTTTATTTTTCATAACTAGTGCATTCATATTTCTTCCTTTGATCTTATTTCTTTACTGCTCGTAATTTTTTTTGAGATGAAAATCATTAAAATAATATTTAAATGTGTGATGTTACAGATGGCATATTCCCAGTTTAGACCTGATTTTTTTAAAAGTTTTGCTTCATTATAATTGGACATTTTTAATAAAGGTTAAACAATTAACCTCTTTAGAATAAATTCTGTAAAGTAAAAAAAAAAAAAAAAATTAATTTTTTGTTTGAATAATTTTTTTATATCGTCAGCAATTCAGAGACTAAGAAAAATTAGAAAAACAATTTTTACCGACGGCGAGTGCGTGCTTGGCGAAACCCTATGTGCTTGAAGCTTATGTTCTTGGCAACCCATGAACCCATGGACCTGTGATGTTAATCTAATTAAAGGATAAAGAATCTCCGCTTCCTTTTCGTAAAGTAATTTTATTTTTGTGACTATTTTCACAATCGTAGAACAAGAAGAGAGGTAATAAATAGCAAAATCTGTATTTTGTTCAAACTCTTGTTAGTTGTTTGGAATTGTATCCGAGCAACAAGGCGTGTTGCACAGATGCTTGTCCTTAATAAGAATGGAGGAATTTAGATGGAAAAGTAATATCATTGATTTTTACATTACATTTTTGATTTCTTCGAAATTCTAGACCTTTTGAAAAATCTTTGTAATAAATGATTGCATTACTTTATTTTTCATAATTAGTGCATTCATGTTTCTTCCTTTGATCTTATTTCTTTGCTAATTTTTTTTGGGACTAAAAATTATGAAAATAATATTTAAAAATTAGTCTGGATAAAAAATAGTGGATAAGCGTAGTTATTCTTAAATGTATTAAAATTACTTTTTCTTTTTTTTTTTTGCTACAAAATACATAATAAAATGTATACAGCAAAGAATATGCTTTTCGTTATAATATCAAGAAAATGTAACTATTTAAGTTGAATTTATTCTTGTAAATGTGTAAATCTCTGATTTTAAACTTAAAATAAAGAAATTTTAATATTTTTTCTTAAAACCGTATGAGCTTTAATATCATGATTTTAAAAATGGATAAAATTTCAGTAAATTGAAATTTCAATGAAAATGAAATTAAAACTGTTTTACCACTTACTTAAGCTGTTTTTATTTTTAGTTACCTTAAAATTTTTCTTGAAACAGTACTTTTATTTTAAAACCTTCTACTCTACAATATATATAGTATTTCTTAAAAAGATAAAGAAATACAGGAAGTCTCACTTAAATTTGTGTTCAACAACTTCAAAGCCCATTAGCTTAAATAGCATAAGTGCCCGACTTGTGGCTTAGTAATAACGTTCGCCGATGTTGAGAATTAGGGCTGAGGTTCAATCCATTGGTGGCATTGTTGTGGAAACCGTTTCAAAAAACGAGGAGAATCGATGCCATTTGTGATGTTCAGCATCTTATTTCGTTACTCAGACCCCGGTGGGTGTTTTCCAAGTTTTCTTCAATACGATACGAAAATGCGGATAGTTTCCTCTAAAAGTCCTTCCGGAAGGCATTGCCCTCCTTCTTCAGCTTCAGGCAATTAGATTCGACGTCGACTCGAGAACTCTGATAAATCTCCAACCTTGAGTGAACTGTATTTGTGATTTAATCATGCAGTGGTGATCAAATTGATTTTTTATTTTTTCATATATTTGTATAATATTCCAGAGTTCATTATATATATATAGTGCTTGTAAATAGAAATTAAAAAGTGTTCCCTCAACCTGAAAGTGGCCGTTATAGGCCTAATATAAGCCGAGACGTTACATCATCAACTGATACAACTAACTTATAATACATGTTTCAATACGTAGAAGTAGGGATTCGTGTAGTAAATAGAGTCCACGATTAAAATTTATTGATTCGTCTCGTATCCATTATAAACTGCGTGCGTAGTATGTTCATGCATAAATTAAATTTGTTTACCAAAATTGAAATATTAAAGGTCTAAAACTACCTACGCTACCTCAAAGTTCAATCTGCTGACTTCACTATTTTATAATTAATTATTTAGTCAAAAGCCCACGTAATATTCACCTTGAGAATTGATAGTGTATTATAATATGGATACCAAATACCATTTTGATGTCATTTGAGAAATATTAAAAGTGCATGCAAATTGGAAGGAAAGCCACTTATTATTAATGGAGCATTCTATAAAAATATTTTTATATAAAAATAAAATGTTTTTCCTCTTATTTAAACTGTTTTACTTCAAGTTATCTTAAAAATTTCTTGAAATAATTAAAAAATAGTTAAGAACAATTTCTTATATTTCGAGTATTTCTTCAGGGTGAAAATGTCTTCCTGGAAGTTTCACCCTCATAGTGTTTCACACGAGAAAAAAATCATATAAACACCTTAACAATGGCAAATCACATTTTAATCTATTAGTATAGTAGCATTTTTTTCCCACTGGAAAAGTTCTGGAATTTCTTTCCCAGGAGAGAGAAAAGTATATTCTCTTGACAAGTACATAATAACAACCTATCACTCAAATTTGACAGCAGGTAAGCAGTGTTGTGGATAGTTATATTACATGCAATTAGTGTTTGTACTAATGAGAACAATCTGACATTCAAATCTGATAGCATATATTTAGTGTCTGTATAATGAGTCACATGAAATTAGTGATTGTCTGCGCCAGAACTTGACAATTCGAAACATTGACATATGAATTTGACTACACATGAGTTGTTGCATTTGTGATAGTTATATACCATGAGCTGAGAAAATGTCTACTTTAATGAGAAGGGAGGGAAGCTGATACCCCTCTTGAAGAATTTTCCTTGTGGTTTCGTGTATCACACCGCGTAATAAATAAGGTGTGCCGCAGAACAAGTGTCTTGAGATTTGACGTAGACTCGAGAATTCTGAAATTCTCTGATATTGGGGGAACTGTACTTTTGCTATCAAATTTATATTTTTAATTTCAATTCTTTATATGATAATCCAGAGATCTGTATTTGTGTATATATATAGTGCTTGTAGATAAAAAGAATTCCCATTATACTGAAAATGGCCCTCTTATTGAAGTCGTTATAGGTCTTGTATAGGCCGAGACGTTACGGTATAAATTATATAAAAATAAAATATAATATCAGCAAAATATAAAATTCGAACAATTTTATTTTCAACTATTTGACTGTTTTTTATTATTTTTCAGATTCCGCTTTCAAACCACGTTTTGCAACTTGTTGTTCCCTCATTTTGGTTTAGGTCTTGGAATAGGTAAGAAATTTAAATTATAATTATTTCATACTAGCTTGTTACAGACATTAATAAAAAGTTGTTAATAAATTAAAGACATTATATTTAAACTAATTAATTTAAACCATAAATTCCGTATATTTAAAGTAAAAAAAAAAACACCAGCATTTTTTCCGTATTAGTAAATAAGTTTATACCTCATAATATTTCATCCTGTTCTATTTAATTATACTTTTTCAATAAAAGTTCTCAAAAAAAATTTTTCTTCAAACAACGAGTCGTTCAAAACGAGGAAGTCGTTTTTTACTTAGATATTGATAATGGATTCATTATCTAAATGCATATAGATATAAATGTATTCTTAAAGAATATTTGCAAAAGGTTGTATTCTATAAGTTATTTAATAAATATCACAAGAGTTCTTCAATTTTAGTTTGCTACATAATGCAAATTTTTTTATTTAACTGCGTATAGAAATACATGTTCTTAGTAAATATTTGTAAAATTTAATACATCTGCGAGTTATTTAATAAATATATGAATTTTAATTTGTTTCCTAAATTGCTTGTTCACGATTTCATCCTTTTTTAAGAACTAATATCACTTTTCATAAATTAAACATTAGACTTCTTTCAAAGTGCAATTTTTTTACTTATAAAACATTCCCTTAAATAAAGAAAAATAACACGTCATTGTCAATTTAAAGAAAAAAAAAACCCAAACACTGCCTAGATATAACAGTAAATGCACGAATCCCACATGTTACATGCGAAAATCGGATATGGTATTAAAAGAATAATACTATTGGAGCTGGTTTGTTCAAATAAGTAGCAATACAAAACAGGTTGTTTTGAATTGTTAGTGCATATTAGTTCTTTCTGGAAGGAGAAAGAATCCGAAACAGCTGTTTACTACAAATATCTTTCTGATTACCTTAGAAAAGTATAAGTCAGAAGCTATTGATTTTTTCCTTTTAAAATCAAGTAGAACATCGTAGCAACTTCAATACACCTGTCTTTAAATCCAATGACTTCATTGATAATTGGAAATTGTAGATGAGCCTTTTACTGAAGAAATTAAATTACAAAGCTCCTTGGTTGGAATGAATATCAACAAATAAAATAAAAATAGCGATTATATTTAGAGCTTAAGTGCACGAACCTCTCACATGTTATATCTGGAAATTGGTTTTGGTATTAAAAGAATAATACTATTGGAGCTGGTTTGCTCAAATAAGTAGCGATACGAAAACAGGTTGTTTTGAATTGTTTTTGCATATTTATTCTCGTTGCAAGGAGAAAAAGAATTCGAAACAGCTGTTTACTAAAAATATCTTTTCTGGTTACCTGATTGAAAAGTTTAAGTGAAAAGCTATTGTTTTTTTTTTACTTTTAAAAATCAAGTAGAACATCGTTGCAACTTCAACACCCCTGTCTTTAAATTCAATGACTATTTATAATTGGGTAACTGTAAATGAGCATTTTACTGAAAAGATCCTTGGTTGGAATGAATATCTACAAATAAAATAAAAATAATAATTATATTTTAGAGCTTAACTGCACCAACCTGCCACATGTTAATAAATAATTTAATTAATTGATAAATTTGGTTTTTGATTTTTTTATCAATAATTAATTGTACATAGAAGCACAAGAAAATAAAACTATACTAGAATTTCTTGGATTAATTTTTAATGAGAACCTTAGAGGGAGAAAAATATTTTTTTTTACCTCTTCCTTCACAATCCGTGCTCATATTTTCTTTTTCTTGGTAAAAAAAGAAAAAACACTTTTCTGACATTTAATTGCTTTCGAGATTACTCTTAGGAAGAAAACCCTTAAACCTCTTTTTGACTTGTGGTAGATTAAAAGATTAGATGTAGGTTGCAAGTAATCACAAAAAGTCCTGGGGAAAAAAAGGAGGGAATAAACATTCATTCGACAATCTTATTCAGTCTTTATCTATTTCCCTTACACAGAAAATGGAATTAATGAGTGGCTTGCGAGGAATCGAAGGTAGATCCTCCAGAAATTACGTCGCATATTTTCCACAGCTTAGAAGTGGGAGTTTCCAAGAATGGAATAATTAATCACTCCATTTTCTAGCTTAGAATTTCTCATCACGGAATGGAGTGGTGAAGTTTACTGCAGCGTGAAGCAATTGGAGGATTAAAGTAGAAGATTATTTATTAAATAACCAAGGAAAACTTTTCTAAAGAGGGATATTCATTGAAAAATTATTTAAATGTATGATGTTACAGATGACATATTCCCAGTTTGAAGCCCATTTTTAAAAGAAAAGTTTTGCTTCATTATAATTGAACATTTTTAATAAACCTCTTTGAATAAATTACGTAAAGTAGAAAAAAAAAGAGAAATATTATTTTCTTTTTTACATCATCAGAAATTCAGCGAGTCAGAAAAATTAAAAAAAAAATTTTTTTCCCGACGCCTACTTGTGCTTGGCGAATGAACCTTATGTGCTTGTAACCTGCGTTGTTAAGTGATGATTACCACTTCGATGGGTCGTTGTTGTTCCCTGATGCATCGAATACCTTCAGGGTGGGCTTTGAAGAATTTAAACCCTATTCCGTTTTTCTTGTATTCAATAAATGTACTTTTCGACCTACTGATTAATCATACTTTAACACAAGCATACATGCATGTCTTGCATTATATAATGCAGGAAATATTTGTGCATGTAGAATATATTTATTTCAGTGCTTGAATTTTTCATTAAATTTTAGTTTATAAAAATTATTTAATTACCATTGTAATTAACGATTCCCTTAAAAAGGGTAGGCAATGGACAACAGCCTCACCCTCTTGTAGTAACTTGTGCAGCTGTCGTGCATTAGTCAGGATCGAATCCTCTGGCAATCACTGTTTTTTTCGATATAAGAATATTCGATGGAGTTTTTGCAGTGCAAAGTTTTCAATTTTTACACTACATGGCTGTTTTTTTTCACAATACGATACTCAAATGCGGGGCAGTTAACCTAAAAGTCAAGATTAGATGATTAATGATTAGATGTAGGCGGGTAGCTCGGAATACTAGGCCGATGTTCTATGAAAAAAAAACAAAAAAAAGATTAAAATTATTTTTCAAAGAATATCTCTAGATAAAAAAGTTACCTTAATAAATAATTAAATTATTTGATAATTTTGTTGTTTGATTTTTATCACTAGCACTAGAAAATAAAGCTATAAAAGAATTTCATCGATTAATTATTAATGACAACCTTAGAGGAGAAAAAATTTTTTTTTACCTCTTCGTTCACAATCCGTGCTCATATTTTCTTTCTAGGTAAAAAAAGAAAAACACTTTTCTGACATTTAATTGCTTTCGAGATTACTCTTAGGAAGAAAAACTTAGAACCCTTAAACGTCTTGTAGTAGATTAAAGATTAGATGTAGGTTGCAAGTAATCACAAAAGTCCCAGGGAAAAAAAAAAAAAGGAGGGATAAACATTCATTCGACAATCTTATTCAGTGTTTTTCTATTTCCCCTTACACAGAAAATGGAATTAATGAGTGGCTTGCGAGGAATCGAAGGTAGATCCTCCAGAAATTACGTCGCATATTTTCCACAGCTTAGAACTGGGACATTCCAAGAATGGAATAATTAATCACTTCATTTTCTAGCTTAGGAATTTCTCAGCACGGAATGAAGTGGTGAAGTCTACTGCAGCGTGAAATAAGTGGAGGCTTAAAGTAGATGATTATTAATTAAATAACCCAGGAAAACTTTCCTAAAGGGGGATATTCTTTGAAAAATTTATTTAAATGTATGATTCTACAGATGATGTATTCCCAGTTTAGACCACATTTTTTAAAAAAAGAAAAGTTTTGCTTCATTATAATTGGACAATTTTAATAAAGGTTAAACAATTAACTTCTTTAGGAATAAATTCTGCAAAAAGCAAAAAAAAAGAAAAAAAAGATAATTAATTTTTTAATTTTTTTCTTTTTATATCATCAGCGAGTCAGAAAAATTAGAAAAACAATTTTTTTCCCGACGCCTACTTTGTGCTTGGCGAATGAACAAAATGCATGGCGCCCCATGAACCTGCTATGTTAAATAATGATCACCACTTCGATGGGTCGTCGTGGTCCTGATACGTCGAATACCTTCAAGGATGGCTCTGTAGAATTCAAACCCTATTCCTTTTTCTCGTAATCAATAAATGCACTTTTCGACCTATTAATTTATCTTACTTAGGAATAATGGAATAATTGATCACTTCATTTTCTAGTGTAGGAATTTCTCAGCACGGAATGAAGTGGTGGAAGTCTACTGCAGCGTGAAGCAATTAGAGGATTAAAGTAGAGGATTATTAATTAAATAACCAAGGAAAACTTTTCTAAAGAGGGATATTCTTTGAAAAATTATATAGATGTATGATGTTACAGATGACATATTCCAGTTTGGACCCCCTTTTTTAAAAGAAAAGTTTTGTTTCATTATAATTTGACATTTTTAATAAAGGTTAAACAATTAACCCTTTGGGAATAAATTCTGTAAAGTAAAAAAAAAAAATTAATTTTTTTTACTTCGCAATATATTTTTTCTTTTTTATATCGTCAGCAATTCAGCGAGTCAGAAAAAGTAGAAAACAATTTTTCCCGACGCCATCACTTGTGCTTGGCGAATGAACCTATGCATGGCGCCCATGAACCTGCTATGTTAAATAATGATCACCAATTCGATGGGTCGTCGTGGTCCCCTGATTACGTCGAATACCTTCAAGGATGGCTCTGTTAAATTCAAACCCTATTCCTTTTTCTCGTAATCAATAAATGCACTTTTCGACCTATTAATTTATCTTACTTAGAATAATGGAATAATTGATCACTTCATTTTCTAGTTTAGGAATTCTCAGCACGGAATGAAGTGGTGAAGTCTACTGCAGCGTGAGGCAATTAGAGGATTAAAGTAGAGGATTATTAATTAAATAACCAAGGAAAACTTTTTCTAAAGAGGGATATTCTTTGAAAATTATATAGATGTATGATGTTACAGATGACGTATTCCCAGTTTGGACCCCCTTTTTTTAAAAGAAAAGTTTTGTTTCATTATAATTTGACATTTTTAATAAAGGTTAAACAATTAACCTCTTTGAGGGAATAAATTCTACCAAAAAGTAAAAAAATAAAATTAATTTTTTTACTTCAATATATTTTTTTCTTTTTTATATCGTCAGCAATTCAGCGAGTCGAAAAAGTAGAAAGCGATTTTCCGACGCCTAATTGTGCTTGGAGAACCTTATGTGATTATAACCTGCGTTGTTAAGTGATGCTGATTACCACTTCGATGGGTCGTTGTTGCTTCCTGATGCATTGAATACCTTCAGGGTGGGCTTTGAAGAATTTAAACCCTATTTCTTTTTTACTCAATAAATGTACTTTCAACTACAGTTATCTTAGTACTTTAACACAGAAAACGCCATATGAAGTCTTGCATTATATAATGCAGGAAATCTTTATGCATGTACAATATATTCATTTCAGCTCTTGAATTTCGCGGGTTTTGCCAGTGCGAAAGTTTTCAATTTTGAGACTACATGGTGGTTTTTTTTCTCAAATACATTTGGCACTCAAATGCAGCAGCTAACTCTAAAAGTCAAGAGATTAGATAGATTAATGATAAGATGTAGGCGGGTTGCTCGGAATAGTAGGCCGATGTTCTATGAAAAAATAAATGAACAAATGATATTCAAAATATTTTTCAAAACTATCTCTAGATAAAGTTACCTTAATAAATAATTTAATTTATTATTGATAATTTTGATGACTTGATTTTTTATCAATAATTAATTGTGCATAGAAGCATTAGAAAAATAAAACTATAAAAGAATTTCATCGATTAATTTTTAATGAGAACCTTAGAGGGAGAAGAAAAACATTTTTTACACCTCTTCGTCCACAATCCGTGCTCATAATTTTCTTTTTCTGGGTAAAAAGAGACCACTTTTCTGACATTTAATTGCTCTCGAGATTACTCTTAAAGGAAGAAAACCCTTAAACCTCTTTTTGACTTATAGTAGATTAAACATTAGATGTGGGTTGCAAGTAATCACAAAGTCCTGGGGAGGAGAATAAACGTTCACTCGACAATCTTATTCAGTGTTTATCCTTCTATTTCCCTTACGCAGAAAATGGAATTAATGGAGTGAGCTTGCGAGGAATCGAAAGGTAGATCTCCTCCAGAAATTACGACGCATATTTTCCCCGGCTTAGAACTGGGAGGTTTCCAAGAATGGAATAATTAATCACTGCATTTTTCAAGCTTAGGAATTTCTCAGCACGGAATGAAGTGGTGAAAGTCTATTGCAGCGTGAAGCAATTGGAGGCTTAAAGTAGAAGAGAGGATTATTAATTAAATAACCAAGGGAAAACTTTTCCTAAAAGAGGGATATTCTTTGAAAAAATTATTTAAATGTATGATGTTACAGATGACATATTCCCAGTTTTGGACCCCATTTTTTTAAAAAGAAAAGATGTGCTTCATTATGGTGAACATTTTTAATAAAGGTTAAACAATTAACCTCTTTAGAGAATAAATTCTGTAAAGTGACCAGAGGAAAGAAGAATTCATGTTTGAATATTTATTTCTTTTTATATCGTCATCAATTCAACGAGTCGGAAAAATTAGAAAAACAATTTTTCCCGAGCCTGCACTGTGCTTGGCAGAATAAACCTTGTAGTGCTTTGGAACCTGTGTTGTTAAGTGATGATTGCCACTTAGATGGGTCATCGTTGGCTCCTGTTGCATCAAATACCTTCAGGGATGGCTATGAAGAATTCAAACCCTATTCCGATTTTTCTTGTATTCAATAAATGTACTTTTCCGAGCTGCGGATTTATCGTACTTATTTCACGAAAGTAAATAAGTAAAATTTCCGGCTCAGCTCACATTTAGCTTTGAATCGAACTTAGTTCAGAAGCTGGAATGTTAACCAAAACTGCTGTGGCCTAAAGCAGCAAATATTAAAAGAATAATGTTGTATTGGTATGTTTCAACAAGATCACTCACCATTTATTTCTAAGCTAACAACAAAATTTCTTCCAAAAAAAATTAACACTTTTGGATTGGCCTGGTAATTCTTCAGATGTTATTCCCATTGAAAATTTGTGTGAAGTATTTTGAAGAGTGTGATGGATTGCTCAACCAAGAGAAAAATGATTGAGAACGTCGTAAAGGTTTGGTTTCATGGTGGCGACATCAAAAATGTATGTTCTAAATTAGTGAAATCCATTCCGAAACGTGTACAGGATATATTTAAAGCTAGAGGAGGGCATATTTGATACTAGAATACTATGAAATGTATGTAAAAGAACTTATGCTAATTAAATGTAATATATGAAAATTTTTGTGACTGTCCCAATTGATTTTCCCAGTACTGTATGTACTGTATGAAGATTTAATGGTAATTTAAGAAAAGATTTCATGCATTCTGGGCGTATAATTTTTATGAATTTTTCCAAAATTTAGCAAGTATTCTCACATTAATAAGCAAGTAATTTTCATCTCACGTCATATTCGCCATTCGCATCTTGAGTCATAGTTGAGTTTTATTATTTACGATATCAATTATACACAATAGGACTGCAATGTATACAAAGCAATGTTATTGTATATTATAAAATACCATTTGAGCCGACATATGATGTGTCCTTTTAAATGTCAATGTATTTTGCCGTGAATAGTTTTCCACGAGATTAATCTCAAACCTCTCTTTAAGTCAAATCAACTCAAGCCAAAAGATTAAAATTGTTTTCAGTCGGAAGAAACCTCCAATTAAAGAAAGGAAACGTACTCATACTCTAATGGCCATCGAAAATGTGTATCATGTTACATTTATATATACTGAGAACATATACATATATTAAGATGATGTATAGGGATAATTGCATATATACCAAGAGGATGTATATGGATGATTACGTATACCATTAAGATGTATATGAATAATTAAAAGATGGGACACTGTCTACCAAAGAGATCTTTTAGGGGGAATGTTCTTACATTTGAAATATCTGCAAAATTTCTACCAGGAATCCTGATTATCGGCTCTGATTCTCGATGCTACAGGCTTCAGTTTCCGAGTCCCACCTGTGACGGATATTTTGCAGCGGTTTGTAATCCACTTTTTAAACCGTAGATCTCTTTTTCATATGACTATAGAGCATTGGGCGTAGGGCTGAGAACCCTACCCCTTAAAAGAAAGCATCTCATATTTCGAAATCTGCTAGTAGGCAGATGGCCTTGTCTCTTGCTCTTGATGGGCTATTGCACCAATGAAAATGAAGGACTTCCAATGAAGAAGAAACCTGATTGTCAATAGAAATCACTTACACCGGCTACCGGCTTTAATCGGTCTTTCATTTCTTAAAGCAGTGAATTCAATGGACACAGCTTGCGAATTTAAAATTAAGCCCTCTTTCTACCAATGTGACACGAGTAGGACATCGGGAATTTAAAAAATGGGGAGCGTCGTCAGTTTAAAGAATGGAAAATACGAATATCGATATCTTATAAAATATCGATTAATCGTTCAGGTACATTAGTTATTTATATCTACTTTTACATAGCAGCCCGAATAAACAATGAAGTTAAAATTTCTATAATCTAAAACCTAAATGTGGTTCAAAGAATTTCAGTACATTTAAATAAAAATTTTATACGAACATATTTATTTTAATGTAAAGTATAATAAAATAGTAAATTCATTATAATGAAAACAAAATCAACGAAAAATAATCTATAATTTTAGAAATATACTACCTTAACTTTATTAATTTTAACTTCACTGTATTAACTTTAAATATACTATTTAAAATGAAGATTTAAAATTTTTTATTTATCCAGCGTTTAAATTCGAATGATATTAACTTTTACATCAGGGCGTATAAATCGACATAAATTTTGACTAAACTATTAATAATCCACGTTCTACTCTTAATAGCTATCGCTACTAATATTTGTACGAATTCCATTCCATTCGAAAGCATTTACTTTAAGTCCGTATGCTAGGTTGAATTTAAAAAAAGTTAAACGATACTATCAAAGGCACTTTCAAACTAATTCGAGCTTACGTGTATTCGTGACATTAGTTCAACGAAAAATACAGCTCTAGGCGATATCCGATTAATATTTGCTGAGAAAGACTTTTAATTAAACCTTTAGAGATCAAAGCATGCAATAAGATACATTACGACAGGCAGCTTACCTTAAAATTTGATAAAGGCATGTAATTAAGTCTTCCATTTCTATGCAAATTTACTCTTAACAGGGATTTACAGATAACTAAATTGGAAAGTTAGTATAACGGCATCTTTTTCATTAAATACTGTTTTCCGAGAGATATTTGTAGGTAAATAAATCATTTTTATAGATTTATTGACACATATACGATAAAAAGCTTATTGATTTTTATTAATTGAATCCCGTAATAAAAATGAATGTAGGAAAACTATTAAAAAACTACTCTAACATAATAAAATAACAATATCATAAAAAATTTATGGTTTTTATTCATACGTTACATTACCATTTAGTAAATGAATAATATACACATACTAAACAATATGTAGTAATTTTATACCCGACTAGTGGCTCGGTGGCAAAGGGCTCCGCTGGTGAGCATTAGGCTGAGGTTCAATCCGTTGATGGCTTTGTTATAGACGCTGTTTCGAAAAAAAAAGAGGAGATCTGATGGCGTTTATGTTCAGCATCTTGCCTCTTTAGTTGGATTACTTGGTGGTAGTTTTCCGGGTTTTTCTCCCATGTGATACGCAAATGTTGTTTTTTCCCCTGAAAGTCCTTACGGAAAGCCTTTTTCCTACTACTTTCCCACAGAGCCAAGTCAGACTTCTACCTACGGGTGTTCCATCACAACGGATGCTGACCCTTTCCCTCCATTCATGGTTTTGATTTGGTTTGTCGCTCTACTGACCTTTTATGCACACTTTAGAGTAATTAGACTGGGATCTACAGTTTAACAGGGATTATGAACCACTAACAAACATCCATGCCACCGCTAGGATTCGAACCTGAAACCTGTGGTACCAAAGGCCAGAGCACTAGCCAATTTTCCATCAGACAGCCCCTCCATCCATGAGTAGACTACTCTTGCGATGTCCTTCCCACACACTGCAGAACACTGAGGGTCAGACGCAATAGACAACAATAAGCTTATTGAATTTATTATCTATTGAATGCAATGAATTAAAAAAATTATTCAAAAACACTTATAATAAAAATAAATAATAATAAAAAGTTTCTTTTCTTATCTTACATTAACTCTTAACAAATGAAAAATGCATATAGCTTAAATTATTATTCATCTTATTTTACAACTATTTATCAACAGAAATGATAAGTAATACTTTCCATTTTTCACCACTGTATTTTTCGTTTCATCTTTGTTAAATTCATATTCTTTCATAAGATGTCATAATTATCTTATAAATTTTGCTGATGTAGATTTGTGGATTTTTTGGTTTTTGTATAAAGCCTATTTATTTAAAACAACTAGAAAAATGAATATAGGAATTATTATTATTAATCTTATTATGCAACTATTTATCAACGAAATGATAAGTAATACTTACAATCTTTCACCACTATCTGTTTCATTTCGTTTTTATTAAATTCATATTCTTTGATACGAAGTCATAATTGTTTTATAAATTTTGCTGTGGATGTAGATTTGTGAAAAGTTTCTTTTTTTGTATAAAGCTTATTTGTTAAATACAATTAGAAAAATGAATCTGTGAATTATTATTAAAAAGCTTTTAATACAAAAATTTCAAATCATAAAAAGACTGTTTGATATCCCTTCATATCTTATATTAACATTTAGTAAAACACTCATACTAAACAATTGCATTTGTTATCCATTCAACTGTACAACTGTTAACCAAAGAAATGGTAACTAATCTTCTTACATCAGACCATGGTCTGTCCAATAACATTTTTATTAAATTCATATTGTTTGATAAGAAGTCATCATTATTACATGAATATTACTGTGGATTTAGATTTGTGGAATATATATATATATTTTTTTGTATAAAGCCTATTTATTAAATACAACTAAAAATGAATCTATGAATTATTATTAAAAAGCTTTTAATACACAAAAATTTTTACGAAATAAAAAAATCCTGATATCCATTCATATCTTACATTACCATGTAGCAAAACACTCATACTAAACAATAAACAATTGAATTTGTTATCCATCCAACTGTACAACTGTTAACCAAAGAAATAGTAACTAATCTTCTTCCATCAGACCATGGTCTGTTCACTAACATTTTTATTAAATTCATATGCTTTCATGGCAAGGCAAATTTATTTCTTGCCATTAAAAATGCATTTAGCAGAGAAATGTGCCCACCCCTTTCTCATTCTATTCACGTAGCCTGAAGACTAGACGACAGCAATCAATTTTCAATTACTGAATGACATGAGGGACATTTATTTTTAACTTTGCTGAGCGTCCTTACCATCATCAGCAGGCATTAAAGAGCGTTGATAGTCATCCCGCTTTTATGAATGAGGTCAGTGGCAAATAAAATGCCGCCAAGGTCACTTT
This sequence comes from Caerostris extrusa, assembly GCA_021605095.1. Classification (NCBI taxonomy): domain Eukaryota; kingdom Metazoa; phylum Arthropoda; class Arachnida; order Araneae; family Araneidae; genus Caerostris; species Caerostris extrusa. The sequence goes on along the minus strand of BPLR01019542.1, from coordinate 402,322 downwards.
TGAAGAATGTGCCCATTTTTTTTTCCATTTTATTCAAAGGGGTGCTATTAGAGTATGTGGGTGTTTGAAATGTTGACGACCCTAGCTTTAAAATATATAGGACGCTTAAGTAAACTGTTCTTTAATAAATAAAAGTCATTTTTTAAATGGCTTTCGGTAGTGGTTCTCAAATTCTAAGACCCGACCCCAAGGGAGGCTCCCATGGGGCTAAAAGGGGATGTGGTATAACAGATAAATCTCCTAATTAATTCGGAATTCCTATTGTATTTATTATCGTACTGTATTGTGTATAAGTTTACAATTTTGTATTCCGTATCATATTCTATTGTGTATAAGTTTACAATTTTGTATTTCGTATCATATTGTATTGTGTATAAGTTTACAATTTTGAATTTCGTATCATATTGTATTGTGTATAAGTTAACAACAATTTTTGTATTTCGAATAGTAAGTATTTATTGGGGGGTGATGGTCGAGTGGCTAGCGCTCGGTGCCAATGCTTGGGGTTCGAGCTCGGCAGTGTTTGTAATGGTTCGAAATCCCCTTTGTAGGTCCCAGTCTAATATGATTGTTGAGAGTTGGGCGTAGGGCTCACAACCCTGATGCGTAGGGCAGATGTCATAGTAAATGGTTTGATCCTCAATAAGGCACCGACATTTTCGTTCGTTTGTACATAGCTATGAAAAAAGACAAAAACTAAATTTTTCTGTAAACATATTTCTACCAATCCTATATCTTGAAATGTTGTTTTAAAATATCTAAAAGAATTGCTCTACAAGATGGTAATAATATGAATAGGGCTAAAATACAATATCTATGACTTTTTAAAAATCAACATGTTATATGATTATCTCAATGTTCAAATTTTAGATTTCACTATGCAATTTTGTGTGACTAAATTGGAGATCATAGATAATTTTGTTGGATGGGTGACTTGTTACAATTCATAAGGCCAAATATTTCATTCCATACAGAATGATATTGCCATAATAAGGTTTCAAAAAATAAAACACTTCTGATAAAAAAAAGAAAAAAAATTTTTTTTTCTGTAAACATATTTCTACAAATCCTATATTTTAAAAATGTTGTTTTAAAATAACTAAAATAATCACTCTACAAGATGGTAACTTCATGAATATAAGTAAAATACATATGTCAAATTAAAAATCAATGTGCCATATGATTATCTCAATGTTCAAATTTTAGATTTCACTATGCAATTTTGTGTGACTAAATTGGACATCAATTACAATTGTAAATAATTTTGTTGGATGGGTGACTTGTTACAATTCATAAGGTCAAATATTTCATTCCATACTGAATGATAATGCCATAATTAAGGTTTCAAAAAATAAAACACTTCTGATAAAAAAACGAAATTTGAATTTTTCTGTAAACATATTTCTACAAATCCTATATTTTGAAAATGTTGTTTTAAAATATCTAAAAGAATCACTCTACAAGATAGTAATCACAGGAATATAGATAATATATCTATGTCTTTTTAAAAATCAATATGCCATATGATTATCAAATGTTCGATGTTCAAATTTTAGATTTCCCTATGAAGTTATGTATGACTTAATTGGACATCAATTACAATTGGAGATAATTTTGTTCCATAGGTGAATTGTTGCAATTCGTAAGGCCAAATATTTCATTCCATACTGATTGATGGAATGAAATATTTGGTCATAAATAAGGTTTCAAGAAAGACATTACATATCCTCTCATAATGTTATTGTGTCTCATTATTCTAGTATTGATATTACCTTCATTGATATTATGGTTATGTCTTTCAAAGAGATTTATCATCTTGAATCTTCTTTATTATTGTTATTTTTTTCTTGTTATATTTATCATGGTATAGTCACTCGATCATGATAATACACTGAGTGATCCAATTATTAAGATTACTTACATGCTTTTCTTATGGAGAACGACACCTTTCTTTAAAATTGTTATAAAGCAACTATTTAAAGAAATTATTTGCACAATCTCATATGAAAATTCCTAACTTTTCCGAAAAAATACAGCCTTTCATGACATTTCTTCTTAATAAATAGTTATAATAGATTAATTTAAATTTTTGGTTATGTTTTATTAAAAAGTAAACCTGCACTTTTTAAATATTCCTTTAAGTATAGTTAATAATTTTTAATTTCTCAAAATAATTTACTTGTTCAAGTTGCTTTTATTCCATACATATTATATTCAAAACTTTTATTGTTAAATCCTTACCCAGAAAATTACAAAGATTGGTTTTCCAATGAGCATTAATAATTTTCATGAAGTATTGTTTTTCAATCAACTCACAATTTTTAATAAATATATTTGACTTGGAATGTTTCTTGTTTACATTTATGGGATTAATGTGCCACTCATGTATAGTACGAAATCACCCCTTTTTGTGGCGTACATTCACAGACAGACTTGAAGCGAGGACAAATGCTCCAGTAGGACAATTACAGATAATTGAGCCACATTTGCGAGTCACAAGATTAAACCCTGCAAACTCTCCAAACACTGCCTGATTATTTGTGTGAGACAATTGCATAGACTGTTACAATCGCCATGGAATTTCTTCGGTTCTGAAAGCAGTATTTGCAGCTTAGTTCACCAATGAATACAAACCCGAGTTCTTGTGAACCCTAGCTACTTTCGCCTACCTTTGGATTGGTACCACATGCTTCAGGTTCGAATCATGGCGGTGGCAGGGATGTTTTTGAAGCATTATGATTTCCCCTCTTGACTTTTACCAAAGGTAGGGTTGGGTTTGCCCCTCTACGGTCTTTTTTGTACACTTTAGGCTAATTAGACTTGGACCTACAACTTAATGTGGTTTCGAACCACTAATAAATAACCATACGAATGCCGGGATTCGAATCTGAAGCCTGTGGTAGCAAAGGCAAGAGCTCTAGCTGATTGGCCATATGAGTGCCTCTTAGTTTTGAAGCTAACGGAATGTTGTCATTATAGCTCTATTTATAAAGAACTTTTTAATAATTTGTATTGTTTTATTTATTTTTTTATTACTTACGTTATTTGTGGGTTTTCTATGTGTTATTTTTGGGTTACAATTTTGTTACTTGCGAGTACTAAATGTTTAAAATTGAATACTTTTCTAGGTGTTATGGACGCCTCTCTTATGCCTCTGCTTGCAAATGTTGTGGACATAAGGTATGTTGCGATATATGGAACTGTTTATGCCATAGCTGAGACTGCTGTTTGCCTGTCGTATTCTATTGGTAAATACTCACCATAAACATTTAATTAAAGTAAATTTGCTTAGATAATACATACAGTAAAAAAGTAATGTGTTTATTTGATGCCTTATAAATTCTTCATACATCTTTATGATGAATTTCATCAAAACAAGTAATAAAAAAATTTTTTTTTTTAAAAGTCAATTCCTACTTTTTTTCACTATATTGCAAAAAGTCCTTTACAAATAAAGTTGAAATTTTCCTCTTACATTTGGCGCCATCTATTATTAGATACATGCTAAAATTAATAAAATTAAATAATAAAATTTAATTAATGAATTTATATTTGAAAAAACTGTATTAACATCAAGTGTCATCCACTACAAGTTCAAAAAATGTGTTTGAACTTGATGAATAAAAGTATTTTAATAACGATTGAAAATTTGAACAAGATATACATAGGGAGAGTGTGAACTAATAGTAGGAACTTAAAAAGAAAAGAATGTTGAATTTTAATTTAAAAAAAAAAAACCTCATTTTTGAAAAAAAGCACAGTATTCTGTTTTCTGATCAAAAATTAAACAAAAAATAAATTAAAAAAATTAAAGCAAATTTTTTTTCTGTCCCATTAATTGGTTTTTGAATATTTAATTGCAATTTTAATGAGGATAAAAAGTAAATTCTGTCTCAAATTTCCATAAAGAAGCCTTTGTTAATGTATATTAATTATTAATTTCTTTGCAGGTTTCTTCAGACGTAAAAAGTTCACATTTAAGTATATTCAGAATCCCCACTTTTTCGTATTAAATTTCAATTTCAATTAATAAAACGATACCGTACTTTAAATAATAAAATGCTATCAAGATTACGAAAAATAAAAAAAGTTATAATTAAGTGCATATAATTTCCTCATTTTTCTAATTAGGGTTAAATAAAAAAAATGGCGAATATAGAATGATAGAGTTTTTTAACGTATTAATTGAAAAATGGCAAAATAAAACGGAATTATTAAAACTATTTCAATAATTATATGAAAATCATTAGGAAAGTGATTAATAATTAAAAGTATTTAGAGAAATTCGGGTATACTGCAGTGAATTTGGGAAAATCTTTCCATGTTAATTCAATTTTAATTAAAATGTGTTATATCAAGTGGAATAATTCAATGATTAATATTCTCCAAAAATATATTTCTAAGCCAGCGAGGTAGAGACTTTTTCATTTCACATTTTGCAATTAAATTTTATAAAGAAAATATTGCTAAATTGAAAATAATTTCATTAGCACCACCTACACCTTTTTAAATGCAATGGAAATTCATTTTCATATTTATGTGCAATTAATTTTAATCATGATTTAACAACACATGCTAATAATGACACATAATACATAATAATAACATAATATAATATAACAGAACATGACATAATAATAACATTATAAACACATGTTAATAATGTTTTTCTCTGACACAATTACAGGCTTCAGGTTCGAATTCTGGCGGTGATATGGATGCTTGTTGGTGGTTCGGAATCCACGTTAAACTGTAGGTCCCGCTCTAATTAGCCCACAGTGTGCACAAAATGACCGTAGAACGACAAACTAAACTAATCTGCTACAATTTTAAAACAAAATTTTTAGGATTTTAACCATTGAATGTTATTTAACAAACCTGTCAACCGCAAAAAAAAATCCAAAATGGGAAAATTTTTTTAATGGTGTATTTTTAATTTTAGGGATCTCATGTTTCCCATAGTATATATATATATAAAGAGAGAGATTGATGCACGTGATATATATATATATATATATATACCGCGTACAATCTCTGATGAGTCAGAGCTTTGCTTGCGTATGAGGAAAAAACCTGGAAAACTCCCACAAGACTGTTCGAATAACACTGTATAAACACTTTATCACAGTAGCAGTTGAATATTATTTAGTTAGGGCATATTATATTTTCATATTTTTATATGTTTACCATTTAATATAAGTTCATAAAGAAAATGTTTTTCTTTATACAAACTTTTTCATTATTTTTAACATTCTTTTCTTCTTCACTCTTCATTATTTTTAACACCCTTTCCTACTTCATACTTCTTTATTTTTAACATTCTTTTCTCCTCCATTCTTTATCATTAACATTCTTTTCTTCTTCATTCTTCATTATTTTTAACATTCTTTTCTTCTTCATTCTTCATTATTTTTAACATTCTTTTCTCCTCCATTCTTTATTGTTAACATTCTTTTTGTTTTTCATTCTTCATTATTTTTAACATTCGTTTCTTCTTCATTCTTCATAGTTCTTAATATTCTTTTCTTCTTCTTCATTCTTCATTATTTTTAACATTCTTTTCTTCTTCATTCTTCATAGTTTTTAATATTCTTTTCATTTTCATTCTTCATTATTTTTAACATTCTTTTTCTCCTCCGTTCTTTATTGTTAACATTCTTTTCTTTTTCATTCTTCATTATTTTTTTAACATTCGTTTCTTCTTCATTCTTCATAGTTCTTAATATTCTTTTTTCTTCTTCATTCTTCATTATTTTTAACATTCTTTTCTTCTTCATTCTTCATAGTTTTTAATATTCTTTTCATCTTCATTCTTCATTATTTTTAACATTCTTTTTCTTCTTCATTCTTCAATATTTTTAACTTTTCATTCCTCTATAAAACTATTTATTTTTGTGGCTTTAGTTGACTTGACCTTTTAAATTTTAGGAGATATAATTTATTTACTAAATGTCATCTTTCTATCTTCTGACTTTTTTGATTAAAAGGATAGTAGACAATTATTGTAATACCCAGTAATGTAAAAGGCATCAAAGATTCTTCTCGGTAGCAATTCAAAACCAAAATAATCATCAACCATAATAATAACAACCATAATAATTAGTTATTTCTAAATCATAGCTTTATATAATTATTCTGTACCATAAGTGCTTATATTTACACAAAAATATTCGATGACATTTATTATTTTTGTTGTAACAGGTCCTCTTTTTGGAGGCTATTTAGTAAAAGAGATTGATTTTCCTGGGTAATGTGGTGCGTTGGAATTTTAAATTTACTCTACTGCCCTCTGTGCTATTTCTTGAAGAACATCCCTGTCCGAGAAGAAGAGATCAAGGTAAAAGAATCTCAGTAATTTGATACTACTGAAACTTATTTCAGCAATTTTTACTATTTTTCTATTTTAAAATATTTTTTTTTTTTTTATTTGTATGCTAAATTTGACATTTGAAAAAAATTATTAATTTTACAACTAGTACATTTCCGATGAAAGTATTACTTTCGATAGTGTGATATGATTAAAGTTTGTTTTCAGTCTGTTAAAAATTAACGGTTAAAATAATTATTAATGTATATATGTATATGTTTTTGTGTGTATTGAACAGCCCTTCCTTTATTTCAATGTTTCAATGTGAGAAACATCATGTTTTTGCATTGTTAATGCTATAACAGTGTCGTGTCGTTAGGAGTGTCAATATGTATTTATAAATATATAAATACATATTGACACTCCTAAATAAAAAAAATACATACATATTGAATAAATACATATTGTATAATAATTATTATACATGAATTATATAATAATTATACACAATTTTACTTTAATACAAAAAAATTGTGTATAATTATTATATAATTCATGTGTTGGGGTGGTATATTTTATGTGTGACCGTTTGATGGTCATTAGCCCTTACTGGATGCGAATTCCATCTGTTCAAAAAATGACCGACTGCACTCCTATCGACAGGGCAATAGCTTTGATACACAATTTGTGTGTAGCGAATATCGGTAGTAGTTTTTGGCTTTCAAACTGGTCGTGTTTCTAAATTCCCTCCTTGCCAGTTGTACTTTGGAATTGGGGTTCCCGTGTTGATATATATATATATATATATATATATCATTTATCTAAATTGTGGATACCAGTCTTGAGATCACAAGTAGCTGAGAAAATAATGAATACTAATTTTTTATCCATTTCTTAAACACGAAAAATAGCATCGGAAATAAAGAAAATAACGATTAAACTTTGGAGTAGAGGTGTGCTAACAATGGCGATACTATTATATAAAACAACAAATTGGTGTGATCACTGAAAAAGTTTTATTTTTAACTATGCTCTATAATTATTTGATGCTAGCAATGTAATATAACGTATAAAATGTTAAACTTTAACAATTTTATACAGAAATATATTTTTATCATTTCATAGTTTTGTATAGAAAAGGTTCTTTAAGTAAATTAGACTTCCAACTAAATGCTAGGATTTTATTTAATAGATTTATTATTAGATTAGATATGCTAGCAATTAGTCAGAAATCGTTTTCCGTAATAAAGTTTTTAATATTAACTTTAAAATTTTTACTATAATATTTATTTAGTTAAAAATATTTTAAAAGTGGTAAATATATTTCTGTTTGAATTTTATTTTTAGGGTATAAATTTAGAAGGACCAACTTATTATTCTATGGCAACATATCCTGAGATTGATGGCCATCAAGTATATGCACGATTCGTCGACGCTGAATGAAAATTTTCATTGTGGCAGTTCTAGATTTACTTTTAAGGACTTTGATATTTATGCTTATCTTTGGTCTATTCCTCCAATTGTTATTTTACTATTGATGTATGACTTAAATTTTGTTATTTATTAAATAATAAATTCAAATATGACTAGAAATACATTACATGTTTAATTAAATGTACTGAGTTCGACGAAATTATTTAATGCTGCACAAATTTCTTTATATAAATTTTATAGAATTTTCAAATCAAAAGTATGGTGCTTTTCTATTACTTTGTTTACTGTATATGTTTTGATTGACCAAAACATTATTTTCTTTTTGGTCTTTAGAATTCAACAACTATTTTTACTGTAGATCATTAGCGTACAGAAAATATTATTGAATTGGCTGTCACTAAAATCATTTTTGATAAATTTAAAATTTTTATTTTCAATGGCATGGCAAGGCAATGCAAAAAGGTGGAAAATACAGAATAACAAAGGAAAATAAAACGTACACAAAAAGAGTTCAATAAAAAGTTCTCTAGCTTGCCAGTATCTCGCCGTCTCGGATTCTTTTGAAGTGCCAAGTAACGATGGAGGTGAGTTCGATTCATTAGTTCTGCCAAATCAGAAAGAGGGCAGTTTGGTTGATGGAAAATTCCACTGCGATGCAGATGTTCATTAAATCAGTTCTTTTTGATTGAGACAAGTCACCAGCATTAAATTGCAATAAACGCAGACCAACCGGACGATTATGTCGAAAACTGTAGACCATTTAGCAGTATAGAACTTTGCTCAGGGTGCACCACTAGAAGTTACATTGAACCTCAATTTAAAAGTATGATGAATAAATATTAAAAAATCACAATAAAAAGTCAATGTATAAATAATAATTAAATAATTAAAGCACCGATGTAAAAATACAAGAAAAAAATTGTACATTTAAAAATGAAACTTATGGTCCATCTATAATGCATTATATTTACATATTGTGTACATTAAATACAGTAATTGAATTCAGAATTTTATAAAGTAATATATTGTTTACTAAAAGTTCTGTTGCTTTAATGGCAGCATGTTGCAAGATTCGAGTCAAATAGACTTTCAGTTTTTTGAAAAATGCTTTAAATGTTACATCGGTTACTAATTACTAATTAAAAATTTGTTTAAATGTCTCATAATCTGATTGATCCCTGAATCTTAAAATCGTAATCGTTTTATTACAATTGGGTGGATAGTACCACCATATCACATCACTATTGAAACATAAAAGAGAATCAAATAAAACTAGTTAAGTGAACTGGATGAATAGTACGACCATATCATAACACTAATGAAACATAAAAGATTAATCAAAATAAAACTATTTAAGTTAATTGGATGGATAGTACCACCATGCCACATCGCTAATGAAACATTAAAGAGGAATAAAATAAGAAAACTAGTTAAGAGTTAATTGTAAATATTTAATGCTTCATACAAACTTTTTGAACTATATAGAATTTTTGAATCAACAGTATAATGCAATTGAATAACATTTATTGAATTTGTTTTGATTGACTAAAATTTATTTGTTTTTTGGCTTTTAGGAATCAATTTCTTGCACCCGTCACTTTTCTTACTGTACTGTAGTGTATCTTTTTAAAAAAAAAGTATTCAGTGCCTCTTTGAAATGCACTTTTTCAAGCGAACGAAAGGAAAGACGTAGTAAACGTTAGCGTTATTTTATGTACATAATATATATATATTTACTTAAGTTTTAAATAGTAAATAACGATGTTGTAAATAAGAGACATTGAAGTTTTGAATTTATAAAATTATTTATTAAGATCAACTATAGTAATATTCACATACACATAGAAAATCAAGACAAAGAAGGATAATATGAAAAAAATTATTATATCATTAAAAATTAATTTTGAATTTGATACGCTGTAATCAAATAATTAATCCTCCACCTTATTTTCTTCAACAGTGTTCTGAAACAATCGTGATTGTCTATTTGTAATCCGTTTCTTTCTATTTTCGTTAACAAATTTGTGACTGCACTAAAACTATGTTCCATTAAAGACACACTTTGTCTTTAATAACTTTTTGTATTACAGCCCATCATCCAGAATTAGTAGTTGATATATGCTTTTGTAGTCATGTTGTTGTCTCTTATCCCACTTCGTAGACAGCAACATCTAGACCAAGTCAAGAACCCATGTGGTCGCATGGAAGAAAGAAAAGGGGCTGAGGGCAGCTTCTATTATGATGGAACACCCTTAGGTAGGAGTCTTTTGTAGCCATAATTGTTGGTAGTCATCTTTGACTCATCGACGAATGGGGTCTCTAAATTTTTATATTTTCTATTCTTTCTTTATGCTTTTTCACTACCCCCTTAATTTTATTAAACGTACCCCAAGCTAATATTAGTCACCGTTTTCATCATTTCACTCCTCGTAAGAATGGCATGGCCCATTTTTAGAACTATGGCTGTAATCGTAACTTAAGGAAACTATTATTGAATTTGTTATCACTAAAAACTAGCTTTGAAAAATACAAAAATTGAATGAAGAAATGTTTAAAAAATGACAATATAACGTCAATATATTATTATTAATTAAATATTAATTGTAATATAAAAATACAAGGAATAATCGTACAACTGGGGAAACAAAACTATTATTAACATTATAATATTATGTATGGCTCCCTAATTGTGCCTGACGAACGTGCCTCAAGGAAAGAACACAGACAAGCATAGAAGAGTTAAGGTCTGTGGACCAGATAAAAGCTATGGTCACCATTGAAGAAGGAAGGATAGGGTCTGGATTAACAGCATTATTTTAAAGTTTATTGCTTTAAATTTTCCTCTGGCCTTAATTAAATTCATCCACTCTTATCTAGCGAACTGCAAGTTTACGGTCAAAATCAATAACAAGCACTCCTCTTTAAAGTACATTTTAGCTGTAATTAATTGAGTCATAATATTCAACAATCATAAATAAACGAGATTAATTCATCGTTAATTTACATATAACATTCAACAATCATAAATAAATGAGATTAATTTATCATTAATTGACGTATAATATTCAATAACCATAAATACACGAGTTTAATTCATTGTTAATTAACGTATAATATTCAATAATCATAAATAAACGATATTAATTCACTATTAACTAACGTATAATATTCCGTAATCATAAATAAATGCGAATTAATTTACCATTAATTAACGTATTATATTCAATAATCTGATAAAAATGAGGAATGTAACACAAAGTAAGGATCAGCTCAACATAATAATTTTATAGGAAGCATTTTTCTATCTTAAATTTAAACGCTGACATAAAACCTTGCATTAGGAAATGAAGATAATTTTTAAAAATTCTATGTCAGCATAAGTTAATAAAGTAAATAAAATGTATAAATAAGCCAGGGGCATCTTTAGAATATCATAATTTCAAAATAAATAAATAAAACCTAGAAACAAAAATGTGTAACTTAATTTTTAGTATCATAAGAAAAGTAAAAAACTCTAATAAAAGTAACAAAAAATATTTTAAATAAATTCCGTTCTTTTATTAAATATTACTCAGTCGTTTAGATTATGTAAACATGAAGATATTAGAAAAAAATTTAATAGATTTCATCAAATTATTTATTTATTCAAAAAATTTGAATGGGGCAAAACTTTAAAATCTAAAAGCAAAATTCAATTTTTGTTTCCGAAATAACTACATTATTTTTTCAATAAAATTAGAATAGTCGAAAAGTATCGATGCCTTTTCACAAATACAAATTCACAAAACAAAAAGAATCCACGATAAAATTCATTTTTTTAAACATCCAGTATTTCCTGCTTTTATAAAGGATTACTTATTTAATAAAGATTCTTTTGTGCCTTAGGCAATCAAGTTTTAAAGGAATAAAAAGTGAACTATTTGTTTCAATTTGATATGAGAATAAGTTAAGGAATTTAAAAATAGAATTTTACTATTTTCATTGGAAATACACATACAGAATGTCTGAATACAACAGAATCTATAAAAATTTAAATAGCTTTTATAACGCAGCCCCTATATCGCAAAAATAGATGGCTATGCATCAATATTGGGATGTCTATCAACATATATCTATATTACGATATATGCCTATATATAAATTCCTTTCTTTTTTAATTTGATTTAGAATCATTGTCAACAAAGAACAACAAAGAAGACCCCATTTTGTCACACAACAGTGTTGTAATTTTATTAGGCCAATATTATTTGCCATTTTATCTGCTTATGCACGAACATTTCTATGAGTAAGTTTGCAGCCTATAAACTTCTTACACTAAGAACCTAATTTCTAGTATACTAAGTAATAGAGACAGTTTTTAAATCTTATTTACAATGTAGCATTTTCCCCAGTAGTAGTATTTGCGATATATATACATATTTTAGCTATGCGGTGTCAGTAAGGTAGGCGAGTCTATTTAAATAGCAGTATTATAGTTCTGTTCAAGTCAGTGAATGTGACAATTTCATTTCGCTTTTTTGGTTGATTCTATAGGTGTTTTCTACTTTATTGTCCTAGCAATGCCTCCAAGGAAATGTAAAGCGAATGGTTAAAGTCAATTTTACTCACATTCATTCTCCTGTCTGGAAATATATAGGAAATAAATACCCGGGCAGTGATGGGTAATCATCTAGTCTGTAATAATATTTTAGTAAGATTTGTTTGATGCACGAAATGAAAGTTGCACTGACAAGCTATTGCCTATTAAAAGAATCTACATTAATTTAAAGTTTTCCAAAGAGTTATTTGGGATCTAATTTCAAAGAAAAGCATGAAAATTTAATTAACATGAAAGTATTAAACGATTAATGAAAGTTTTTTCTGTTACTGATTACCAGTTTTGTGACTCAGATTTGTTTTATTGTTTATAAAAGGAAATGATTTTGTTAATGTTAGAAGTTAAAGTGTTCTACTTAGAGTAAAAGTTAATTAGATTAAACTGTAAGTTAACTGAGTAACATCAAGCTTTTGTAGTCCTGTCGGAATGACTTTAAAATTATGAATTTGAGACGTTAAGACGTTTATCAATCCCCAATTTTAGACAAAAATATTAAAAAAAAAAAAATTCATTATTAATTTTTTTCCAGAGTTTAATTTGCATTTCATAAAAATTACAACATATTGATATAATTGTAGTATTTTTAATTTCATTTATGTTATGAACAGATTAAAATTCATTTATGGTAATTTGTGTTTTAAAGAAGAAATATTTAATACAAATACAAAGGTATAAAAATACAAATACAAAGATATAAAATAAAAATACAAATACAAACAAATACAACATACAAATACAAAGGTATAAAATACAAATACAAATACAACATACAAATACGATATACAAATACAAACGCACTTTAAAATATAAGCGTGTTTTCTAATAATTCTATAGATAATCTCAAATTTTAAAATTTGTAAACTTTTTCTAACTTAAAATTTTTTTTTTTTTTTAATTTAAAAAAAAAAAATTTCTGGACTTGAAAGAATTTTATTTTTTCTGTTTATTTTTTTAAATTAATATTCGATTAGAAGAACATAAATTAGACAATGATCATCATCTAAAGTTAGCTTAACTCAAATAACATTCGACACGCAGTTCAAATACAGTCCATACATAGTAATAAGTTTCGTTAACCATTAGTTTTAATGTCATTAAATACAGTTAAGCAGCTAAACAGTTAGTGATGCATCGATAAAAACACGAAACAGTTCATTTGAAAATTATCAAACATATCAATCCCTTTTTTAAAATAATGCCAAAAAGTAGTGCACTATCTGACACGTAATAAACTAAGCAAAACAGGCAATAATAAATAAAACTAGGTGCTATTCAATGTCATACGAAACTACTTATTTGAAAATGTTCTAACCTCTTAATCGAAACAGTGTTCGTGAGATATTTCCCAAAAAGATTGCTGCAGTATTTACAGTACTTTATCGAAGTCATTAATAACAGGACCTTTTATCTGGAACCATGTTTTTATTCTGTTTTCCATGTTTCACGAAAGCGAAGTAGCCAGAAGATATACATCCACATGTTGGTGATATTTTTTTCAAATTTACCCTCGTGTCATCTGGTGGCAGGCCAACTAGTCACGTGGGTTCAGAGAGTAAGCGTGCTTGCAAAAGAGTGCGTGATCCGATGTCAAACAGTGGTATATGGATTCCACCACGATCTACCAAACTACGTGCCCGCTTTTATTTTTAGATTTCTTAAAACAGAAATATTTATTCTACAACGCTGGGCAATTTCATTGGAAATCATTTAGATCAGAGTCGCGAAATTCAAAGAACACGAAAGGTTACTGTATTCCTTTGGGTATGGTGGATAAATACTGTGGCACTTTACATGGAAAGAATACGTTGAAGATTTCAAGAAAAATGCTGTACAGTTCAGTCCTCCTCTCAATTTTTTTCTCATTTTTGTAAACAGAATTGTTAGACTTGATAACGAGCTTGTTCTGAAACAAAATAATCATGAATAACTAGTAAAAAAAACTTAGCATTTGTTAATAATATTAATGAGATTTGCAGAAAATGGATAGGAAAATTATTAAAAAATGAATAAAAAAGGGATCTTACTTTAGTAAAATAAGTAAATGAATAAGTCAAAATTACTCAAACTAATTTTTAGCAGTATGAAATAAATGAAAAAAAGTTAGCTAACAACAGTGTAACATCTCGGCCTATACTAGACTTATAATAGCTTCAAGAAGTGGGCCACTTTCAGGACCATGGGAACACTTTAATTTTCATTTACAAGCACTGTATATATAAGTAAATACAGAACTCTGGGTTATTATATAAAGAAACGAAAATTAAAGATTTAAATTTGATTCACAAATGCAGTTTCACAATGCCAAGATCGGATATTTTCAGAGTTCTCGAGTCTACGTCGAAAACACGTCCTTAATTATCACATGGAGGGATACAGGAAACCATAAGGGACTCACTTTGGAAATCCTACCTGTTCTGTCACTTAAGAGAAAAAGAAAAAACAACACTCTTTGTCGACTCTCCGCAGAACTCATTTCTTCCCTTTAAGAAAGTCAGTCAGCAATTAGTGGAAGTCAACTTCTATCACTTCTCATTGCAGTAGACATTTCTCAGCTCATGGTCTATCACCAATCACGAAGGAACAACTCTTGGTGTAGTCTCATTATACATGACATTGAATATCTGCTATCAGATTTGAGTGACAGGTTGTTCTCATTAGTACAAAAACTAATTGCATGTAATATAACTACCCACAATATTACTTATCTACTGCCAAATTTGAGTGATGGGTTGTTATTATGTATCTGTCGAAGAATATACATTCCTCTCTCCTGGGATGCTACAACTCTTCTGGTGGGAAAATTGCTACAACAGGTAATGAAAATCAATTACCAGTTCAATTTTCCTTTGAATCATCATCCAAATTCGCCAATACAGGTGCAAATTATTGTTGAATTTAATTAAAAACTCAAAGAATTATGCTTATTAAGCTATACTTTTTTTAATAAGGATTAAAAAAATTGATTTGATAAATAATTAGTTTTGTGTACTAGTTAACAATTGACATTTTTGTAAAATTAGTTGTTGAGTAGTCTACTTTGGGAATAAATAAAATTAGTTATTTACATTTCAATAGAAGAGTCAATAAAGTTTGATTTTTTTTTAAATGAATATAAGGATGGTAACTCAAGAGAAATCGCCATTAATAAAAGATGAAGTGACACCATTTTTTAAAAAGTTTGGAAGTACGTAGATTGTTCAATAAAGGATGACACAATAATCCTAAATAAATATTTACAAACGCATGCACACAAAAAATTTTGTTGACGTGATGTTTTGACACTTTTGTCACTCTTAATATTCCCACCGCGAAATGAAATCACTTCGTTCCACTGCTGCTGTCATTCTGTGGAGGTATGTTGAAGATCTTTTTTCCCCTTTTTTGCAATTATCTTCCCACCCATCATCGGAGTCTTTATGGCTGCAATTTAGTTCCACAAACAGCTTCCCGTCAGCATTTTTTAAGCATCGAAAAATATTACTGAAGATATTATCAGTATCAAAGCATCGAAAAAGTACTGACTCTTTGCCTTCTTCAAGTAAATCGAGCACATTGCTGAAAAACCTTCACGAATTTTATTAAGTAATTTATTTCTCACCTTTCAGAGTGCTTCTTTAAAATAAAATCCTGGGGAGTTTTAGTTATTATTGTGGAATGGATAAAAGTACATCGTAGGCAATATATGGGGTTCACTTTAGTTGGATTTAGTTGCCAATAGGGATCTATCTTTAAATAAGTTATAATCAAACTGTTACACAAAACCAATTTATAAGTTCTGGCTGTGCGATTTATAATGCAGCTATCCTTTGTAAGAACAATAACTTCAAATATCTTGCTGTCATTCTAACAAATCATCTTAAAGTACTTAATAACCAGCTTGATAAGTGGAAAATTTCATTAAATGTTAATAAAACTGAGGCAGTTCTCTTTCCTGTAGGTAATTAAAAAAATAATAAAATATTAATATTAACGATACCATAATTCCTTGGAGAAATAGTTCAAAATAGTTATGTAGTTATTTACTTCAGCACTTTTCATAGAAAAACATTTCGAATATACTAAAAAATAAATTCTGTATGAATTTTAGAAGAATCTTTCCTCTTATCAAAAGACACTCCAGCATGATCAAGAACATTACAATTGTTTTGTATACAGCTATTTTTCGACCTATAATTACCTACGCCTGTCCAGTCTGGTCTTATGCGGCTAAATCTAACTTAAAGATCATTGAAGCTCTTCAAAATATCACTCTCAGACAAATCACTGCAGCTAAATAATATATGAGATATTAGGAAATACAACAACAAGTAATATACCTCCATTTAAATACTTCCTTAAGCACGTTCTAGAATATTTCTTTAATTGTATTGATAACCTCGAGAACTCCGCCAGCCAGGAAGTTAAAATTTATGATCATAATATTAATATTAAAGGCCTACAGAATATTTTGATTTAATATTTTTTTCAATTATTCTGGGCAATTTACCTCATAGTCAATTGTTTATACCTTGTTCTACTGGAGATGAGGCGCCTGGAGCTAGGAATTCAAACACCAACTAACCAAACAAAATCAATTTAATTAAAAATCAATTTTTATTAAAATATTATTAAGAATATCAAAATATTTCCGAAACTAGAAGGAAATATTTAGAGATTATGTAACTTATTCTCAATTTTTTTATTTCCAAGTCATAGGTCTTGTGTTCTAGAGGAAATAACACAAAGCGTTTTCATAGCTAGAGAAAGGAAGGGGAGAAGGGTTGTTGCCTTCTTGTAAACTTTGAGTGTAGTGGTAGGGGACTGCCCTGCATTTGTATGTCGTGAGGGTTATAATCAAGAAAATTCGATACAAGAGGATCACACATGTTCTCCCTGTTTACAGAAGCAGTGACAACAGTGCAAGACTCTTAGGGTTTCGAATATTTTTCTTATCCTGTAACAACTCAACTACAAGAGGGTTATTTAAGAATATTTATTAAGATGCTTACTATTGGAATATTTGAATTAAAAAAAAAAAAAACAACTTTTTATTAATTGTTTGCTACTAGAAATTTTAATTTTTGTTAAAGTTAAAGCGGTAATCAAAATAATTAAAGAATATTTACTTATAAAGTGCAATGACATTAATCCTTCTTCTTCTTTACCTGCACTACAGCCTATTATAGGGCAAAAAGCCGTTTCAACAAGTTTCTTCCAACAGTATCCGATCAGACGCCACAGTCCGCCAACGATTGATTTTTAATGTCTTGAGATCTGCCTTAAGTAGTCCATCCACCTTGTGCGAGGTTTACTTCTTTTCCTGGTACCTCTACATATGCAAAAAGTCACCTTTTTAACTGGGCTCATATTATCACATCTAAAAATATGCAAAAACCATCTTATGTGAAAAGATTTGATGACTGTGTTAATATTAGGTTCATGGTTAAACAAAATTCTTCATCCGTCATTATCTCTAACTGGACCAAATATTTTCGAAGTATTTTTCTTTCAAAAAATAAAAATCTGTCTTCATCTGCTTTTGTTAATGGCCAGAATTCACTACCATACAATATGGCAGGTCTTATGAGAGTTGCATAAAGAATAATTTTTGTCTGGAGATTTAAGAGTTTGGAGTGCAATCAAATTTTTAAACAATGATAACATCTATTAGTTTTAGATATGGTATTAATAGTTTACGTAAAATAATTTATTAAAGAAAAAGATAACTTCATGAAAGCCAAAACAACTTGATTTAGTTGATATGCGAAAAGATAAACTGAAGCCTCAAGAGAGAATATTGCCATAATCCGTTATCAATAGCATGTCTAAAATGAGATTCTTCAAGTCATTTTCTAAAATCATTTTATTTTCTTTCACTTTTTTTATTCTTTAAGTTACATTATGCTTCGTGGAGGAAACTAATTGAATATGACCCTTTTCTCTTCTGATTGTTTACAAAAGCGAAATATTTGTCGACTTGATCATACTGATTAGTTTTGAAGAAAGGCTAAGATGAGAAAATGGATAATGGAAGTATTCAGGTAACCCAATGTAATTATTCCTTACTTTGATATGACGTTAATGAAATTTCTTTCACCATGCTTTAATTTTGGTGCACATAAAGTTGTTTTGTAAGATAACTAAGAGTTTTTAATTGAAAGTAAAGTAAAAATATTTTTTTATAGGAAATAGTTTTGTTTTTCAAAAATCCAAATATTTTTCTATGTAAAATGATATTTGATGTGCCTATTTCATTTTTTTGTTAGGACAAAATAATAATAATGTAAAAACGTATTTGGAAACAGTTCTAGTGTAAAAAATATAAAATATTTTGTATGCATTGGTACATTTGTGTACAAACTAGCTTTATAAAAAAAATCTCACGAAATAATACTATCAAATAACAACTACAAAAAATTTATTATGAATGCACAGCAGAATATATATATATATATATATATATATATAGAGAGAGAGAGAGACAGATAGATAGATATTCTGATATATAACATTAATGAATGTAAGTCGTGTCAAGTTTAAATTGGTTGATTATAAAGAAAATATAAACCCATGATATCAGTTTTCAAAAATATATAAATTGTATGTTCATATAAGTTGGAATGTAAGTAGCGTAAATTTCACTTTGGCTTAAAAACAAATAAATGAAAGAAAAAGCGAAAAGAATTTTAAAGATTTTTTTAATTGTAAAAGATTTTTATTGATAGAGAATCAATCAATTCAAAAAAGTTGTCATACGTGCCAACTTACCAACTAAATCACAGACAATTGAATGAATCAGAAAAAAAAAAAGGAAAAGTATTTTTTAGTAAAATTTGAAGAAACTTATTTTGAACCATATTTATAGAAAATATTCAGTCCAAAACAAAATATAATAAAGTCTTTAAAAAAAATGTGATTTCAAAATAATATTGAAATGAAAGAGGACAAAAGAAGGAAAAAGCACGCGCGGAGTTTTTAGTAAACATTAATTTCATGTATATTTTCATGTATATTTTAATAGTTCCACCTCTATTGTAATTGTACATATAGTAATTGTACATATAGTAATTGTACATATAGTAATTGTACATATAGTAATTGTACATATAGTAATTGTACATATAGTAATTGTACATATAGTAATTGTACATATAACATTATGATATATTTTTGCGAAAAATTATTTAAAAGCTTAAGAATGAAAAATAATGCAAAAAAATGAAAAAGTCGTAAAATTTTTAGCAAACCTTAGAATATTGGGTGATTGGAAAGCTCTTATTTCATGCATATTTTAATAGTTTCCCGTCTGTTGTAATTGTACCAAATTGTATCATTGTGATATATGTTTGTGAAAGATTATTTAAAAATTTATGAAATAATCCTTATTTTTAATATGACTTGAAGGTTTATCTTATTTTCATAAGAAAATAATTAACTGTTTCTATATTGTTAAAATTGAATCAAGCATTAGAGATGTCTAGAGTGTCTATCAATTGGTCATATGATGCTTATAAATTGAATAAATTCTAGGTATTAAAGAACTAAAGCATTCTCAATCGGTTTAAATCCAGGTTCTTGACTAACCAAACCAAAATATTTATAATCTCATTCTAGACCCAAGCTTTTGGTGAAGCGGAAACTTATAAGAAGTGTTATCTTATGAAATTTCGATTGTTGCTATTGAAACAGTTTCAAATACGACTTTAAATGGATTTAAAGCACTTCTTGACATTCTATTAAATCCATGATGCTTGAAATATATACCAGGCTGCTAGTTCTCAATAAGATGATTGTCTCCATGCCATCGTGGAACTTTTCAGTAAGGCATGGAAAAGTATTGCGATTTCTTGAGCAAATCCTGCCAGTAACCTGGAATCTGGCTGGTTCCACTAGATAAGTTTCTTTAGTAAGAATACTTTTCTCAGAAATATTTATCATCTTTGGTTCTGCATTTCTTTGGAATTTTGAAGACGTTTTTGCGATCGTGATTTAGTTTCGTAGGTCGAAAATTTTATAATCTCATTATTTAAAAGGACCCTTGAAGTTGCTTTTTTGTCTAAAAACTAATTTTGACATTTCTTCATGAAAAAAGTTATTATTCAGGCAACTTGTTAACAAAATATTGAATATTTTGTCTTTTCGTCTTCTATCTACAGTTCTATATTTCTTACAAACAATGTTTGTTTCCTTATACTTCATTGCGTTCTTTGGTATTTTCATAAATTAATGACATACCTTAAACTTAACGAAACAATCATAAACTTAACGTACTATACAATGTTGACTTCAAATAAATATTTGCAAAAGTACTATCCATGTATATATTTCTCTGTAAGTATCTTGAAAATATATATTTAAAATTTTAATGATAGTTGAAACTAAATTACGGGTGACGCGTGGAAAGTTTTGCAGGGAGCAATTATGAAAAGGGTTTATAATTTTTATGTATTTCGGTT
Source organism: Caerostris extrusa (assembly GCA_021605095.1). NCBI lineage: Eukaryota > Metazoa > Arthropoda > Arachnida > Araneae > Araneidae > Caerostris > Caerostris extrusa. The sequence goes on along the minus strand of BPLR01019542.1, from coordinate 381,549 downwards.
TTTAGGGCAATTAAAGAATTTTTATTATTTTACCATAAAATCTTACACAATAGAAGCCTAATTGTTTAAAAAACTGGTTTTAGTATCTCCTTTAAGCAATAAAAATTGCTCTAAACTTGCCATCCAAAGATTTCATAGCACTTAAGTGCGACGTAGATTCCACAGATTTTTAAACGTTTTTATTAATATAAGGGATTTTAACCTGTACCAGAGAAAACTGTTCCATTTTATTATGGTATGGGGCAATTATGGTTAGCAAGAATGCAACAGTTGAAGCAGAATGTGATGGAATCCTAGGATGTAGGATCTGGATGTTTGCTGTTCAAAAATAATTTCTAAGAATCTTCTTGCAATAATTTGAGATTTTACTCTTAACTCATTCTAATATATACGAATTAACATAAAGTTGCTGTGGCTTCAAAGTTAAAAATATATGTAGTATTTTGGGATATAAACAGTTAAAGTTCAGGTTTACGTTTACGTACCAAATTGCCCTCTTACAATTGCAAAAATCTCTTACCATGAAATAATATATATATATATATATATATATATATATATATATATATATATATATATATATATATATATATATATATATATATATATATATATATATATATATACACATATATATATATATATATATATATACACTGAGTGACAAAAGTCATGGGATACCTCTTAATATCGTGTCGGCCCTCCTTTCGCCCGGCGAAGTCCAGCAACTCGACGTGGCATGGACTCAACAAGTCGTTGGAAGTCTTCTGCGGGAATATTGAGCCATGCTGTCTCTATAGACGTCCATAATTGTAAAAGCGTTGATGGTGCAGGATTTTGGGCACGAAGACCTCTCGATGATGTCCCATAAATGATCGATGGGATTCATGTCAGGCGATCTAGGTGGCCAGATCATTCGTTGGAATTGTCCAGAATGTTCTTCAAACCAATCGCGAACAGTTGTGGCCCGGTGACATGGCGCATTGTCATCCATAAAAATCCCATCGTTGTTTGGGTACATGAAATCCATGAATGGCTGCAAGTGATCTCCAAGTAGCTGAACATAAGCATTTCCAGTCAATGTTCGGTCCAGTCGCACCAGAGGACCAAGTCCATGCCATGAAAAAACAGCCCACACCATTTGCGGAGCCGCCACCAGCTTGAACAGTGCCTTGCTGACAGTTTGGGTCCATGGCTTCGTGGGGTCTGTGCCACACTCGAACCCTACCATCAGCTCTTACCAACTGAAATCGTGACTCATCGGACCAGGCCACGGTTTTCCATTCATTTAAGGGACCAACCGATATGCTCACGTGCCCACGAGAGTCGCTGCAAGCGATGTCGTTCTGTCAGTAAAGGCACTCGAGTCGGTCTTCTGATGCCAAGAAAGCCAAATTTCTCCGCACAGTTCTAACAGACAACCAAGTCCCTTGTACGTCCCACATTGATTTCTGCGGTTATTTGACGCGAGTATTGCTTGTCTGTTAGAATTTACGACTCTTTGCAGACGTCGCCGGTCTCGGTCGTTAAGTGCAGGCGGTCGACCACTGCGCTTTCCATGGTGGGATGTTATGCCTGAAATTTCATACTCTATACACACTCTTGACAAAGTGGATCTGGGAATGTTGAATTCCTAACGATTTCGAAATGGCATGACCCATGCGTCTAGCTCCAACTAACATTCCGCGTTCAAAGTCTGTTAATTCCCGTCGTGCGGTCATCATCACGTCAAAACCTCTTCACATGAATAACTTGAACGAAATGAAAGCTCTGCGAAAGCACTGCTCATTTATACCTGTTCTACGCGATGCTACAGCCATCTGAAAATTTGCATATTGCTATCCCATGACTTTTGTCACTTCAGTGTAAAGAGATGGAGAGGAGATATCTATATCTATATCTATCTATCTTTCTTTCTTTATATATATATATAGGGGTGAATACAAAAATGCTTTCTCAATGTATGAGTCTTAGCTATTATACCATTCCCAGAAACTGAATGAAATTTTGATTTAAGGTATTTTGAGGTATGCGCTCAAGAATCATATGAAAAACAACAGTTAAGTTCTTACTCTTACGTTTAGAGTATAACGATTTCGAAAATTTCAAACGGCAACACCTACTTTTTATTGGGATCTGATCTCCATAGTGAAAAACTATAAATAAAGTTGGTACTGTTCCTGTAGCATGAAAATCGCTGGCGCTAGACAAACTAAGAAAAAAGGGAAAATGGTCAATAAAGACAGAGAAGCAATAGAAAGCAAAACATTTTAATGTGTTTCACAAATTTTTCCACTTGACCTCCTTCACACTCGATGACACTTTGTATGCTGTAGATGATGGATAGCACCGAAGCACATGCCATGCTAAGAGGAATATGTTGAACCCTGAATGTCTGATGGCATCGTTCAAACCAGTTCATTGCAGTTTTCGGATTAAATGCATACACTTTAGATATCAGATATCCTTACAACGAAATGTATTATCTGATGTCGTGTAGATGCAAGAAGGCATTTCTCAATTGTGAGGTCTTAACACAACAGTTTGGTGATTTGGCATTTCTTAACACAAACAGTTTGGTGACAGAATTATCTTCCCCATTTCACGTCCTCTGATCTCACTCAATGGATTTCTGGCAATAGGGATACACGTAGAACTTAATCTTTAAATCAATCATATCGCTATAATAAAACATTAGAAGTCACTTTAAAGAAACTTTTATAATAACAATTAAAACACCCAGTATCATTAATAAGAAAAAAATTTGAAAGAGACAACTAAAAATCATAGTAAAATTAATATAAAAAAAGTAACTTATTTAAAAAAATCAGTAAACTTTAAACTATTGTCCTGTTACAATTCTTTATAATAATTTTTTTTTACGTTGTGAGAGAAACATTTTGTAAAATTTTTTTTGCAGCTGTCCTCTTAAAGTTTAAATTTGATAGAGACTGAAACTTCTGACCTTCTGCTAAAATCTTTTTTATGAAAACTATTATATTGTAGCCGTAGTTATTTTTCCTAATTAGGTACTTCAAATATTCTGGTTTTTTGTGGTTTTAACATTCAATGGAGTTTTGTTAATAGTCATATTTTTTAAAAACTTACAATCTAATTTGATTTCTGGAAAATTATTAGCCCAGTTATTTTATTTCTTCTGTTACTTTGGGTTTTAGAAGGTTTTTAATCTTTATAAATTTTTTTAAGCGCAGTTTTTCAGTTATTTGCCAATTTAGAAGGGATTACTAAATATCTACAATTTCTTACAGGACTTCAAATTTTATCGTCTCTAGTACAATACAGAAACCGAAAGTTTTTATGTTTGTGAATAATTTGACTAATTACTATCAGAATACTTACTTTGATATTGCTTAAGTTCTAATAGCAAAAGAGCTTTGTTAAAAAATACTTTAAACAGGCTATACTTAATAAACAAGTTTGGGTCATTTTTAATGATTTTTAAGAATTTTCTCCTGTATTTATTCAACACATATATTTTTGCTTTTATTTTATTTTTAACTTAAATGTTGTGATCCTCATATGATACTTTGAGGATACAATGAGAGTCTTTTTGTGTTTAAATATCAAAATAATTTATAAATAGATTTGGGAAATCCTTTTCAAACATGATATGACATTAGATAAGGAAACCATTCTGAATGTCTGATTATACATTGTATAAAGTTGCAACAGTAAAGAGCTTTGTTAAGAGCATTTTAAAGAGGCGATCTGTTTCCTTGCTCCACGGTTTGTCTGAACATGTCAAGTGCAGTGAGACTTTTTGATCTTCGTTGTTATTTTGCTTTCTCTATATTTATTTAATATTTCTACTTCTTTTTGATCTTTATTTTAGATTTCATAAGCCTTATAGAATACATTGCAATGATCTTTGTTAAATGATATTATAGTTGAGGTTTTTCATATTATAGACGAGCTTTGTTAAATGTTATTATAGGTGAGGTTAATTATGTGAGGATTGCTGAGTGAATTATTTTACATGGCATGATTTGTTTCCTTGCTCTTCGTTTTGTCTGAACTTGTCAAATGCAATGAGACCTTTGATATTTTTGTAATTTTGCTTCCTCTATATTTATTTAATACTTATACTTCTTTACGATGCTTATTTTAGATTTTATAAGTCGTATAAAATTCGTTGCAAGGAGCTTTGTTAAATGATATTATAGGTGAGGTTAATTATGTAAAGATGGCTGAAGGAATTATTTTTACACTATGGGAATCTTTTGAATTTTAATAAAAACAAGTTTTATTGAAATTGGATTTACAAATATATTACAAAATTTTAAAAATTTCCAAGAATTTTATATACAATATAAGAATTATAGTATATAAGAGCTTGAAAATGCCACCTAGAGAAAAAGAGGTTTAGATCTGTATTTTAAAAGTAGTACAATTTTGAGTACATTCATTTAGTAGATCCAAAACTTTAACAAGCATTGTGTGAGATTTATGTTTAAATATAAATTGTACCGGAAATTATGCTTCTCATTTAATGGGTAACTTCTCAGAAGTTAGTTTTGCAACGAGTAACGTAGCAATATCGTTATCAAGATTTGTTATAGAATACATTGCGAGGATCTTTATAAAATGATTTTACTCGTGGGGTATTTTTATATTACAGACGAGCTTTGTTAAATGATATTATAGGTGATGTTAATTAAGTGAGGATAGCTGAGTGAATTATTTTACATGACACGATCTGTTTCCTTGATACCCGTTTTGTCTGAGCTTGTCAAAGGCAATGAGACATTTTGATCTTTTTTTTTTTTTTTTTTTTTTTTTGCTTCCTCTAATTGATTTAATACAGAGGAAGCAAAATGAAAAATGAAAATGAATGAAATTTTAGATTTCATAAGCCGTATAGAATTCATTGCAAGCCCTTTTGTTAAATGATAATATAGGTGAGGTTAATTATGGGAGGTTGATTGAGTGAATTATTTTACACGATGTGATTCTTTTGAATTTTAATAAAAACAAGTTTTATTGAAATTGGATTTACAAATAGATTACAAAATTTAAAAAAACCGAGAGAATTTTATATAAAATATAAGAACTTAAAAATGCCACCTAGAGAAAAAGAGGTTTGGATCTGGCTTTTAAAAGTAGTATAACTCTGAGTACATTCACTTAGTACTTCCAAAACTTTAACAAGCATTGTGTGAGATTTATGCTTAAATATAAATTGTACCGAAATTATGCTTCTCATTTAATGGTAACTTCTCAGAAGTTAGTTTTGCAACAGTAACCAAGATTTTGTTTGCAAGGAGCTTTATTAAATGATTTTACAGGTGAGGGTTTTCATATTATAGACGAGATTTGTTAAATGATATTATAGGTGAGGTTAATTATGTGAAGATGGCTGAGTGAATTATTTTGCACGATGTGATTCTTTTGAACTTTTAATAAAAGAAATATTATTGAAATTGGACTTACAAACAGATCACAAAATTTAAAAAAAACGAGAGAATTTTATATAAAATATAAGAACTTAAAAATGCCACCTAGAGAAAAAGAGGTTTGGATCTGGCTTTTAAAAGTAGTATAACTCTGAGTACATTCACTTAGTAGTTCCAAAACTTTTACAAGCATTGTGTGAGATTTATGCTTAAATATAAATTGTACCGGAAATTATGCTTCTCATTTAATGGTAACTTCTCAGAAGTTAGTTTTGCAACGAGTAACGTAGCAATCTCGTTATCAAGATTTGTTAGATTGCGACAGTTATAGTCTTCGCAATGGAGAGAAGCGATAAATAGCCATCCTGTCCTTTCAAATAACGCTGGCTTCTTGCCAAGCTAGATCATAGATGATAGGCTAGTTTCTGGAAGATCTATCCATCGCTTCCAGTTAACGAAAAAAATTCCTTACATAGAAACCGTGCTTTTGAATAAAATATTTCCTTCAAATGGGTGACAATTAAAGCCAGTTAATTACTTCTACAATTCTTTGTTACAGTGCATAAAAAACACACGGATAATTCTCTCTTCCCCTTTGTTTTTTTTTTTTTAGAACTCGTTACTTTTTCTTCTCTTTAGAAGCAAATGACTTCGGAGAACTTTGTTTTTAAACAATGTCAGGAGGCTATTGCTTTTATTCAGTTTGTGAAGGGGGACAAAATGCTTTGTTTATTTCTGGAATCGCTAGTTTTGAAATGCTGGCATTATTTATACTTTTGTTTAATAGTATTTTGGAATTCCAGAAATGTTAATGTCACACAAAATGCCTTTTTGTTTAATGCAAACTAAAAATTCATTGAAAAAGAAACGAAATGCAATTAAAAACTACTATTTCAGAGAGCTCATCAAGTTCTAGAATAGAATGACTTTGATAAGTAAATGTCAACGCTGTTAAGATACAGATAACATCAAAGTTGGTAGAAAAACTAGAAAAATTTTGTAACTACTTATTTTTTTTTAACAAGAAAAGGTACTTAGTTACAATGCTTTTCTAGTTGTAAGTATTGTAACTAAGTATTTTTCTTTAACAAGAAAAAATACTTAGTTACAACGCTTTTATAGTTTATACCATCATTTATTTCTTATTTATACTAGCATGAATTTGCAGATCTTTCGAACTTAAATAAAAATATAAAAATTAACCATGAAATATGTATTCTTCTACTAATAAGAATTTACATGCAAAATGTTTTGTGAATTTTTAAGATAAGAAATTTTAATTATTTTAGGACATATGATAATAATATATCTATGCTAAGAAGGCACATAATCCACAAAAGATTACATTTTAACAAAAGAAGTAAATAAATTTTCCTTTTTCCTTAGAAACAACATGTTTCGATCTAAAAACATAGACATACAATATGCAAGGTGTATTAGAAAAAAAGCTCTGCTGGTCATAAAAATAAGCAAAATAAATAAACATTTATAAATAGTTTTATATAAGTACAGACGATAATTAAAAGGCTCCTTCTTTGAGGATGCTGCTGCTAGAAACTGTCACAGGCCCTTATACGATCATATTCATGACATCCCTGAATGGCTTAGAGAAAAATCGGTGGCCTTTCTATTGCTTTTCTGTGGTCACGATTGTCTCCGCAAGCACCTTCATAGAATTAAATTGGCTCCTGACCCTCTCTGTCTCCTGTGTGACAACCAGGAAGAAATGGATATGCCTTACCTTCCTTCCTGTTCTGCACTGCCTCCTGTTCTTTATGGAAACGTTATTGGATTTCCAGTCTTAAATTGAGAGATTAACTGACGTCCTTTGCTTCTACCTTGTTATTTGAATTTATTTTATATCTGTTGTCCTGTAAACTTACCATTGGAAATTAAAAAAATATAAGTGCATACATTCGTAATTTTTCTATGTAGTCACCATTCCTCTCTAAGCTTCAAAGTATTTTTCCTACTGTAGGACAAGCTGCGAAAATTTTTGCATTTTTGAAGATGAATTGGAGAGAATAAGTGCAAATATTCTGTGTTAATTCATTATGCCATGTAGTGAAAGCTGTTTTTGTCTAATGATAACGTTTTATTATAGTTTGATACTTAATTGAATTTAATTGCCGAAAGGAAATATTCTTCTTCGAAAACAATTGCGAAGAAGATAAATGTGAAAAATTTATTCTTTCTTTCCGGTAAAATTAAATAAACTTGAATGAATTTGAAAAGCTCTAATATCTGACTAAATATCTGACAAATCTAATACCAGAATTTGCCTGAAACATTAATTCACTTAAGGTAGCAATTTAAATGAAATCTTATTTTTAAACAAGTTGTTAAAATGTTAAACATGAAAATAAAAATGTGACACATTGTATAAAATAATGTACTGTAAATAACGTTAAGCATGAAAGTAAAAAAGTGACACATTGTATAAAATATTGTAATGTAAATAATGCAAACAAAAATGAGAAAAATAATTGATTAAATTACAAAATAACAAAATGCATATAATTCAATTTAAATCATCAGATATACATTTCTAAATAGTGGTCCCCGTCAAAAATAAATTCATTTACATTTGCACTCTATATAAATTACCATTTTCGCAAGGTAAGGTGTTTGTATTATTTTTTGATGCTTTCGAAGGAGTTTTTTTTCAAAATACGCAGTTGGAAAAATAAAGAAAAACGATTTCAATTTCAATTTACTCCGAAGTGATTTTTCTAAGAAATTCTTATTCCTTTAAAGCACGCAAACAAACTCACTTAGTACTTGTTTTAAAAGAACAATATAAAATGTTTTTGTTGTGAAAGGAGATTTTTAGAAAGCTTTTCAATTGTTTCTCTCAGCTTTTATTAAAGGCTGGATATTTATTGAAGCTTCTATTTTTTATACAAAGTTTTTAATGTATTTTATTATTTTATTTATGCTAGTCAAAAGGTTTATAGCTAAAATTTCAGGTTAAAAAACTTTTACATTGTAACTTATTTCTTATGTTATTCTGATTAAAAATGATTGTCTATTATAAAGGTAGTCTAATGAATTTTAAAAGATATGACAGTGAAATATTTGACATAAAGAAAATTAAAATTAAAATTAAAAAAAAATATTTTTTAATTTAATTTAATATTTTTAAACATTTTTAATTTAGTGTTTTTTTCGTTTTTTTTTTTTTTTTATTCATAGTTATTTCCTTACTGTTTTATAAATTTATTATATTTGCGTTAAATTACAACATATATAAACAATGCTTTATTAAACTAAATATTAAATTTTGATTTTTTTCATCTTTTTGTTCAGAATGATGTATTAAAATGGGCGGTTAAATTTATTTTATGTAAAAGTCTTAATTTCATATTTTTTCATTTCATTTCACTTTTATTTTAACTAAGTATTTTTTTTTAATTTTTAATCATTTTAAAAATCATAATCTCATTAATTTTACTTTTAAATATTTAATGCAAAATCTTAAAATAACGAGAAAAATGAAAAATATATTTTAGTTGTGTTGTTTATTCAAAACATAAAGGTCATTCATAGAAAAGCCTGTATTGCAAATTACATGCAACATTATTTCAGGGATCATTGTTCATATTTAATTATTAAATGAAATTTCATTAATTAAAAATGTAATTACGTTAAAGAATTAAAAAAATTGTTTATATGAAATGATTTATTAAAAAGTATAACAATTAACTTTTAAAATATTTTACAATAATACAAAATATTGGGAACATATAAAATTGTATGTAAACTGAACTTATAAAATCGTAATTTATTATATTGGATATATGAATTGTTTATTTGGAACTAATATACAATTTATTAGTTTTCAATAATACAAAACATGGGAAAGTATTACTTACAAAAATATTTTAATACAAAATTCATCTAAAAAAATATTATTATATGTGTATGCATTCAAAAAATAATACTTTTGTATGAGAGATATCTTTATATAAATATACTAGTTAAACTGTTAATTGTTTGATTATTCCATTAACAAATTTATGACAGATTTTCAGAAGGAAAAATAAACGACACAGTAAAATCTTTTCTATTTTCTTAAAATGATTAGATAAATTGATCACCACTTAAATTAAAAAATAATTTGTCATACACACAATTTTAATACATTTTTACCAAGATCTTCTAAGTAAAAAGACATAAAAACGAATTTACAAAGAAATTAAAAATATTTGTAATAATTTGGTTTATTATTAGTTAATTAGTTAGGCGAAGATTCAAATCAAACACTTAACCTTTTATTTTAAAATAGTTATGAATATCAAATCATAAAATCATGGCAAAGACGTTAGTTAAAATAAAAATTAATTGAATATTTTCCTACCACATAAATGATATAATGCTCAGAATAACACTATTTAAAGTAATTTTTCATATTTTTAAAATGTTATTTTTGATAATCGTTCATCCTATCTCGATAAACATTCTATAAAAATGCTTTCAAACACTTTCAATTAAAGACTAAGTTTTAAAAATTACTATGACAAACTATCTTTTGGATAAAGGTATACAAAGAATCTAAATTTAGGATAAAAGATAATTTTTTTCGTCTGTTTTGTTGTGGTATTCAAAAGCATTTGCTGTGAAAATTACCGAAGCCAAAGAAATTAAGTACACACATGTAAGCGAATACAAAAAAGTTTCTTCTTGTCTTAATAAGGAAGTTTATTAAATATTAATTATTAATAAAAACATTCTAATAAGGTTCTAAAATAAGGCAAAAAAAAAAAAAAAAAAAAAATAGGTGTCCGTTAATTAACTGTCTTGCCAATTTTTTCAAAGCAATACAAACATACTAGTGTAAATATATATAATTTTTTTAACGTTACAATGAAAAAATGATTTTGAATTTTACTTTGAAAAAACTTCACTTGTTTAACGTTGTAATTAAAATTTTTCAATACGTTACAAATTTTGGGCCTAATTACACATGGTGTGAATGAAAAAATGAAGAAATTTTTAATCTCATCGTATAAATTAACACCCTTAACATTTTGTCTTGTTGTATAGTCCGTTATGGTTTTTGAATTGAGTAACGTCTCTGCCACAACAATCGAATAGCAAAGCCGAACTGAAAGATTATATCTACGCCGGGTATGGGCACGATAAATCTATAAACCAGAAAATCTCTCCAATGAGTTAGAGGAGGAGAAATAAAAAAGGGTGCCCTCCCATAGACGCAACCAATGAAGGTGCTTGTTACAAACTGCGGTTAAAAAAATTTAATTAAGTAAAAGTGTTTTAATAACATAATAAAATTTAACATCTTTAATTTAAAATTTTAATTAATATAAATATTGCTGAACAAATTCAGAATAAATCAATAAAAAATATAAACATTTTAAGCTTTATAAGATGATAGCATGGATAATTGTTTTAGACAAAAAAACAAACTTTTAACTCTTTCAAAAGTCAATTCACCCGTCTTAAAACTGTATCCAAAAACCATTCTTAGATTAGAAGGATCATTTTTATTATTACTGTATACTGAAGGATTACTGTATATAAAAATTTAAATAACGAAGCAGTATTAATCTTTTATACCATATTATAAAATTTATGGAATCCTTTAAAGAATAAAATTCTTTATCAAGTTTAGTGATGTTTAAGGAGATTATACGCTTTAGCTAAATTTGTTAATTTTTTGAAACTAGATTACTATTATCAAAATAAGTACATTATTAAAAATGCAATTACAAAGATGATAAAAAAAATCAGTATTTTAAAATGGCATTTTTAGAAAATTAAGTTTTGTTTTATAATTAGATTAAGAAATATCTCCTCTTCCTAAAATGCTTTTTTAATAGAATAATTAATTATGTATTTAGGAAAGTTTTATGCTTCTACTAATGTAGAGGAACCATAAAATTAAGAGGAATGCGTTAATTTGACATAAAATAAATATTGTGAGTAACATTCTTTTTCTTGATATCTGTCTCACTCAATGCTCTTCATCAATGATATTTATTTAAGCTCTTAAATAAATTTGAGTTAGTCAGCATATTAACAGCCTTATTGCAAAAAAAGGTATAAAGCTCAAATATTGCTAAAAATAATATGGATATTTTATGAAGTACTATGAAAACAATATTAATATATGATATGATATATAATATTAAATTATAAATAAATTATTTCTTGTAATCATATTCAGATACATCTACACAAACGCTTAATATAGTTATGGCAATTTTATGTGTTTCAGTGTATGACTACATATATTTTTATACATGGCATAAATACATGTTGGTTAAGATAAAAGAATGTGATTCATTTACCACCATGTTGACTTATATTTACAAGATTCATGCCCACAAAAAACACTTAAATGCTAAGGACATACAACGAAAAGTAAATGGATTGCATCACAAATGCTCATATACAAATACACTCTCATACATATCAGTCACAAAAAGTATAACATCTATAGAAAACTATTACGATCTATGTTTCACTTAGTCATAATGAGGAAAGAATATTAATATCAAGAGGATAGTGTGAAATCTATGTGAAAAGGAAATATGCTACACATATAAAATCAGTCTACAGTTTCAGGGAACCGGAGTATCTCTTATATACGAGATGAAATTGCATTTAATGATGGGAATAATTCCTGTATAAGTACGATTGCTTGCTCCAAAGTGTATGTGAACGATTTCATTGATTTATCATAATGGTTCTATGGTTAAATATAAAAGGATTTTATTTTCCAAAAGTATCGTAACTTCATATCAAAATATTTTTGAAAGTGATATTGCTACATGCATTTCAGTTATTAGAATATTTTAAATTTACATAAAATTATTAAAAATTTTTGAAATGTGTTTTATTCTGAAATGATATGAATAAATTATTAATTTTCTCATTATCAAATTCATGTTTCATTAATATTATGTTATAATAATAGAAATATAAGAGCATTACGTTATATTGTTATATCATTTTTCTTGTTTTAAATTTGTTATTTTATAAGAATATTTATTATTTTATGCATATTTTTTTGTAATTAAATCCAGATAGTGTTTTTTTGGAAATAAATCCTAATCTACCTTTTATAATTTTTCAGGGAATCGAAGTATTTCGTATATACGAGCTGAAATTGCGTTTAATGATGGGAATAATTTCTGTACGAGTACGAATAATTCAAGCTACACGTGTTTGTTTCAAAATGTATGTGAAACAACACCATTGCTTTATTATGATGGTTTTATGATTAAATATAAAATGATTTTATTTTCTAAGAAACACGACAACTTCACAACGAAATGTTTTTGGAAATGATTTAAAATGATATTGCTACAAACATTTCAGTTATTGGAATATTTTAAGTTTACATAAAATAATTCAAATTCTGTTTTTTTGGAAATTTGTCTTATTCTCATTTGAGGTAAAGAAAATATTAAAGATTTTCTCATCACCAAACTTATATTTTATTAATATTATGTTATAACAATATTATAAGAGTATTACGTTAAATATCATTTGTATTATGTTATATTAATAAAATTATAAAAGTATTGCGTTATATTGTTATAAAATGTTTCTTGATTTAAATTTATTATTTTATAAGAATATTTATTATTTTATGCATATCTTAGAAATTATATTCTGATCTGTCTCTTTGTAACTAAATCCTCGTCTTTTGTAATTAAATCCAGATGATTTATTTTTTGGAATTAAATCCTAATTCGTCTTTTTTATCTGAACATTATAATTTGACGGAAAACCTCTATTTTTTCAATCAGGTCTAAATCGTTTCAAACGTAAATGGGTCTTTAGTTTTTGACACACACACAAATTTATTACACTTAGAAATTAGTACATTTAGGATTTAATACATTTAGAAATTTAACATAGGTTACGGTTAAAATAATTTTGTCATGTTTTAAAATAGTCCTGGTAAGCTTTTAGATGCTGAAGACAATACTCATTTGCTGAAATTTTTTATAGCTGTGAGACTTGAATACACTTCAGGTGAAATTTAACACTTTAGAAATCATAAACTTAAAAGATCAAAAAGAATAAAAACAATTTGTATAATTGTATTTTAACAAAAATAATATGTTTTTTATTTACAAACATTTAATCATAATTCTATGTTTAATTTTACACATACATACAAACACACACACATATATTTACTGGATTTAATACTTTCTAAGAGTATTAAATCCAGTATATATATATACTGGATTTAATACTTTAGAAAGTGGAACCTTAACTTCGAATACAGATCCCATCACACTAAATGAAAACTCTCTTACATTATTTCTTTACAGCAAACTATTTACTTAAACAATGCCTTAAAAGCGATAAAAACTAAAGAACTAAAAAGAAATTTCTGATAGAAAAGGAAGCAAAGAAAGTTCTTTTATTTGACTAAACATTTTATACTTTTGATTGTCTTGCGAGAATATTTGTTTCCATGTTTAGAAATAGGACAGCATTGTACAATTCATAGTATACAGATTAGATGATTAATGTACTTAAATTTCTTTGCTTTTGAAATATAAATGAGTTGATACATTGTTTAAATATCTAGACTAGTGGCCCAGTGGCAACATGCGCAGATAGCGCGCAGAATGACTCAGGTTTGGCGCAGATATGTGATGCTGGAGGTATATGACGTCAGTTGCTTGGTGACGTCAGTTGCAGTCACTGCTTTCAGAAATGAGGACAATTGATTATGATTGCGTCATCGTGTCTAAAGCGCTTTGTAGCTTTCTGATGTAGATTGCCTGGCGGGAATGTCTGGGGATTTTTCCGATGCGGCACGCAAATGCGAGGCAGCTACTCATAAAAGTTTTTCAAGAAGACAACGTTTACCACTTATCGCTCATGTTTAGGGGATAAGACGGAAAGTACCTCTTTAGTATTTGACAGGTATTTCTAAAAACAGAAATAATGCCTCAAAAGTAATAAAAAGTATACATCTAGAAATCAACTTTGATACAAAAATGAAGTAAGGAAAGTTCTATAATATTACTAGGTCTTTTATACTTTCAATAATCGTGCAAAACTATTTATGGTGTACCTTTGTTAAACCCTAGTTCCACCTCTAGTTGTCCAAACCATAGTTGTTGAATATCTGCATGTCATTTGCGAATTAAAATAAATTTGATTAACGAGGTGAGAAATTGGCAAGCCATTCCCTTCAGCCCATTTCTTTACAAACCATGAAGTTTTAAAAACCATTTAAAGAGCTTGTATCTCCGTATGCAACTTCTAAATGTTGAGGAAGTCTTCGTAATTACATTAAAATAAACAATCAAATAGAATTTAAAATGCTGATAATTTATATCATTTCTTATAATATTTGTTATGGTCTCCAAACAAAAACACACATACTCCAGTGGACTGTAAACACTAACTCTTTTATTCAAAAACCAAGCGCACTCTATCGATATTCACACTTCTTGCTCGTTAAAACAAGCTCACGTCCACTCAGGCGATAACATTATAATTCCTCCTGCATAGGTTTATATTTCCACTTTTTTTATAATCAACTATGCTCGTGGAGAAATTTACATTAATGAGGCAACAATATTGAAAAATAAAAATCAATTATTTTATAAGACAAAAGTTAGAAATAAATTATTTAATTAAAATTTAACTGGTATTTAACATTTCCATTATCTTATGTTTATGTTGGAAACGAGAAATAAAAAAAAAACAACTGTTAGGCAATTTTTCTCATAATTAATTAATGATACATTTATGTTACATTAATTCTCTAAGGTTTTCTAAGTAACTAATTATATTTTTATTAAATGACAAATGTTAGAAATAAATAATTTAATTAGTAAGATGGTGTGATTTATATTTCCACTATCTTATGCTGAAAATTATGCTGTTTATGCAGAAAATGAGAAATAAAAAGAAAACTAGTAAGCAATTGATTTCATAATTAATTAATAATATGTTACATTTCTCTAAGGGTTATGTAATTAATTAATTATGTTCTTATAAAATGACAAAGGTTAGAGATAAATAAGTAAAATCCAAAAAGCGACAGATATGTGAATATTTCTGCAGTAATCTAAGAAGGTTAAATGTTAGAATTAATCAAAGTAAGGTAATAAAACCAAACAATTAAGTAATTTAGACATAAATGGGTTAAACAGAGAATTCTAATTAAGATGAACCGAAAATACAATCCCTTAAATAGTTAGACCTGTCTTATTACTTTTTAATTTTACGGATAGGGAAGTAGTTGTAAGTTTCACGACAATCAAACTGAACTTTGTCAGGCTGGAGTGACTTAGTAATCTTAAAATTGTTTTGTGCAGAATGGAATGCGGAAACAAAATTTCAAGATTGTTCTAAGAATCTCCAGTCAGCTTATTGTGTCCTCTTTCAGATGGGGAAAAAAAATAAGCCCCTGCAGTCTTAGCATTCCGAAAGTCTTTGGACATAAGTTTATTATTGTACTCATTAAAAGAATTATACAACTACAACAGTAAGTACAGAAACACAGAAACTAATAAAAATATAAGCTAAAGAATTTAGATTAGTTTTCTAAGAAGACTGGAGTAGTTTTCTGCCGAAGCTTAAAATTACTAATTCAACATACTTCAAAAAAATTAAAGTTTTGTATGACATTAACTAAACAGTCTTATCTCAATTTTTTTTAAAAAAGGCGCTTTTTTAAAATGGAAATAATAATTTTTCCGCCGGTATTTTTATTCGTTACATTAACAGAGATACCAGGATATCTTAAAATCAGTTATTACTTGTGATTTTTTGGCACTTCAATATTTCTCAATCCACCACTAGAATTGCAGATATATAGCAGATTCAGCGTTCTCTAGGATGCAGCACGAGGAGGAGATTATTACATTGCATTATTCACGCACAATATTTTTTTAGTGGACTCTTGTATCCTCTTTCTTTCATACTTGTGTAACAAGAAGGATAATCTGGCCTACGTTCCTCCTGTTCATCCCCGACATAAACTCAGTCATATGTTTTTGATGAAATTGCGAAATGAAAGGAAAACTGATAGGAATATGATGTCAAAATTAAGTAATGAAAATTACATTTCTTTGTTTAAATTTAGGTAAATAACTTATTATATTTTTATTAAATGATAAATGTTAGAAATAAATTATTCAAATAAAATTTTATTGGTATTTAATGTTTCCATTATCTTATGTTTATGTTGGAAATGGGGAAAAAAAAAAAAACCCGATAGGCAATTATACTGATAATAAACTATAAATTAAAGTTAAGAAGTTTATTTTCTTTCTGTATGGTCATGTAAGTAACTAATTATATTTTTATTAAATGACAAACGTTAGAAATAAATTATTTAATTAAAATTTATTTGGTATTTATTGTTTCCATTATCTTATGTTTATGTTGGAAATGAGAAAAAAAAAAAAAAAAAAAAAACTGATAGGCAATTATTTTTATAATTAATTAATGACAAATTAATGTTAAGGTCATTTTCTCTCTGTAAGGTTATTATGTAAGTAACTAATTGTATTTTTATTAAATGACAAACGTTAGAAATAAATTAGTTAATTAAAATTTATTTGGTATTTATTGTTTCCATTATCTTATGTTTATGTTGGAAATGAGAAAAAAACTAAAAAAAAAAAACTGATAGGCAATTATTTTTATAATTAATTAATGACAAATTAATGTTAAGGTCATTTTCTCTCTGTAAGGTTATGTAAGTAACTAATTGTATTTTTATTAAATGACAAACGTTAGAAATAAATTAGTTAATTAAAATTTATTTGGTATTTATTGTTTCCATTATCTTATGTTTATGTTGGAAATGAGAAAAAAATAAAAAAAAAAAAACTGATAGGCAATTATTTTTATAATTAATTAATGACAAATTAATGTTAAGGTCATTTTCTCTGTAAGGTTATGTAAGTAACTAATTGTATTTTTATTAAATGACAAACGTTAGAAATAAATTTATTTAATTAAAATTTATTTGGTATTTATTGTTTCCATTATCTTATGTTTATGTTGGAAATGAGAAAAAAAAAAAAAAAAAAAAAAAACTGATAGGCAATTATTTTTATAATTAATTAATGACAAATTAATGTTAAGGTCATTTTCTCTCTGTAAGGTTATGTAAGTAACTAAATGTATTTTTATTAAATGACAAACGTTAGAAATAAATTATTTAATTAAAATTTATTTGGTATTTATTGTTTCCATTATCTTATGTTTATGTTGGAAATGAGAAAAAAAAAAAAAAAAAAAAAAAAAAACTGATAGGCAATTATTTTTATAATTAATTAATGACAAATTAATGTTAAGGTCATTTTCTCTGTAAGGTTATGTAAGTAACTAATTGTATTTTTATTAAATGACAAACGTTAGAAATAAATTATTTAATTAAAATTTATTTGGTATTTATTGTTTCCATTATCTTATGTTTATGTTGGAAATGAGAAAAAAATTAAAAAACTGATAGGCAATTCTTATAATTAATTAATGACAAATTAATGTTAAGGTCATTTTCTCTCTGTAAGGTTATGTAAGTAACTAATTGTATTTTTATTAAATGACAAACGTTTGAAATAAATTAGTTAATTAGTAAGATGTTGGGGTTTGATGATTCTGCTGGAAATGTGAAATAAAAGGTATACTGATAGAAAATTAATATCAAAATTGATTAATGATAAATTACATTTCTTTCTTGAAGATTATGGAATTTACTAATTGTATTTTTGTAAATGACAAAAAAAAATACAAATAAATTATTTAATTAAAAATTTAATCGGTATTTAATGTTTCCATTATCTTATGTTTATGTTGTAAATGGGAAATAAAAAAAAAATAGGTAATTATTGTTATAATTAATTAATGATGAATTAATGTTCAGTTAATTTTCTCTCTCAGTAAGGTTATTTAAGTAACTAATTATATTTTTATTAAATGACAAATTTTAGAAATAAATATTATATTTAGTAAGAGGTTGTGATTTATGTTTTCACTATCTTATACTGGAAATGATTGCTGTTTATGATGAAAATGAGAAATAAAAAGGAAACTAAAAAGCAATTGATTTCATAATTAATTAATAAAAAGTCACATTTTTCTCTTTAGGGTTATGCAAGTAATTAATTATGTTCTAATAAAAGGACAAAAGTTAGATATAAATAATTAAAATCCAAGAAGCGACAGATATTTGAATGTTCTGCCATAGACTAAGTAGATTAAAACTTAGACAAAAACAAAATCTCAAGGTTGTTCTGAGAATCTCTAGACAGCTTATTGTGTCCTCTTTCAGATGTGGAAAAAAATAAGCCCCTGCAGTCTTAGCATTCCGGAAGTCTTTGGACATAAGCTTATTACTGTACTGGTTAAAAGAATTATACAACTAGAACAGGAAGTACAGAAACACAGAAACTAGCACAAATATAAGCTAGAGAATTTAGGTTAGTTTTCTAAGAAAACTGGAGTAGTTTTCTGACGAAGCTTAAAATTAGAAATTCAACATCCTTCAAAGAAATTAAAGTTGTGAAGGACTTTAACTAAACAGTCGTTATCTCATTAAAAAAAAAAATTTTTTTTTTAAAAATAAAAAAAATAAAAATTTTTTTAACATGGAAACGGTAATTTTTCAATGGTAATTTCATTTGTTATGTTTACACAGATACTAGAATGTCTAAAATCAATTGTTTATGAATGCTTGCACTTTGATCTTACTCAATCCGCCGATAGAATAGCAGATATATAGCAGATTCAGTGTTTTCTAGGATGCACCTCGATTATTACACTGCATTATTCACCCACTATATCTTCTTAGTGGTCGCATCTAGACTCTCGCATTCTCCTTCCCTCGTACTTGGGTGAAAGGAAGGATTATCTGGCCTAAGTGTATCTCATGTTAATCCCTGGTGTAAACACAGAAGTTTGCTGGGTTTCGAACTTGTCTCCTCTAGTTCGTAGACACAGCGTGCTTTCTACGTCAATTATGCCTTTTGGGCCCGACTCGTGGCTTAATGAACTTGATGAGCATTAGGGCTGAGGTTCAATCCGCTGGCTGCATCGTTGTAGATATTGTCTCAAAAATGAGGAGATCTGATGGCGTTTGTGATGTTCAGCATCTTGCTTCATTAGTCGGACTATCGGGGGAGCATTCCGGGTTTTCTCCCACCCGTTACGCAAATGAAGGCTGGTTCCACTAAGAGTCTTTAGATTAGTTTTCTTTTTTTTTGTCTTTTTAGATTAGCTAAGAATTTAGATTAGTTAAGACTGGAGTAGTTTTCTGACGAAGCTTAAAATTAGAAATTCAACATACTTCATAGAAATTAAAGTTATGAATGGTATTAAGTAAACAGTCGTATCTCATTTTTTTTTTTTTAAATGGAAATGATAATTTTTCCATTATATTTTTATTCGTTAGGTTAACAGAGAAATCGAGATATATTAAAATCATTTGTTTGCGAATGCTTGGCATTTTGATCTTAATCATCCGCCAATAGAATAGTAGATATATAGCAGATTCAGCGTTCTCTAGGATGCTCCACAAGGCGGAGAATATTACACTGCATTATTCATCCACCATATTCTTTAGTGGTGGCATCTGGGGCACTCGCACATCTTCCTTCTTTCATACTTGGGTGAACAGGCAGGATTTTCTGGCTACGTTTTCTCATGTTCATCCCCGATATAAACACAATCTTATGTTTATGCCGGAAATGTGAAATGAAAGGAAAACTGATAGGAAATGGATGTCAAAATTAATGAATGGAAATTACATTTCTTTGTTTAAATTTAAGTAAGTAACTAATTATATTTTAAATATATGTCAAATGTTAGAAATAAATTATTTAATTAAAATTTAATTGGTATTTAATGTTTCCATCACCTTATATTTATGTTGGAAATGGTAAATAAAAAAAAAAATGACAGGGAATTATTCTTATAATTAATTAAGGATAAATTAATGTTAATTTTCTCTCTAAGGTTATGCAGGTAATTAATTATATTTTTATTACACAAAGGTTAGAAATAAATTATTTAATTAAAATTTAACTGGTATTTATTATTTACATTATGTTTATGTTTGAAACAATTAAAAATTGATAGGTAGTTATAATCATAATTAATTAACGACAAATTAATAAGTTAAATTTCTCTCTCTAAGATTATGAAAGTAATTAATTGTATTTTTATTAGACAAAAAAAATAGAAATAAATTATTTAATTAAAATTTAATTGTTATTTAATGTTTTCCTTATCTTATCTTTTATGTTAAAAAATATAAAAAAAACCGATAGGCAATTATTCTCATAATTAATTAATGATAAATTAATGTTAAGTTAATTTTCTCTTTCTAAAGTGATATCAGTAACTAATTATATTTTTATTAAAGGACATATGTTAGAAATAAATAATTTAATTAGTAAGACGTTGTGATTTATGTTTCCATATTAGTTTAGTGGTGGCCTCTGGGACTCGCATGCTTCTTCTTTCATACTTGGGAGAACAGGAAGGAATTTCTGGCTTAAGTTTTTCTGATGTTCATCCCCGATATAAGCACAGTCTTATAATTATGCTGGAAATGTAAAATGAAAGGAAAACTGATAGAAAATTGATGTCACAGTTAATGAATGAAAATTACATTTCTTTTTTAGATTTATGTAAATCCCTAATTATATTTTATTAAATACCACATGTTAGAAATAAATTATTTAGTTAAAATTTAATTGGTATTTAATGTTTCTGTTGGAAATGAAATAAAATAAAATGATAGACAATTATTCTCATAATTAATTAATAATAAATTATTGTTAATGTTAATTTTACTTCTCTAAGGTCATATAAGTAACTAATTATATTTTTATTTATTGAAAAATGTTACAAATTATAATGAAATAAATTATTTAATTGAAATTTAATTTTTATTTAGTATTTACAATATCTCAGAAATAAGAATAAAAAAAACTGATTGGCAATTAATCTGATAAATAAGTGATGATAAATTAATGTTAATGTTAATTTTCTTTCTCTAAGATCATGTAAGTAACTAATTATGTTTTTATTAAATGACAAATAGTAGAAAGAAAGATAATATTATTATAATTAATAATTAAATAATTTAATTAGTAAGTTGTTGTGATTTATGTTTCCACTATCTTATGCTGGTCTGATGCTGTTTATGCTAAAATTGAGAAACAAAAAGGAACCTGATAAACAATCGGTTTCAAAATTAATTAATTAATTATAAGTTACATTTCTCTCTATAAGATTATGCCCGTAACTAATTATGTTCTTATAAAATGACAAAAGTTAGAGATAAATAATTAAAATCCAAGAAGCGACAGATATGTGAATATTTCTGTCGTAGACTAAGAAAATTAAATGTTAAAATTAATCACACTAAGGCAATAAAGCCAAACATTTAAGTAATTTAGACATTAATGTGTAGAACTGAGAATTCTAATTAGGATGAACTAAAAATACAATGCTTTAAAAAGTTAAACTTTCTCTATTACTTTTTAATTTAACGGATAGGAAGAAGTTGTAAGTTTCACGACAATCAAATTGAACTTTGTCAGGCTGAAGTGACTTAGTAATCTTGAAATTGTTTTGTGGAGAATGGAATTCATAAAAAAAAAAAATTAAATTTTTCAAATTCATTAAATTTTTTTAATGAGATACTTCTGTTTAGTTAACGTCATTCATAACTTTAATTTCTTAGAAGTATGTTGAATTTCTAATTTTAAGCTTCGCCAGAAAACTACTCTAGTCTTCTTAGAAAACTAATCTGAATTCTTTAACTTATATTTTTGTTAGTTTCTGTGTTTCTCTACTTACTGTTGTAGTTGTATAATTCTTTTAACGAGTAAAATAATAAGCTTCTATCCAAAAACTTTCGGAATGCTAAGACTGCAGGGGGCTTATTTTTTATTCCCCATCTGAAAGAGGACAAAATGAGCTGACTGCAGATTCTCAGAACAATCTTGAGATTTTGTTTCCGCATTCCATTCTCAAGAAACTTACAACTGCTTCCCTATCCGTAAAATTAAAAAGTAATAAGGCAAGTCTAACTATTTAAGGGCTTGTATTTTTGGTTCATCCTAATTAGAATTCTCTGTTCTGCACGTTTATGTCTAAATTACTTAAATGTTTGGTTTTATTAGTTTACTTTGATTCATTCTAAGATATAATCTTCTTAGTTTATGGCAGAAATATTCACATATCTGTTGTTTCTTGTATTTTAATCATTTATCTCTAACTTTTGTCATTTTATAAGAACATAATTAGTCACTTACATAACGTTACAGAGAGAAATGTAAGTTATCATTACTTAAATATGAAACCAATTGTTTTATTAATTTTCTTTTTATTTTTAATTTCCAAGATAGACATTTAACCATAGACCAAGATAGATTTTCATAAAAACATCAAATCACAGCATCTTACTAATTAAATAATTTATTTCTAACTTTTGTCTAATGAAAACATAATTAGTTACTTAAATAACCTTATAGAGAGAAAGGTTAGAGATGGAGATAAATAAAAGTTAGATATAAATAATTAAAATCCAAGAAGCGACAGATATGGGAACGTTTCTGCCATTGACTAAGAAGATTAAATGTTAGAATTGATCAAAACAAGGTAATAAAGGCAAACATTTAAGTAATTTAGACATAAATGTGTAGAACAGAGAATTCTAATTAAGATGAACCAAAAATACAACCCTTAAATAGTTAGACTTGCCTTATTACTTTTTAATTTTACGGGATAGGGAAGCAGTTGTAAGTTTCACGACAATCAAGTTGAACTTTGTCAGGCTGGAGTGACTTAGTAATCTTAAAATTGTTTTCTGCAGAATGGAATGCGGAAACAAAATCTCAAGATTGTTCTAAGAATCCCCAGCCAGCTTATTGTGTCCTCTTTCACATGGGCAAAAAAAAATAAGCCCCTGCAGTCTTAGTATTCCTAAAGTCTTTGGACATAAGTTTATTATTGTACTCGTTAAAAGAATTATACAACTACAACAGTAAGTAGAGAAACACAGAAACTAGCAAAAATACAAACTAAAGAATTTAGATTAGTTTTCCAAGAAGACTGGAGTAGTTTTCTGACGAAGCTTAAAATTAGAAATTCAACATACTTCAAAGAAATTAAAGTTATGAATGACGTTAACTAAACAGTCGTATCTCATTTTAAAAAAATGTGCTTTCTTTATGGAAATGATAATTTTTCCATGATATTTTTATTCGTTTAACATTTAACGCACAAAAAAAGCATACAATAAAATAGCGCAAAAGAAAACCACACAATAAAATTTTACAGAAGACACGAACAAAAAAAAATTAACGCATCAAAACAGGTTTGAGTGTATCTTTTATGCGTACAGTAATATTTTTAAATGATTTAAAATTTTGATTAATATCCGAAAGAATACCCATACATTATAGAGGATCCATTTTTGAATTTGAAAAGTTTCTTTTATATATTTATGCTCATTAAAAGTTAAATGATTAAATTATTTGTACACAATTATAATTTTAGCAGTTCTACGAATAAAAGATATAAATCTTTTCCAAAGGAGTTATAAACCAAACGTCAAAGAGCTTAAAAATTTTTTTCCTGATTGCCAAATTACCACTTTAAATCAAAACAACCTCATGATGTAGCATTACCCTCGCACCAAATAAAATCCGTGGTGATGTAATGATATAATTTTGAATGGGCTATCTGTTAGAGGTTTTTTAATTTCCATGTTATTTAGGCACCCATTTGTTATTTACTTCTTGAATTACATTTTGAATTAATTTTTATTCGCAATATGAATTTGATGGGAATTTTTTTTTATTTACCGCAGAAAAAATTGCACAGTAAAATTGCACAAAAACCACAAAGTAAAATTGTACAATAAACTACCCAATGAAATCACACAAAACCACAAAAAAGGACCACATAAAAACGGGTTTGAGTATATCTTTTATGAGAGTACAGTAATATTTTAAACCTGATTTAAGTTTTGATTAATATCCGATTATATCCATGCATTATAGAGGATTCAAATTTTTTTTAATTTGGCATAAATAAAGCTAACTTTTATAATGTTGCATAAATATTTCATAGTTTTTTATAATTTGACATATGATTTTAAGTGTATTTTCATATTTGTACCTTTAAAAAGTTAAATGATTAAGTTATTTGTGAACAATTACTATTTTAGCAGTTCTGCAAAAGAAAGATATATATCTTACCCATAAGATTTACAAAGCAAACGCCAAAGGGGTTTGAAAAAACATTCCAGAGTGAAAATGTAGCTGCAGGGTCTCTAATTTCAGTAAAATCGAGCATCCATTTTTAAGAGATCTTTAAAAAAATTGCATTTCAATACAAACTTTCTTTGAGAGGCCAGAGATAACGACCCTGTCGGGCTTTATTTGTTGAACTGACATTGAAAGAATCTAAGCTTCCCTGAAGAAAAGGGTCTTCCTCTTCGGAACAAGATTCCTTCATGCGGGTATTCATTCTCTAACGAGCAAAACCCCGCAACCAGCCGTGAATTCCGGGCTTCAAGCAGCACGATGTATGGAGAAAGCTTCATTACCAACTTCCCGACGAGCTTCCCATTAACGAAACTACGTGCATCTTATGTCAGAAGAACACGTCTTCTCATGTTTATTTCTGCTATTAGCAATTTCAAGGGAAATCTAGCCAATATGTTTAGAGTTTAAGGATAGTCAGCGACTTTTGGAGTACTAAATTAATTTAAAAGTAACATTTTACCCACTTCCTAAAAGACGGTATAGTTACCAGAAAGATGATGACTTACTGAGGGAATAGTAATTTCAAGATAGAGCAAGATAGGCTATAATGGAGATTTGTATTTTGATATGTAACAGAGTAACGCTTATAGACAAACAGTGGCGCATTATTCGTAGCATATAAACTATATATATATGTTGTTTTCTTTTGAATTAAATATTTTAATTGTTATTCGTAATAGGCATTTAATGAGAATTTGCTTTATATACCACACTTAAAATCACATTAAAAACGCATTGAAAACAAGTTGGAGTGGATTTTTTATGCGTGCAGAAATATTTTTAACCTGATTTAAGTTTTTATTTGATATTCGAAAGAATATTCATACATTACAGATGATCGAAATTTTTATAATTTGGCATAAATATGGCACACTTTTTGGCATAAATTTAGCATAATTTTTTATAATGTTGCATAAGTATGGCATAGTTTTTTATAATTTGGCATATAATATTAAATTCATTTTCTTATTTGTACCAATTAAAAGTTAAATGATTAAATTATTTGTGCACAATTACTATTTCAGCAGTTCTGCAAAAGAAATATATATATCTTATCCAAAAGATTTACAAAGCAAACTTCAAAGGGGTTTGAAAAAAAAAAAAAAAGTTCCAGAGTGAAAAATGTAGCTGCAGGGTTTCTAATTTCAGTAAAATCGTACATCCTTTTTAAGAGATCATTAAAAAAAATTGCATTTCAATACACACTTTCCTTTATGAGGCCAGAGATAACGACCCAGACGGGCTTTATTTGTTGAGCTGACATTGAAAGAATCTGAGCTTCCCTGAAGAAAAGGGTCTTCCTCTTCGGATCAAGATTCCTTCATGCGGGTATTCATTCTCTAACGAGCAAACCCCTGCAACCAGCCGTGAATTCCGGGCTTCAAGCAGCATGTCGTATGGAGAAAACTTCATTACCAACTTTCCCGACGAGCTTCCCATTAACGAAACTATGTGCATCTGATGTTAGAAGTTTAGAAGAACACGTCTTCTCATGTTTATTCCTGCTATTAGCAATTTCAGGGAAAATCCTGCCAATATGTTTAGAGTTTTAAGGATACTCAGAGACTTTTGGAGTATTAAATTAATTTAAAAGTAACATTTTACCCACTTTCTAAAAGGCGGTAGAGTTACCAGAAAGATGATGACTACTGAGGTAATAGCGATTTCAATGAGCAAGATTGGCTTTAATGGAGATTTTTATTTTGATATGTAAGAGACTAACGCTTATAGACAAACAGTGGTTCATTATTCGTAGCATGTAAACTCTTATAGGCTTTATGGGATAGAATTTTTACACAAAAAAATATTAATTATTTTAAACCAATTAATGAAGAACATTTTAAATGAATAAATGATTTCTTTCTTTGCTATCAATTTATGCTGAAAACATTTCAAAGAGTTAGAAAAGATTAATAAAAATAATAAATATATAAAAAAAATGTCAAGCATGTAGGTTTATTTCGAATATTAGGTTAGTGGCAAAATATGAAAAAAAAAAGTTTTTATACATTTACACACCGTCGTGTTTTCATTTTTGTTGAAAGTAATTATTGCAAGAAGGGGGTTTGATGGTTCAGTGACTGGCGCTCGGTGCCACAGGTTTCTGGTTCTTGTCCCGGAGGTGCCATGGATGTTTGGAATCCATTTTAAATCGTAGGTTCCGTTCTAATTGGACTGAGAGAGTTGGGCGTATGGCTGATAGCCCTTTTTCTGTAAAAAGAAAATCATCTCCTGTCTCGAAATCTGCCAGTAGGCAGGAGGCCATAGTCCGACATGGACCGTAGTGAAGGGAGTTATTCTCAGATGCTTGAAGTAGCTTGTTTGTTCTACCAGCTCTGTGGAAATATTAATATTCTGTTCAAAGATGGACATGGACGAATCGATTGCTTGTTACGGGTAGTAAGTCATACATACGTAATGCAACACAATAATTTCTAAGTCAAACAACAATGGCAATGCAATTTTTTAAAAAAGGTTTAGTAGTAATTGAGTAATTTTTATATTCAATTTTTTATTTAGATATTCCGTAATTTAAACTTACAAAAAATTAATAAAACGAAATGTTTTTTTCAATCAATGTTATAGAGTTCTCAAAAATATTTTTATTTAAATTTAAGTAATCATTGATTTCCTCAGCTTTGATTTTAAATGAATTCAATTTGCTGAGTGTCTTTTGGCATAAATTTGGGATAAATTTTGGCAAGAATGTTTTTATAATTTGGCATATAATCTTAAGTTTCTTTTC
Source organism: Caerostris extrusa (assembly GCA_021605095.1). NCBI lineage: Eukaryota > Metazoa > Arthropoda > Arachnida > Araneae > Araneidae > Caerostris > Caerostris extrusa. The sequence continues at coordinate 354,082 of BPLR01019542.1, read as the reverse complement.
ATTTTCTTACCTATTAAAAGTTAAATGATTATGTTATTTGAGCACAATTACTATTTTAACAGTTCTGGAAAAGAAAATATATATCTTATCCAAAAGATTTACAAAGCAAACTTCAAAGGGGTTTTAAAAAAAGTTCCAGGGTGAAAAAAAAAAAAATTGAAAAAATGTAGCTGCAGGGCTTCTAATTTTTGTAGTGAAGTCGTACATCCTTTTTTAAGGGATCATTAAAAAATTGCATTTCCATACACACTTTCCTTTGTGAGGCCAGAGATAACGAGCCTGTCGGGCTTTATTTGTTGAGCTGACATTGAAAGAATCTGAGCTTCCCTGAAGAAAAGGGTCTTTCTCTTCGGATCAAGATTCCGTCATGCGGGTATTCAATCTCTAACGAGCAAACCCCCGCAACCAGCAGTGAATTTCCGGGCTTCAGCAGCACGTCGTATGGGGAAAGCTTCATTACCAACTTCCCCAACGAGCTTCCCATTAACGAAACTATGTGCGTCTTGTGTTAGAAGAACGCGTCTTCTCATGTTTATTTCTGCTATTAGCAGTTTCAAGGAAAATCCAGCGAATATGCTTAGAGATTTAAGGTTACTCACTTTTGGAGTATTAAATTAATTTGAAAGTAACATTTTACCCACTTCTTAAAAAGCGGTAGAGTTGCCAGAAAGATGATGACTTACTGAGGTAATAGCGATTTCAATGAGCCAGTTTTGTTATATGGAGATTTGTATTTTGATGTGTAACAGAGTAACTCTTATAGAAAAACAGTGGCTTATTATTCGTAACTCTTATAACATTAATGGAATTGAAAATGTTACTTATTTTAAACCAATTAATTCAATGAGTCAGAAAAAAAAATAAATATATAAAAAATGTCACCAATATAGGTTCTTTTTAGGGTTAGTGGCAAAATACAAGGAAACAATTAAGGAAATGGTTTCGAAATAAAATAAAATTATATAAAAACCAGGCAATAAAATTGTACAAAATAACCACACAATAAATTTGCACAAAAACCACACAAAAAAACCGCATAAAAAGAGGTCTGAGTGTATCTTTTATACTTACGGCATTATTTTTAACCTGTTATTTAAGTTTTTGATTAAGTTCGAAAGGAAAACCATACATTACAGAGAATCCAAATTTTTTATAATTTGCATAAATACGGCATAATTTTTGGCATAATCTTTTATAATATGGCATAATTTTTGGCATAATCTTTTATAATATGGCATAAGTTTTGGCATAAATTTGACATATAATTTAAAGTGTCTTTTTATATTTGTACCTATTAAAAGTTAAATGATTAAACTATTTGTTCACAATTACTATTTTAGCAGTTCTGCAAAGAAAGATATATCTTTTATATATATATGTTATATATATATCCAAAAGATTTACAAAGTTTACATCAAAGGGGTTTAAAAAAATATTTCAGGGGGGATAAAAAAATTGAAAAAATGTAGCTGCAGGGCCTCTAATTTCAGTAAAGTCGTACATCCTTTTAAGAGATCATTAAAAAAATGCATTTCAATACACACTAATTTCAGTAAAATTGTACATCCTTTTTTAAGAGATCATTAAAAAAATTGCATTTCAATACACACTTTCCTTTGTGAGGCCAGAGATAACGACCCTGTCGGGCTTTATTTGTTGAGCTGACATTGAAAGAATCTAAGCTTCCCCTGAAGAAAAGGGTCTTCCTCTTTGGATCAAGATTCCTTCATGCGGGTATTCATTCTCTAATGAGCAAACCCCCGCAACCAGCCGTGAATTCCGGGCTTCAAGTAGCACGTCGTATGGAAAAAGCTTCATTATTACCAACTTCCTCAACGAGCTTCCCATTAACGAAACTATGTGCATCTTATGTTAGAAGAACCCGTCTTCTCATGTTTATTCCTACTATTAGAAATTTCAAGGAAAATCCAGTCAATATGTTTAGAGTTTTAAGGATACTCGGCGACTTCTGAGTATTAAATTAATTTAAAAGTAACATTTTACCCACTTCCTAAAAGACGGTAGAGTTACCAGAAAGATGATGACTTGCTGAGGGAATATTAATTTCAATGAGCAAGATAGGTTATGATGGAAATGTGTATTTTGATATGTAAAAGAGTAACGCTTATAGACAAACAGTGGCTCATTATTCGCAGCATATAAACTATATATATATATATTTGTTGTTTTCTTTTTTGAAATAAATATTTTATTCTTAATATGCATTTAATAAGAATTTGTTTTATACACCGCGCATAAAACCACAGAAAAACGCATAAACAAGTTTGAGCGCATTTTTTATGCGTGCAGCAATATTTTTAACCTGATTTAAGTTTTTAATTGACATTCGAAAGAATATCTTTACATTACAGAAGATCGAAATTTTTCATAATTTGGCATAAATAGGGCATACATTTTGGTATAAATTTAGCATAATTTTTATAATGTTCCATAAATATGGCATAGTTTTTTATAATTTGGCATATAATATTAAGTTCATTTTCATATTTGTACCTATTAAAAGTTAAATGATTAAGTTATTTGTGCACAATTACTATTTCAGCAGTTCTGCAAAAGAAATATATATATATCTTATCCAAAAGATTTTCAAAGCAAACTTCAAAGGGGTTTGAAAAAAAATGTTCCAGAGGGAAAAAATGTAGCTGCAGGGTCTCTAATTTCAGTAAAATCGTACATCCTTTTTTAAGAGATCATTAAAAAAATTGCATTTCAACACACACTTTCCTTTGTGAGGCCAGAGATAACGAGCCTGTCGGGCTTTATTTGTTGAGCTGACACTGAAAGAATCTGAGCTTCCCTGAAGAAAAGGGTCTTCCTCTTCGGATGAAGATTCCTTCATGCGGGTATTCATTCTCTAATGAGCAAACCCCGCAACCAGCCGTGAATTCCGGGCTTCAAGCAGCACATCGTATGGAGAAAGCTTCATTACCAACTTCCCCGACGAGCTTCCCATTAACGAAACTATGTGCATCTTATGTCAGAAGAACACGTGTTCTCATGTTTATTTCTACTATTAGCAATTTTTAGAAAATCCACCCAATATGTTTAGACTTTTAAGGATACTTAACGACTTTGGAGTAATAAATTAATTTAAAAGTAACATTTTACCCACTTACCAGAAAGATGATGACTTACTGAGGTAATAGGAATTTCAAGGGGCAAGATAGGTTATATTGGAGATTTATATTTTGATATGTAACATAGTAACGCTTATAGATAAATAGTGGCTTATTATTCGCAGCTCTTATAGACAAACAATGGCTCATTATTCGTAGCATAAAAACTCTTATAGGCGTTTTAGAATAGAATTTTTACCCAAAATGTTAATTTTTTTAAACCAATTAATGAAGAATTTTTTATGCATAAAAAATGATTTCGTTGAGTATCCTTAAATGAATAAAAATGATTTTATTTAAATCATTTTTTATTGAAAATAATTCAGTGACCAAGAAAAGATTTAAAAAAAGTAATAAATATAAAAATATGCCACGAATATAGGATCATTTTCGGGTTAATGGCAAAATATGAGGAAAATTTAAGGAAAAGATTTCGAAATCCAGCCAATAGGCTTAGAGTTTTAAGGATAATCAACGACTTTAGGGGTATTAAATTAATTTAAAAGTAACATTTTATCCACTTTCTTAAATACGGTAGAGTTACCAGAAAGATGATGACTTACTGAGGAAATAGTAATTTCACAGAGCAAGATAGATTATAATGGAGATTTTTATTTTGATATGCAACAGAGTAAGTCGTATAGATAAACAGTGGCTTATTATTTGTAACATATAAACTCTTATAGGCTTTATGAGATATATTTTTTACACAAAATGTTGATTATTTTAAACCAATTAATGAAGAACTTTCGAAATGAATAGAAAGTTATTTCGTTCTTTGCTTAATCATTTCATACTGTATACAGTTCAACGAATTAGAAAAGAGGTTTTAAAAAAATAATAAATATGTAAAAATGTCACGAATATAGGATCATTTTAGAGTTGGTGGCCAAATATGAGAAATTTTTATATCTGTACACACCGCCGAGTCTCCATGTTGATGAAAGTATTGATTGCAAGAAGGGGTCTGATGGCTAAGTGACTTGATCTCGGTGCCACAGGTTTTGGGTTCGAGTCAGGCGTGTTATATTCCATGAATATTTGTTGTACTTAGGAATCCATTTTAAACCGTAGGTCACGGCCAAATAGCTCTATAGAGCGTTGGGTGTAGGACTGATAACCCTATCCCGTAAAAAGAATATCATTTCCTGTCTCCGAATTCTGTCAGTAGGCAGGCGGTCATTGTCCAACATGGACTGTAGTGGGGAAAGAGTTAGTCTCAGATCTTGAGGTACCTCTTTTGTTCTGCGAGCTATGTGAAAACTTAAATATCCCGTTTAAAAGTGGAAATGGACAAATCGATTGTTCGTTCCTGGTGCTAAGTCAGACAAATGCAATGCAAAACAATAATTGCTAAATCAGACAATAATTACAATACAAGACAACAATTGCTGTACATAGCTTTATTGTTCTATCAGCTATTCAGTGTGTATATAAATATCCGGTTTAAAGATGGAAATGGACGAATCGATTTGCTTATTACGGGTAGTAAGTCAGACATACGCAATGCAAGACAATAATTGCTTAGCCAGACAATAATTGCAATGCAAATTTGAAAGAAAAGTTTAATATTTATTGTCGAATTTTACTTTAGATATTCCGTAATTTAAACATACAAAATAAATTAATAAAACAAAAATATTTTTTTATCAATCAAAATTAGTGTCATCGAAAAGAATTTTTATTTACATTTACATTGATTCTCTCCCTTTGATTTTAAATGAATTCAATTTGCTTAGTGTCTTTCAATATTTATCCACTCTCACATTTACAAAAATAAGAAAGGAAAACAGAAACGCACGAAAAAAAAAAAAAGAATATATCGCTGTAAAGGAAGATATCCTTTCTTTGAAAATATAAATCCAAATCCAATCTCTGTTAATGGATACTGAGAAGATAAACTTTTCCGTTTTTTCAATACGGAGCGAATTTTCCGCTTCCGCTTTTTCTTCGTCTTTTCCTCTTCAGATGCGTTTCGGCATATTCTTACCGATTTCTAGTTGCCAAGCTCCAGCAAGTTCCTACGCATGAACACTTTAAAGGGATGGAAAATGGATCAGATACGAACCTAAAGCCCTTCCGCCGGGATGGAGTTTTGCCGGTATAAAATAGAACAGAGTGTTAGAAAAAGCTCTCTCTTTCGTTTTCCTCTCCTGCTTTGCATCCATTTCTGTTGAGCATGTCAGGAACAGGAAAAGGATTAGTCATATTTTCTGGAACAAACAAAATTTCAGAATTATATATGGCTCTTTTTCCTCGTATTCCAATTTTTATTCATTTATGCGCTTTTTAAAAGGAACTAGTATATGTATATTGTTTGTGTTTATGTAAAAATTTTCCCCATCCCCAGATACCACTTAGAAGGGGTTTTTGCTCTCTACTCTCTTTGCTCACCAATTTCACAGTTTTTGTTATGCTGAAGCTCTGATAGAAAAAGGCTGAGGAGGGGGTGAGGGGATATAGCTTCCCTTTCTCCTACAGATTTTATGTTTGAGAAAACATTTTCATTTACGATGAAATTTGGTGTTATATTAATATAAATTTCTTTAAACAAAATTTTAATTAAACAAAAACCTTTAACCGTTGGTTATTAGAAGTGCCTTTTTTGAAATTGTCAATATCGTTTAACCAGTTAGTAAATTCAGTAGAATCTTGATACTTACACATATTTTGTGGTTGTTTAAAATGTTGGGATTGTGTCCATACTATCCCACTTTTAGCATTAATTTTCAGTATAATTATATATATATATATATATATATATATATATATATATATATATAACGGTAACGTGCGCCACTGGTGAGCATTATGGCTATTATGGTCCTCCGACAGCATTGTTGTAGACACTGTTTCAAACATGATGTTCGAGAAATGAGACTCGATGGCGTTTGTGATGTTCAGAATTTTGCCTTGTTAGGCAAACTACCTGGTGGGAGTTTTCCGGGTGCTCTTCTATACGATAAGAACTGCTTTTAAGAAGTGCTTTTAATAAAGTCTTCACAGAAGGAACTGCTCCCGTTCTTTAGTAAGTCGGAGCCAAGTCAGACATCTACCTACGGGTGCTCTATCACAACAGAAGCTAAACCCTTTCCATCGATCCATGAGTAGACTACTCATGGGGAGTGTGCCCCTCGCTGCCATCAGTTTCAGAAAGCATTTTCCATTTGCGATTGAATTTGGTGTGATATTAATATAAACTTCTTTAACAAATTTTTTAACAGTCAATTAATAGAAGTGTCTTTTTGTAAATTGCTAATATCGTTTAACCAGTTAGTAAATTCAGTAGAATTTTGATCCGTACACATATCTTGTGATTGTTTAAAATGTTGGAATTGTGTCCATACCATCCCACTTTTAACATTGATCATTCAGAACAATTATATTTATATATATTTATAATTACAATTTTGGTTCCCGACTCATAGATCAGTGGTAACGTGCACTGCTGGTGAGCATACAAAATTAGTAATATAAGTTTTGCATTTCGACGAAAGAAAAGACATTCATGCTGATGACATAAAATAAAGCTTCTTTAATATTATCTCTATTATTAAAGAAGTATTATTTTATCTTTATTATAAAAAAAGCATTATTTTTATTATTAAAGGAGCATTATTGTTATCTTTATTGCTAAAGAAGAATTATTTTATCGTTATTATTAAGAAGCCTTAATATTATATTTATTATTAAAGAAGCATTATTTTAGCTTTGTTATCAGAGAAGTATTATTATTATCTTCATTATTAAAAAAGTAGGCTTCTTTAACATTATCTTTATTTCCTTTGTAATAATATAAACAAAGTTTTGAAGAATCGGACCGAAAAGGACCATGTGGCTGTTTACATAGTTTAACTTTGTTTTCGCTAGTTTAACTTTTGAAACAACGTATTTTGTTTTTCAAAAATTTTATTTCCTAGAGATTACTATTCACAGATCAATATTACTTAACTCTCGTGGATAATAATGCCTCAATATATTTTTTGTGTTTCATGACAAAATGTGTATACAATTGCACTTTAAAAATTACAAATCACTAATGAAATAGTCAGATAGAACAACAAAAAAATTCTGATTTTTAAATAGATATGATATGAAATTTGCAGCTCTAATATTCTGGAGGGGCCAACTCTGGCTTAATGGTATATAAGTTTTCATTTTTTTCTCTTGCTGGGGTTTTTGAATTATGCATGTTTTTTAACGCAACATTGCACGTATATATATATATATATATATATATATATATTTTCCAATGTCAGACTACAATATGAAATAAAATAAAAAGAACGCAAGGAATATAAGAACAACAACACAACGAGAAACGAAAGAAAACACATAGTGACATGTTTAGCCGTGTATATATATATATATATATTATTTAAATTTTTATACAAACTGATAGTGTTTCTGAAAAGTCTCTTTTCTATTCCCTTTTGAGATTTTGTCTTGTGTTGCAGTTTGTTCATATCTATCTATATATATTCAGGTAAGAAAACTGTATATATACAAGGGAAACATATATACGTGCAATTCTGAATATATACAACAAAATATACAAAATACAGTAAATACCAGTTATAAAATACAGCGTAAAAATTCAAAATTATGCAGAACAAAATGAATATTCAAGGAATATAGTAGCAAAACAATATATATATATATAGAATATAAATTTCATAAAGTAAGCAACTGTTAAGTATACATAACTCAAGGATATTAAATTAAAATTTCTTGTCTTTTTTAACATTAAAAATATTCAGTTAAGAATAATTTGCGTGGTACTCTAATCACATGAATGAACCGAAAAACAAAAATGATTAGAAAAAGCTGAATGACCAAATTCCTCAGCACTATATACATTAATTTCTATCTTTAAGCAAGGAAAACTCACACTTAAAGATTTAAATATTGATGCCAGACATTTACATGCTCAGTAATATTCTCCACCGAGTCTCCTCTCTTTGAAAGCAAGGTAGTAATAAGCATGTTACCAGGGGGAATAGAATAAGGCCCATTCATTTTAAATAATAAAGATGAGAAATTCCGTCGTTTGAGAATTTTTGAGAGTCAAAATATATTTTTAGGATTTTTCTGAAACTGAAAATATATATGACGATAATATATGACTTTTGTTTTTCTTCATTCCTTTTATTTTAATTCATACTTATATACTATAGCAAACCTATATACAGCATTAAAATGAAACAATCAGAGCAATAACAGAACAATTGTTATTATGAATTATTTGAATTCAATGTACACATTAAGAAAGAATTAGAATGTGTCACTCAGAATTATACATGGACAACGTTTTGTCAATATAGGAGCACTCATATCTTTAGTTATAATCATAATTGAAATATTTAACTTGATTAAAGTGCAGCAAACATCGTTAACTATTATCGGAATGAATATTACTATTTTGAAACGAAACACTGTCAAGTTAGAATGTAGGAAAAGACTTAGCAATTATTAAATTATTATGTGATACATTTGCTCAGTTGCACGAACATAATTCATTTAAATATACTTGAAATTTTCACCAAATATTTTTATCTAGTGTTTTCTAAAAAATATTCACTGTAACATTCTATTACATGATATAGGATTATTAACATTTATCATTTAGTTTATACTACATTAAACTCCGTAAAGTATATTTAACAAAAAAAAAATTTATTCATTTTAAAAAATTTATGGTTCTCATACACTAATAGTTTTAAAAATGAAAAACAATGTTTGTTGAATTTTAAAATAATATAATTTTGTATAAGACCTAAAACTACACTCATGTCCATAAATTAAGGATAATGAAGTTCAGGCAAAGAAAGAGACAGAAGCAAAACAAATTTGACTTATTTGTAAAGTCTATTTATTATACAAAAGGTAAAGAGCAAAAAAAGATGCTATATGTTTGATATAATTAATAAAAATTGCGATTTTTACTCCCTGGAGCAAATTTCAAAAAAGAACCTATTTACAAAAAACAGTATAACATGGTTAGTATGATGGTTAATATGGAGTATGTCTCTCGGACGATGCAATACAGGCCTTACAACGCCTAGGCATGCTGAGTATCAAATTATCAATTTGATCTTGGGGAATATTACACCACTCATCAAGCAATGCCCTCCAAGTTCCGGTTGACAGGTGGGAGGGGGTTGACGGGCTGCAATTCGTCGGCCAAGCATATCCCACACATGCTCTATTGGATTTTTGTCCGGCAGTATGCTGGCCAATCCATACGGGTGATATCCTCCAATTGAAGGCATTCGTCTACAATGTTTGCACGGTGAGGACGGACGTTGTCATCCATAAAAAGAAATTCAGCACCCATGGCGCCCCGAAACAAACGTACATGTTGTTCCAGAATGACATCCCGATAGATGTGGCCTGTCATCGTTACACTCTGAACATGCAGGTCAGTTCTGGAACCAAGAATAATTCCTCCCCAAACGAGCCATCCTGCACCACCGTAACGGTGTCGTTCAATTGTGTTCTCTTGATGGTAACGGGTACCTGGCGCTCTCCATATGAAAGTCCGGCGAGAATCAGACTGCAAACTAAACCTGGACTCGTCGGAAAACATCACACAAGACCACTGTTTCAGTGTCCACAATACATGCTCTCTACTCCAGGTTAATCGCAGGCGACCGTGAGTTGCGGTAAGTGGAACACATCTGACAGGCCTACGAGCATATAGACCAATGTGCCTTAAGCGTCAGTACACGGTCTGCCTTGAAACTGTCGTACCGGTAGCTGAAGAGAGTTGACGAGACAGGTCTGAGGCTGTGCTCCGTCTGTTTCTTTTGGCTGTAACTGCTAAATACCGGTCCTCATTCGGCGTTGTAACTCGGGGGCGACCTGTGCTGTAACATCTGCTCACATTACCATCATCTTGGAATCGTTACCAAAGTCTGGAGATGACACTCTGGGCGATTCCAAGTTCCTCGGATACTTCCAGCTGGGTACGCCCACATTCCAGTCATCCGATAATTCTACCACGTAAAAAAATCATCCAAATGCTTCCTTTGTGCCATAACTATGCGGTTATTGCACTGAAAGGCTTTTAAAGCGCTTGTGAACAATTTTACTTCTTTGCCACCATTCCTTATATACCCCTCTCTTACACTCTCGTCATTGTGACGTACTATCCACGCCATCTGGTGGTTTCCTGTAATTTGCATATTCTTCTTCAAGATGTGTGTGATAATTCTACAGGTGAAATTTTTGTTTTTTTTTAGAATTCAATTTCTGTGTGATTCTGAATTATCCTTAATTTTGGACATGAATGTAGATAATGCTTGTCAGATTCAAGAAGTTAGTTCTAAACCATTAAATTTTAACTTCATAAGATGTTTATGCTTGTTAATGTAAAAAACAGAAAGGGAGAAATGGTTTTGTTAATTAACTACACTTTATAAAAATAAAAACTTATTTCTTAAGTACTGAAAAGTTCTAGTTATTATGAAAGTTTTTATGCAGACACTTTCTAACACAATATGCATATGATTACAATTTAGCGACAGTAAATAAATTGCATAACTCCATAGCATCGTAACTGAACATCTGGATGGTGTGCAAAAAGAAGAAATTCAATTCTAAAGCAGAAATTCTATTTGAATTTTATTCCGTTTATCTCATTTTGACTGCACCAGTACCTTGTTCTAAGGATGGCACACCGTATCTTTTTAAGAGAAAGAGGATGTACAATTGGGATAAAGGAGGCAGGGTAATAAAATCGAAAAATTACTTGACATGTGGGTGAGATTGATAACATCATTTGAACGATGTTTGGCAGGAATGGGAAAATTGTATCAGAACACAAAGTCAAGAAGGAAGAAGCCGACTCAAAAAGAAAACAGAGCCTTAAGAGAGAGGCTCTCCCAATGCTTGATTCGACATAATCAACTATTACTTGGGTAATTTGTAACTTATCATTGTAACTGGGACACCAGTATCTCTAAAGAACATTGATAGGGGACTCAGAGACTACCCCTCAAAAAATATGCTACGAAAGGAATAACAGGAAAGAACAATTCAAATTTCAAAGAACTGTATAATTTCAAAAGACAAATTTTTCAATTTATATTTTATCGTCATGCGTTTTAATGAACTTTCAAATTACAAAGAATAAATACCTTTCGTACAAGCCCACAAATGCGTTTATAGAGCTGCAGAGCTCCTTCGACTTGGAATCTCACTAAAATGGAGTCGAATTTTCAGCTATGATTGCCGGTGAACAGCAAAGATGTTTCTGAAGACGTTTGGGGCAACAGCCAACTAATATGATTGTCATCCGCCATACAACTCGACAACCGAAAATTATGGTGTGGGATGTCATTTCCTTTGATATTCGAAATATTTTTATTGCCATCAGCGACTCCTATATAGGACATCGACGATATTCTGAAGCTGTACATGGCAATAATTTCTACTGACCGTGCTTGCCAAAAACTTCCCTGGTCAGCTAGGTCTTCCCTAACAAAGCGTCCTTCAGTTTGAAGAGCAGGCGACTCCGAGCGTCCAGGATCTTGACAGTTGGAAATAGTTTGGCAAGAAATACCGCGGGAGGACTTTTTCAAATTCTTTTGAACTAATTCACTGTATGTAACTGTATACCCTGAATAAAAAACATTATATTTCTCTGTAATTTTATCATTTTTTTTTTTTCTTGTACATATACATTACTTAGATTTTCACATAATTCGGATATTTTTTTCTTAATTAATCTTTTTTTTTTTTTTTTTATTTCCTTGGTTATTTGTAATTCTCTTTTTCTGTATCACACGTAGAATTTCAAAATAAACCTCACAATTCAATTTTCAAAGAACCTTATAATTTCAAAGGGAGAAATTTTTCTATTCATATTTTATCGTCATGCGTTTGAATGAATTTTATAATTAGTAAGAATAATAGCTTTTGTTGGAGGTGATAGTCGTTATAAAAGCTTCTCAAATTTTGTTACACTGAACAAATCGTGACTTGATATCAAAGGGAATCTAAATATAGAAGAACATTTTCCTGAAAATAATCTGTAATTTTACAACTTTCGTTGCAAAATGATTTTTGGCAACATATAATAAAATTCTGAACGCATAGAATAGTGTTGTTTTAGATGACATTACATTTTTTGAAAATTGACTTTAAGCTGTCTATAAAATTAGTTTATTAAATGTTAATTTTTCTGTAATTTGGATTTTTATCAATTTTACCATTATATCTCAAAGTAAATGTTGAGGTTAGCATTCTTATTTGTGAGATCAATGAAGCTTCAACCTTTCAGTTTTGCATCTATAAAACATTAGGTATTCCTAATCATTTCTTACATTCTGTTATATCTTTAACAAACTGTTTCATCAAATATTGATGAAATAGTTCATTGATATGATAATAATCATAAGATGTATGATAATAATCATAATACTATTCTAAGATGTATAATATTCTATCTAATACATCTATACATAAGATGTATGGATAATAATCATAAGAATCATAGATCATCATCAAGTGAGGAAAATGATCTATGATTCTTATGATTATTATCATACGTATAAATTATTTTGGTTTTTATATTAGTGCACACTTATTCCCATAAAGCTTTGTATATGAGGATGATCTACGATTCTTACGGCTATTGTTATATGTAACAATTATTTCGGTTTTTATATTACTGCACACTTATTCCCATAAAGCTTTGTATATGATGATGATCTACGATTCTTACGGCTATTGTTATATGTAACAATTATTTCGGTTTTTATATTACTGCACACTTATTCCCATAAAGCTTTGTATATGATGATGATCTACGATTCTTACGGCTATTGTTATATGTAACAATTATTTTGGTTTTTATATTACTGTACACTTATTCCCATAAAGCTTTGTATATGATGTTGATCTATGATTATTACGGCTATTGTTATATGTAACAATTATTTTGGTTTTTATATTACTGCACACTTATTCATAAAGCTTTGTATATGATGATGATCTGATTCTTACGGCTATTGTTATATGTAACAATTATTTCGGTTTTTATATTACTGCACACTTATTCTCATAAAGCTTTATATATGATGATGATCTACGATTCTTACGGCTATTGTTATATGTAACAATTATTTCGGTTTTTTATATTACTGCACACTTATTCCCATAAAGCTTTGTATATGATGATGATCAACGATTCTTACGGCTATTGTTATATGTAACAATTATTTCGGTTTTTATATTACTGCACACTGATTCCCATAAAGCTTTGTATATGATGATGATCTATGATTCTCATGATTATTGTCATACGTATAAATTATTTAGGTTTTGATTTTACTGCACATTTATTCCCATAAAGCTTTGATCTCAGTGATTTTAACAATAAATACAATTCTTGTTTTTACACTTATAATTCAAAATTAAATATGTTTATGAAAAATCACGACGTGAGGAACTTAAATACCAGTTTCGTAACAAATATTGAAAACTCTGACATAAAACACATTAGATATGAAGTTAATCTCAAGCCTGTGAAATTATTATGTGCTCTTTGTTAGACAGAAACATTCACGTCAATATTATGTTCTATTTATAAAAAAAATGTCACGAAAGTTACGTTTATCCAACTAATCAACAACATGTATTCAACCATATTGCAGAATCTTAATCCTTTCAGCATAATTATAATCCAAAAAAATAAAGCAGAATTTTTTTAATCTAAAGCGTATTGCTATGTTCTTTAAATATTTACCTCTATTCCACTCAGTGTATCTCCATACTAATATTTGCTGAACTTTTATAGCTGTTTCTGACACGGTGAATTCGATTTCGTTGAGCAACTCTGGACGGCTATTACGGGTTACAATTGAGTTGACAACAAATCTCAGCGTCGTCTCTGTGGGCGGCGCGTTTGTTCCTCTACCTGCAAATGAAGGACATTGTCACGAGATAGAGTCATTATCTTTCATCACGATCCAACGCAGACTAAAGTTAATGCTATCCAACTCTTTTTTTTGGGGGGAGGGGGAACAAACACAAACTGATCTCCTGGGAGACTCCGTGACAAATGGTGCAAGTGGCAAAAAGTATCGTCAAAGGGATAACAAAAAGGGAATTGAGAAATCTTTTCATCGCTACTTTTTTCTATTCGACTTTTGACAATTTTATACTTTATGAAGTGTCAAAGAAAGAAGCATGGACAACTGGAAATCCCCTAAGAACCGAGTCTATACTCGAACAGAATTTATTTTTTGGAAGTTTGAAACTTTTTGTAACTTTTAATCAAATAATTCAGTGAATGTCGTTGTTATATGTTCTCGGTAACCTATTATTGTAAATATGTTCTCGAAACCTTGACTTAAAAGGTATTAGATACGAAGTTAATCTCAAGCCTGTGAAATTATTATGTGCTTTTTTGTTAGAAAAAAACATTCATGGTCTTTCGTCAATATTCTATTCTATTTATAAAAAAAATGTCACGAAAGTTACGTTTATCAAACTAATAAACTACATGTATACAACAATAATACAGAATCTTAATCATTTCAGCATAATTATAATCCAAAAATAAAGCCGGCATTTTTTAATAGAAAGCGTATTGTTATGTACTTTAAATATTTACCTCCATACTAATATTTGCTGAACTTTTATAGCTGTTTCCGACACGGCGAATTCGATTTCGCTGAGCGACTCTGGACGGCTATTACAGGTTACGATTGAGTTGACAACAAATCTCAGCGTCGTCTCTATGGGCGGCGCGTTTGTTCCTCTACCTGCAAATGATGGACATTGTCACGAGATAGAGTCATTATCACGATCCAACGCGGACTAAAGTTAATGCTATCCAGCTCTCTTTTTTTTTTTGGGGGGGACAAACACAAACTGATCTCCTGGGAGACTCCGTGACAAATAGTGCTAGTGGCAAAAAGTATCGTCAAAGGGGTAACAAAAAAGGGAGTTGAGAATACTTTTCATCACTACTTTTTCTATTCGACTCCAACTTTCTATTTTATAAAGTGTCAAAGGAAGAAGTATGGACAGGAAATCCCCAAAGACCGAGTCTGTACTCGAACAGAATTTTTTTTTTTGAGAGTTTTAAACATTTTGTAACTTTTAATCAAATCATTCAGTGAAAGTCGTTGTTCTGGTTTCAATAATTTTAGTATTGACACTTTGTTTATATTTACCACTATAATTGAAATATAGTGAAAATTAAAAAAAAAAAAAAATAGAATTCGTTAATTTGTAGAACGGGATAGAAGCTTCGCACCAACACAAATCGTCGTAATTTGTAGAATCAAACACTAAATATTCCTTTCTTCGCGTGAATACTCATTTTTTTATGAAACTTGTTGATATATATATATATATATATATATAAATATAAAAATCCAGATTTCTCTTCATAAGGAATTTCAATCTTTTAGGGTACTTTGTTGTAATTGTTTTCGAATTCCGGGCACTTTGACAACTAGTACTTTAGATATGAAGCAAATTCAGTGAAATCTGGGTAAAAATGCACTCTGATTGTTAGTCCGCAACTTTGAAGAGTGGATAGCTTGAAGGAAGGCAGGGCCTTGAAGGAGAGTTCACAACTTCTTATTAACGTATTATCTGGTACTTCTAACTGGGGCTTGAATAGCCGAGTGTCTAGCGCTCTGGTGTTCGTTTCGGGTTCAAGTCCCGGTGTGGATGGCATGGATGTTTGTAATGGTTCGGAATACACTTTAAGCTATAGGTCTCGGTCTCATAAGACTGTAGATCATCACAGAACTCAATCTGATTTCTCATCCGCATCATTCTCAAACTTTATAAGGGCAACTCAGCTCTAGGCACAGAAGTGTGATAAAGTAGTAGCAGTAACTAACTCTTTGGCGCTACAGTCCATGTAGGGCCATGGCCATTTGCCTACTAGCAGATTCCGAAACAGGAGATGTTTATCTTATTAAGGAGTAGGGTTGTCAGCCCTATGACTAAAACTCTATAGTCATATAAGACCGGGATCTATGGTTTAAAAATGGATTCTGAGTCAATACAAATATTCATAGCACCCCAAGGACTCGAACCCGTAACATGGGGCACCGAGTGCTAATCACTCGGCCATCCGATCGCTATCAGGGAGTTCACATCGTCTAAATATACTTCAAAGTTGATATAGGCTAGAAGTTCTTAATTTTTTTTTTCATGCGTCCCTTCATCAGTAATGTAAAGTTTGCGATACTCTTTTGTCAATAAAGGGAATGTTACAGCCTCTTTGCTAGTAAGAGGAAGGCCACGGGCTTTTCTAAGAATGTTATTTTGAGAAGCCTAAAATAAAATGCTTCTTAAAGTATAATTAAAATAATAATAATAAAGTATAATAAAAAATAATAATTAAAAATAACACAAAAAATAAAAATATAATGAAATACGTACCCTACATAAGATAAATGCAGCATGACTATATTTAATCAGTTACCAAATAGTTTTCAAGGTTTTTAGTAACTAGAAGACAGTGGATACATTCTTAGAGCTTTATGACCACGGCAGGGGCCACACCATTATAATCTGGAAAAAATAATTGCTTACACCTCGATAATTTGAAAGAACGGGCTGACGATGAAAATTGATGAAACAATTGAAAATGTTTAGTGGGAGAGGTGGTGAAATGAAGAACAAGAATTAGATAAGAAATTTTTCTAGGTCTTTGCAATTTGCGTTCAGGGATAAAGTCGTCTATTACTTAATAGCAATAGATTCATAAAATTTGGGTGAATCCTTTTAAATAAATTGTTGTGAAAGGTTTGATTTGTCGCTCTACGGTCATCTTGTGTACACTTTAGGCTAAACAGATTGGGACCTACGGTTTAAAATGCATTCCGAACCACTACAAACATCCATGGCACCCCCGAGACTCGAACAAGTAGTACCGAGCGCCAGAGCGTTAGCCATTCAGGCCCTGTTGTGAAATGAGAATAATGATGTTTTGTTATTTTAAGTTGCTCATGAACCATTTAACACTAACAATTGGTCTAATGACGCTTTGTTGAGCTTCTATGGAACTTATTTGTTTATTAGCTGCGTATGCCCAAACAGGGAAAGCATAGGTGAGGATGGATCTAAACCTGGATTTCCTATTGATTGTGTATTTTCACGAATAGGAAGTCCATGTTTAGACCCTACTTCTCGTATTTTGAAAATTACGAGATTACGAATTAAAAGTCTTCTTTATTATTTCTAATAGTTTGTTTCACATACTGTTTATAGGATTACCTGTTGATTCAATGAATAAGGATTACTACAATGTATCGGGTTTCTATTTTCCATGATAGGATGCTAGATGTATAGTTTATTGATTTTTTGTCCTTTGTTGAAGAAGGCAGCCTAAGTTATTGCAACATTTTGAGAAATATTCTATCTATTGAACCTTTCGTTAAGGGAGGGGAGGTATTTGTTAGTGTTTAAAGCAGGATATTTCATGTTTACAAAGGATGATGGCGTCCACTGTCAAAGGGGCAAGTTGCGTTCTATAGTGACTTTTGGAATGCCACTAATAAAGATGGGAAAAAGTAAAAACAAATGCTTATTATTCTGAGGAGTACTAGCCTAAGCACTAGCCTAGAGATTGTTGTTGGGGACGAGGTTTCTTCCAATTGCAATAACTTTTACAAAGAAGTATTGCTATTTATTTAGCATCTTACTGTAGTAAATAACAACCTTAAATTAAAGTACTGATAAGGAAAACGATTTTTCTAGGCATGCTGTAACAATTATGTTAAATAAAACTATTTGTTCTTTTTAATGCTGCTCATAGACTACTGTAATTTATTCCTTGTACTATTAAGAGAAGCAAATTCTAGTTTAATTAAAAGCACACTGTAGTATTTTTTTTCTTACGGGAAGAATTTTGGCATTTCATTCCCTGGAGACAAGAATGCATGTTATTTGACAAGTACATAATAACAACCCATAGCTCAAATTTGACAGCAGACAAGAAGTGTTGTGAGTTGTTATATTCCATGAAATTAGTGTTTTGTACTTATGAGAACAACCTGTCACTCAAATCTGATAGCAGATATTCGGTGTCATATAAAATTAGACTCTGGAAATTAGCGAATGTCTGTGCAACCTTCACAGGTCGAAATAACTACAGATTAAATATGGATTACACCATAAGTTATTCCATGGTGATTGGTGATCGACCATGAGCTGAGAAATGTCCACTCAATGAAAAGTGAGGGAAACTGACCCCCACCCCTCTGGACGGATTTTCTTAAAGGGAGGTTTTTGGAGAAGAAGGAAAAGAGTTCTGCGACGAGTCGACCAAAATTGTTGTTTTTCATTTTTTTCTCTAAAGTGACTGGATAGGCCGGAGTTTCCGCCTGTTTTTCAAAGTGAACCCCTTGTGGTTTCGTTTATGTGATAATTGAGATCTGCCGCAGACCAGACAATTAGACTCGAGAACTCTGAAAAATCTCCGACCTTTGAATGAACTGTACTTGTGATTTAATTGTGCACTTGTGATCAAATTTAATTAACGATAACGACTAGAGTTTTTCATTAAAACTCAGGGGTAGATTTATAGATCTTTAATGAGGTCCGTGTTTATTAAATGCTAATCTAGAACTATATGCAATACCTTTATATATATTTCCTGCATTTATAAATAAACATTGAATATGAATGTTTGCACATTAAAATAAAATATTGGCAATTTCTGTTAATCTCAGACCCCGTTTACCGTACCGCGATAACTTCAGCAAACTACTGAATCTTGATTAAATATCTATAATAATATGCAAAGATAATTTTTGTGGACTTACTAATTGCCTCCACAGTTTAATGAAAATATCACCTCGACTCAATAGCTTTGTGGAATGTCCTTAGGAAGGTAATTACTGCTTTCAGGAATGAAGGTATTCAATACTGACTCTGACAGTATGAGTATGCGTCTCACATGAAGAGTTAAGTAGCCTGAGGTAAGTTTTCACGTCTTCCACAATACGGGGCAATTGCTCGTGAATACTTGATTGCATTACTTTTTCCTTTACCAACCATCAGAGACTGTTTATATTATACTATGTGAAACGGATATACAACAAGTCCACGGCAAAATTAAAATATTAAATTACTTAATGTTTTATTAGAATCTAACAAAACTTAATAGAATATTACTAAAGTGCTTCCAGGTTTTTATTATTATTAAAAAAAAATAATTTAGCCATATCATTATTTAATGTACAGTAAAATGCTGTTTTTAATACATTTTATTAAATAAAATAAAATAAAGTAAGTATAAACTTAAAAACTAATTAATTTTCTAAATCTAATTAATTTTTTTTGCAATTTATCTTTGACAATATCCGAATATATGTAATAGAACCCCTATCACACTTCATAGAAGTGATATTTTTGTTTTCAATACAGAATACGAATCTTTTACAAACTGTCTCAATGCTGAATCATCGACTGATTCAAATGATTTTTGCATGACTGTTTGTTTTGACAACTGCTCATTGGATAAAAAGAGAAATCAACAGAATGCCTAGTTTAAATTTATAAAATTCTGAAATCCATTCAAAGTGATATCTGGATTTTATATTATGTTACCATATAACTTTTCTAATCAATTCCATTATTTGTAAAATATCAACAAAATATCATATACTTCTTTCTTTGTAAATATTAAAAACTAAATAATTATCAATTTACTCAATTTATCAAAAAGCCGCAAAGCGGAGCTTAATTTTGTGTTTATGGTACAAAAATCTGGAATATTTACTTAGATGAAAAAAATTGGCAAATAATCAATTAATTACTAAGTTATATTGTGGAATTTACGATATTCTGTGTAATATAAACATTAAAATGTTATTCTTCTTCTATTTTCAGATTTCCAGACAGGAGAGGATGTAGTAGCGGTTATCAGCCCTACGCTCAACGCTCTACATACAGTCACGTTAGGCCGGGACCTACAGTTTAAAGAGGATTCCAAACCCCTACAAACATCAGTGGCACCGGGAGCTATAGAGCTAGTCGTTTGCCATCAGGACCCAAGTAATGTTATTAGATAAGTTACTTTTAAATAAAATTTAAACGTGCATGTTTAAAATAATAATAAATAGTGAAATAAAGTATGAAAATGTATTATGTTTCACCAATAAATTTTCATTTAAAGCATTAATATTTATTTTTTCATCAATTGAAAATAAAATTTGGATGCATTTACAATCCTTTAGGAATTATGTTGTCATAATATATATTTTTAAAATTATAAACATACATTGAAAATGGTTCATAATTAAAGCAATTTTTATTAAACAGATACACTGTTGTTAATTTTCAAATCTTTTAAATAATTTTTTAGGAATCTATTTTTATTAAAAATGTCATATATGTACCCATTAGTCATTCAGAAATAAAACATATTTTCCCCAGTTTTCAACACATTAAAAACATAAATTGAATCTCGGGTGTTAACAATAAGCTTTAGAGTGCTGGATAATAAAACATTTATCCACCGCTATAAATTTAAGATACCCCTGCATTAAACTACGTGATAAAAATATATTTTTGAAATCAGCTGTATCCGTTATGTTAGCGGAGGTAAAGATACAATAAATAGTAAAGTGGTGATATAAATCCGTTTCGTCGAAGATTATTCGTATCCGGATTGAGGTTTTGTGCTGGATCAATTGACAAAATCCCGTTTCGTTTCAAAACTTAAAAATTGCATTTTCGTAAAGAGCACGCTTCCGATGTTTTATCTGAGAAGGCACCCTTTAAAAGATTTATTTGAAAACATTTTTCCACTCAAAATACTATATTTTCGAAGAAATAGCCCTTTTTCTGAATACGCTAGGTCTTGTATTTTGGAAAAGAACGATATCACTAGAGATAAAATAGATCCTGGTATTAAATAGTCTTTCGCGGAGTAAATGGTTTCGTGTGTCTTTTTTATACAGTTAGATGCAATAGTGTACAACTATTTTTAAAAAATTAAATGTGTTTATGCGCTTCTTTTTAAGTATTTTCATAAAAATAAAGATTTAAACTCTAATTCCTTTCCCATAAAATTTGTAATTCAAGTTAATTTACAGATAAAATATATAGATCTCATTTATGATATTAATAAAATGCTTATTATATTTATATCTGATCACTTATTATATTTTAATCATCAGAAATACAACATTCTGATTGCATTGCAGATGATTAATCATAGTTACATTTCTGATGATTAATCAGAAATGCAACACTTAGTTAATGTGGTTTGGTTTGTCGTTCTATGGTCATTTTGAGCGCACTTTAGGCTAATTGGATCTAAAGTTTAACGTGGATACCGAACCACTGGCAAACATCAGTGACCCCGCGAGACTCGAACTTGAAGCATCAAAGGCAGAGCGCTAGCCAATTGACCATCAGGCCGCACAACTTAGTTAAAGATAACAAGAGTTCATTAATCACTACAAATTTTTTTTAAATAAATCATATGACAATTTAATAAAAGATTCTGTTTTAAACATTGTACACATTTTAACGAAATTAGATATGAAATTCGGTTGATTTTGTTCAAAAAAATATTACGTATAGTAATGATACACACTCATAATCGCACGTAAGACTCCTTAGTGCCGCAAGATTTAAAGCAGAGTTTTCAATACAGTATACACAAATTGATTATAGAGGGTTTCTTAGTGTTACACAGAAATGAAAACTTTATTTCATAATGTAAATTATTAATTTGAATCCCTGGAGAAGTTGGTACAACTCCTAGAACAACGCTGTTTTCAGATCATTCCTGATTGTCGGAGGTGTTTAATTACCTTCCCAAAAGCGTCCTAGACGTGGTATAGACTTGGAGATATAGATGGCCAAACCATTTGGAGAATATCATAACTTTCCAGAAATTCATCAATCAGAGGAACCCTATATAAAAGCGCGTTGCGTACATTAAAATGAAATTAGGACCAGCTGCACCCTTGAAATGGCGAATCTAGAGCTCCAAGATCCCATTCCTAGGCTTTGCACACAATCAGATGAAATTCCGTTCAACATGATGCCTGAACAAACCATCAAATATTTACTTCTCTGGTGGATATTTCTCAGACGTTGAGATTGCTGGTCTGTTGTTTTCTCTAGAAGAACATTAAGAATCAGTAGAATAGTTTACTACTGATATCTGGTCCAAAATCGATGTTCTCTTTCAAAAGCTAAAGGGGTGTTTTTGTGAGCAGAAGTGAACGAAATGCAAACATAAGATTTTCTTGTAAACAGACCATTTTTGAGTAGCCTTCTACAACCAGTAATCCTTGAAAGTTGGGTTCCAGTGGTTAAAGGAAGGTCACAAGAGACATGAGAAACTATTGAACTCCTATTATGCCTCACTATAATGGACAAATCATCTTCTTTCTTGAATGCCATTGCTCAGGATTTTCTTTCTACGGATTCAGCATCTTTAAACTGTTTCCATAAGTCGGACACGACGTTAGGTTTCATATTTCAGTCTATAACAATCTGCGCTTCAGACTTCTCTGCTTCCACTTTCACCACGATTCACCGGCATCATTATATCATGTATAACTTGGTGGTTACACATTTTAACTGCCTATTTTTGAATTTCACAAAATATTGCTGAGAGACGCACTGTGACAGGTGTAAGTTATTGGGATGCGGTCTTGGAACTCTATGTTCTCCTTTCCATAGGTGCAGTTGGCCCTGATTTCGTTTTAATGGTCGACGACGTTCGGTCACATAAAACTCATCTGGTCGACAATTTTCTGGAAAGTGAGGATATTTGACGGAGGGATTGGTTAATCAGATATCCAGACCTAAACACTACAGAGCCTGTCTGGGACGCTCTGGCGAAGACAATTGCAACTCTCCTTTAACCTCTGAGAACCATCCAGGGATTGAAAACAATATTGCTGAAGAAGTGGGACCAATTATCACAAGAATTCATAAACTGCCTTATTTACATTATGAAATCATGATCTGTATTTCTGTTATGTGACCATTTTTTGTTCGATTCTGTAACCAGTGCGTCATACCTTCCAACTCCGATGTGTGTTACGCACAACCATGCGTGTGTATTATAACTGTTGAATGGTTATTTATTATTATTTTTTGTATTATATAAACCCATGTTCAAACCTAATTTCATTAAAATCCATCCTATAAATATGTGGTTGATTCCTTTGTTTTAATTAAAATAAACTGTAAAATACAAAATTAATGTTCGTATACATATCATTAATAAAAAAATTACTTCAACGATTGATATTTCGGACATTTTTTAAAATACAAATGAACGTGAATGAATGCTTTCTACATTCACTGATTAAATTAAAAATTTCACTTGCCTTGAAGAGTCTAGAACCTATGCTCAAACCAAATTTCATTAAAGTACTTCCTATAAATATGTGGTTGATTCCTTTGTTTTAATTAAAATAAATTGTAAAATACAAAATTAATGTTCGTATACATATCATTAATAAAAAAATTACTTCAAGGATTGATATTTCGGACATTTTTTAAAAATACAAATGAACGTGAATGAATGCTTTCTACATTCACTGATTAAATTAAAAATTTCACTTGCCTTGAAGAGTCTAGAACCTATGCTCAAACCAAATTTCATTAAAGTACTTCCTATAAATATGTGGTTGATTCCTTTGTTTTAATTAAAATAAATTGTAAAATACAAAATTAATGTTCGTATACATATCATTAATAAAAAAAATTACTTCAAGGATTGATATTTCGGACATTTTTTAAAATACAAATGAACGTGAATGAATGCTTTCTACATTCACTGATTAAATTAAAAATTTCACTTGCCTTGAAGAGTCTAGAACCTATGCTCAAACCAAATTTCATTAAAGTACTTCCTATAAATATGTGGTTGATTCCTTTGTTTTAATTAAAATAAATTGTAAAATACAAAATTAATGTTCGTATACATATCATTAATAAAAAAAAATTACTTCAAGGATTGATATTTCGGACATTTTTTAAAATACAAATGAACGTGAATGAATGCTTTCTACATTCACTGATTAAATTAAAAATTTCACTTGCCTTGAAGAGTCTAGAACCTATGCTCAAACCAAATTTCATTAAAGTCCTTCCTATAAATATGTGGTTGATTCCTTTGTTTTAATTAAAATAAATTGTAAAATACAAAATTAATGTTCGTATACATATCATTAATAAAAAATTACTTCAAGGATTGATATTTCGGACATTTTTTAAAAATACAAATGAACGTGAATGAATGCTTTCTACATTCACTGATTAAATTAAAATTTCACTTGCGTTGAAGAGTCTAGAACCTATGCTCAAACCAAATTTCATTAAAGTCCTTCCTATAAATATGTGGTTGATTCCTTTGTTTTAATTAAAATAAATTGTAAAAATACAAAATTAATGTTCGTATACATATCATTAATAAAAAAATTACTTCAAGTTGATATTTCGGACATTTTTTAAAATACAAATAATGCTTTCTACATTCACTGATTAAATTAAAAATTTCAAAGAGTCTAGAAAATTAAAGTCCTTCCTATAAATCAAGGTAAAATACAAAATTAATGTTGATATTTTGATATTTCGGACATTTTTAAAAATACAAATGAACGTGAATGAATGCTTTCTACATTCACTGCTTAAATTAAAAATTTCACTTGCGTGAAAGAGTCTAGAACCTATGCTCATACCAAATTTCATTAAAGTCCTTCCTATAAATATGTGGTTGATTCCTTTGTTTTAATTAAAATAAAATGCAAAATCCAAAATAAATGTTCGCATGTATATTATTAATTAAAAAATTACTTCAAGTAATGAAATTTCCTTAATTTAAGACATTTTTTTAGAATACAAATGAAGGGGAATGAATGCTTTCTACATTCACTGCTTAAATTAAAAAATTTTACTTGCGGGAATGAGTCTAGAACCTACTCTCAAACCAAATTTCATTAAAGTCCATCCTATAAATATGTGATTGAATCTTTTATTTTAATTAAAATAAAAATGTAAAATACAAAATAAATGTTCGTAATGTATATTATTAATTCCAAAAAAAATTACTTTAAGAATTGAAATTTTATTAATTTAAAACATTTCTTTAAATACAAATAAAAAGTGAATGAATCCTTTCTACACACACTCACTGTATAAATTAAAAATTTCCCTGGCGTGAAAGCGTCTAAAATTTGCGAGGAATTAATTATGATATTAAAAAAATTAATTAATTTTTGCGATGCTGAAAGAATACATTTAGAAAAAAATTGAAACAATCTTTTCTTTTCTCGAAATTTCAGATACATTGATCATGAATAAAGAAAGTTTCAATCGGCTAATTGCAAAGAGATATGAATCACATTTATACTTCATAAAATTGATTATTTTTATTACTTGAACTTTAAAGTACACCAATGAAATATTTGATATGTAAACCAGTCTACTCAAAAAAAAAAAAAAAAAAAAAAAAATGAAACGAAAACTACTATTTCTTCGAACTTTGATATTTAACCCTTTTTGATTTCGCAAATGACTCTTGCTACTAATTTTTTTTTGTTTACTCAGAAATTTAATTAGTTCTTCGAGTCTGCAGTTTCGTGTCGAGTTATGAAAGGTTGAATCAGACTAAAAAAAAATTAAAATCTTTTCATTTTCTTGGAAAACTTTAAAACGGAAAGGAACTGTCTAGGTAGAAAAGAGTTTAATCATTAAATTTGAACATGAAAGCATTGCTGATATTTAAATTAATTGAATCGTGGGGAAGATGTAAAGATTTTTAATCAGTTTTATCAATGATCGTATATATTATTTTAAAGCTCTGAAAATAAATATTTTGTTAAACGAAAATCAAAAGTAATTCATTAATTATTAGAATGTACACAAATAAGAACAGAAATGAAAGAAACCAAAGATCAAATCTTATTCGATTGGAAAGATTAATTAGCTGAAATATTTGATTAGTTAACAGAAAAATAACAAATTAAATTTATACTTAACATAACACACACATATATATATATATATATATTCATATATTAAATAAATTTTTAATACTCAACCATGACTTAAAAGCGTAGACAATATATTTTCCTCATACGGGGCTACAAAGTACACCATGAATAGCTCTTGTTTGCTTTGGTTGGTCGTTCTACGGTCATTTTGTGCCCATAAGGGTTAAATAGACTGGTACTACAGTTTGAAGTGGATGCCGAACCACTAACAAACTTCCATGTCACGGCTTCAGAATTCGAACCTGAAGCCTGTGATACCAAAGGTCACTTGGCCACTAGGCTGCTCTCTTGCCTGGAGAGAGGTTATTGCTTTCTAGTAAGAATTTCCTGGGTAACTGTATCACATTTAATGAAAAGGAGAAAACCTTGAATATTCTCACTAGGCTGCTGTAGATGCGAGACGCTCATGCATGCTCTCCAGTCATCGCGACGTCTGTTGGTTTCTAAACTATTGATTCTACCATATTCGAAACTGCTATAAATTGCAACACGTTACCACAGGACATCTATAGGTGTTTTGTCGCAAATGTTTCAAAGTTTAGAGAAAAAAATATGGGCTACATACCTGTTTTTGATAGAATATTTATCAGTATACTATTTTAACTTGGATAACTTAAAAGGATGAACTAGTAAATGGCCAGCCGATGGCTACCATCAGAGCATTTTCTGTGCCGTTGTACAGGCTGTGTGAGTTTTTGATAGATTTCTTCACATATAATAGGAATGTAAGCTAGTTACACTTTGAAGAACAGATGTAGATATATTTCTATTCATTTGAATGCCCTGTTGTTAAGACCAGAGATGCCCCTTTGTTAAGTTATAAGCAAATTGAATATTTTATGAATCAAATTATGACAAGCAAACTGTACTGGAAAAACATTATAAGTGGATCAGGGGAATATATTTAATCTTATGGACACTTTTAATGTTCTCGTGGTAATACACTGGGGGAAAATGAAATACCAACGAAGTAGTTTCTAAGAATGCAATTTAGTCAAAGTATTTGTCTAGTTAGCATATTTATTTGATTAAAGGTTCAAGATCACAGGTTAAAGTGCGCGAAAGAAATCGGTTTTTCGAATTGGTACCCATTGCTTCATACCTTCCGACTCCGATGGATGTTACGCACAACAATGCGTATGTATTATAACTATTGAATGGTTATTGGTTAATATTTTTTTTTTTATATCAACCTATGCTCAAACAAAATTTCATTAAAGTCCATACTATATATATGTGAAGGATTCCTTTATTTTAATTAAAATAAAATATAAAATACAAAATAAACGTACGTATGTATACTATTAAATCCAAAAAGAAAATTATTTCAAGAATTGAAATCTCGGATATTCCTTTTTTTAAAAACAAATAAGGGTGAATGAATTCTTTCTACACTCACAGTATAATTTAAAAATATTTTATTTGCGTGATAGCTTCTAGAACCTATGCTCAAACCAAATTTCATTAAAATCCATCCTATAAATATGTGGTTGATTCTTTTGTTTTAATTAAAATAAAATGTAAAATAAAAATAAATAAACGTATGCATATTATTAATTAAAAATATTACTTCAAGGATTGAAATTTCAGACATTTTTTTTTAAAAAGTACAAGTTAAGGTGAACAAATCCTTTTTACACTCAAGTGTATAAATTAAAAATTTCACTTGCGGAAAGCGTCTAGAATTTGGGATGATATTGAACTTTAAAGTACATAAATGAAATATTTGACATATAAACCAGTCTACTGAAAAAAAAATTAAATGAAAACTACTGTTTCTTCGGACTTTGATATTTAATCTCCTTTGATTTCGCAAATGACTCTTGCTACTAATTTTTTTTTTTACTCAGAAATTTAATTAGTTCTTCGAGTCTGCAGTTTAGTCTCGAGTTGTGAAAGGTTAAATCAGACTAAAAAATTTAAATCTTTTCAATCTTTTCATTTTTCGCGAAAACGTTGATACGGAAAGGAACTGTCTAGCTAGAAAAGAGTTTAATCATTAAATTTGAACATGAAAGCATTACTGATATTTAAATTAATTGAATCGTGAGAAAAGATGTAAAGATTTTTAATCAGTTTTATCAATGATCGTATATATTATTTTAAAGCTCTAAAAATAAATATTTTGTTAAACGAAAATCAGAAGTAATTCATTAATTATTAGAATTGACACGAATATGAACAGAAATGAAAGAAACCGAAGATCAAATCTTATTCGTTTGGAAAGATTAATTAGCTATCGTATTTGATTTATTAAAAGAAATATTATAAATGTAATATATATATATATATATGTAACATCACATACATAAATATATGTATACATAATAAAATAAATTTTTATTTTCATACCCAACCATGATTTGAAGCGTAGACAATTTATTTTCCGCAATAGGCACCACAAACCATGTTAACATGTACCATGACAAAGTACACCATGTCAACATGTACCATGACAAAGTACACCATGTCAACATGTACCATGACAAAGTACACCATGTCAACATGTACCATGACAAAGTACACCATGAATAGCTCTTGTCTGGGTAGAGAGATTATTGCTTTGTAGTAGGACTTTCCTGGATAACTGTCTCACATTTAATGAAATCTGGGTTTGCCAGGTTCAAATCCTGGTGGTGGCATGGACGTTTGTTAGTGGTTCGAAATCCACACTAACAGTAGATCCCGGCCTGTTTAGCCATCGTGTGTACAAGATGTCTTTACAGCGACAAACTAAACCAAATCACATTTATTGAAAAGGAGAAAACCTTAAACACTTTCACTAGGCTGCTGTAGATGCGAGATGTTCATATACGTTGCCACAGTCATCGCGGTGTCTCCTTGTTTCTGAAACTATTAACTGTAAAGTATGCTTTTAGTGTTTTCGAAATTCTTTTTCTTTATGTTAAAGTGCAGACGTTACCACCAGATATCTACACGCGTTTTGTCATAAATTTTTAAAGCTTAGAGGAAAACAATATGGAGTATATATCTGTTTTTGCTATACTATATATAAGTAAACAATTTTAACTAGTCTAGAACCTACTCTCAAACCAAATTTCATTAAAGTCCATCCTATAAATATGTGATTGAATCTTTTATTTTAATTAAAATAAAAATGTAAAAAATACAAAATAAATGTTCGTATATATATTATTAATTCCAAAAATTACTTTAAGAATTGAAATTTTATTAATTTAAAACATTTCTTTAAATACAAATAAAAGTGAATGAATCCTTTCTACACACACTCACTGTATAAATTAAAAATTTCCCTGGCGTGAAAGCGTCTAAAATATGCGAGGAATTAATTATGATATTATAAAAATTAATTAATTTTTGCGATGCTGGAACGAATACATTTAGAAAAAATTGAAACTTTTCTTTTCTCGAAATTTCAGATACGTTGATCATGAATAAAGAAAGTTTCAATGGGCGAATTGCAAAGAGATATGAATCACATTTATACTTCATGAAATTGATTATTTTTATTACTTGAACTTTAAAGTACATAAAGGAAATATTTGACATATAAACCAATCTACTAAAAAAAAAATAATGAATGAAAACTACTATTTCTTCGAACTTTGATATTTAATCCCTTTTGATTTCGCAAATGACTCTTGCTACTAATTTTTTTTTTGTTTACTCAGAAATTTAATTAGTTCTTCGAGTCTGTAGTTTCGTGTAGAATTTGTGAAAGGTTGAATCAGACTAAAAAAATTTAAATCTTTTCAATCTTTTAATTTTTCGTGCAAAACGTTGAAACGGAAAGGAACTGTCCAGCTAGAAAAAAAGTTTAATCATTAAATTTGAACATGAAAGCACTACTGATATTTAAATTAATTGAATTGTGAGAAAAGATGTAAAGATTTTTAATCAGTTTTATCAATGATCGCATATGCTATGTTAAAGCTCTAAAAATAAATATTTTGTTAAACGAAAATCAAAAGTAATTCATTAATTATTAGAATTTACACGAATATGAACAGAAATGAAAGAAACCGAAGATGATCAAATCTTATTCGTTTGGAAAGATTAATTAGCTAAAATACTTGATTAATTAAAAGAAAAATTATAAATTTAATATATATATATATAACATCACATACATAAATATATGTATACATAATAAAATAAATTTTTATTTTTATACCCAATCATGATTTAAAGCGTAGACAATTTATTTTCCTCAATAGGCACCACAAAGTACACCATGAATAGCTTTTGTCTGAATAGAGATTATTGCTTTCTAGTAGGACTTTCCTGGATAACTGTCCCTCATTTAGTGAAATTTGACTTGTAGTTACCACAGGCGACCTGTTCAAATCCTAGCGGTGGCATGGACGTTTGTTAGTGGTTCGAAATCCACGGTAAACACTGGATTCCGGCCTGTTTAGTCATCGTGTGCACAAGATGACCTTACAGCGTCAAACTAAACCAAATCACATTTAATGAACAGGTGAAAGTCTTGGACACTTTCACTAGACCGCTGTAGATGTGAGACGTTCATATATGTTGTCACTGTCATTACGGTGTCGCCTTGTTTCTGAAACCATTGACTTTAAAGCATGCCTTTAGCGTATTCCAAACTTCATTTTGCATGTTAAACTGCAAATGTTACCACTGGTCATCTACAGGTGTTTTGCCACAAACGTTTCAAAATGTAGAGGGAAAAATATGGGGTATATACCTGTTTTTGCTATACTATATATCCGTATACCATTTTAACTGGGTTAACTTAAAATTATGTACTGGTAAGCGATTTTACTACTTCGTTATATTGGCTGTATGAGGGATTTTAATAGTTTTGTTCACGTATAACTCAAATGTAAGCTAGTTACACATAGAAGAACAAAGGAAGATATATTTCTATTCATTAGATTGCCCTCTGGCTGCAGCCAAATGATGCCCCTTTCTTAAGTTGTAAATAAATTGAATATTTTATGAACCAAATGCTAACAAACAACTACACTGGACATAACATTATAAGCAGAACATGGAATATATTTAATCTTATGGACACTTTTAATGCTCTTGTGGTAATACACTGGTGGAAATGAAATCCCAACCAAGTAGTTTCTAAGAATTCAATTTTGTCAGATAATTTTTCTAGTTAGCACATTTATTTGATTAAAAGTTTGAGGTCGCAAGTTAAAGTCTGAACGAGAAGAAGTCATTGCAGATGTGAAATGGTAGTACAAGCATGCATCGTGCTATACGTCATTTTGTGGGATGGAGTTCCACGCCTGTTGAACTTGATCAGTCAAATCAGCAACGGTGGTGTAATAGGCTACGAGAATATTGATTTTCCTTTCGTGATCATTTAGAAAGAAGCACTTAGCAGAGAGGTATCCACTGTGCGTCTTTGTTGGCAGCAGAGGTCAAGGGAAAGTACTGTCTCAAGATGAAATGGGTCTGGCTGCATATGACCCACTCCTGACGGGGATGGCCACCGTTTCGTCGCATGGCTACAATGCATCATACTGAATCTGCCGCAGACATTTGTGCTTCTATGGGATCCAGAATGACACATCGAACAATAACAAATCGATTACATGATGGACATCTTCAAGCGAGCTACCCTATAGCATCTAAGACCATAACACTAAATCACCTCCTTTGCGACTTAAGTGGTATCAAGCTGGAGGTCATTGGAGGATGGAGTGGAGATCTGCTGTGCTCTCAGATGAATTTCGTTTCTGTTTACTGATAGTGATGGTCGTATGTTAGTTAGAAGAATGCCAGGTAGGAGCGTGGAGCCAAACTGTCTGCGTCGTAGACCTACACCAGAAGTTATTGGTTGGCGAGAAATTTCCTATGACAATATGGAAATATTGTCGTAGTCCCTCGTCATTATTCAAGCCCAATGAAAACAAATTTGTACTTTAAAATGGTGATTTAACCGTTATACTGACATTTTTATCACAATTCCGTGGGCCATTTTCCACAGTATAATCCTCATTTTCATACCGCTGCTGATACCTAAAAGTGCTCTACAGAGAGTCAACGTATTGACTTAGCCAGATTATTCTCTATTAAGCGCGAATGGTATATTATTTAACTACAAATCCAGCATCATCCACAACCAGCATAGACCGTTGTTGATTTGATTTACCAAGTTCAACATGTACCGAATTCCATCCCACAAAATGACATATGACAGAATCGTGGAGACTACTGCTGTTATTAATACACCACCATTTCACATTTGTAATGGTTCTTCACGTACTTTAACCTGTGACCTTTAAACTTTAATCAAATAAATAGGATATGCCAAATGTTTTGCCTACATTACTTTTCTTTAAAGTAATTTTTTTTTTGTGATATGATTTCATTTTCCACCAATGTATATGTTTGTTCACGTAGCCTTACTTGGTGTAATCAATATTATTGAGAGAATATATGGTATGTTATAATCATACCATATAACACATACCATCACCTTGCAGCTCATGTTTATTAGTTTTTTTCCTATTCTAAACAATGTGTTTGATTTTAAGGTCAGTTGTAGCATGCATAGCTGAAAGTTGTATCGATAGTAATTTGACTCTTGCTGGTGGAATGCGTTTCAGTCACTGTTATGCCAAATAAGTAAACTATGTGGTGACTTTATTTCATGCATGTATAAAATATTATCAAATTCTAATGATAATCTTATTTTTGAAGTTCCTTCAAAATAAAATCGAACACAAATTTTTATTTTGTTATTTCCTTATTTTCTTCTAGTTTTACTGATTGTTTATGTTTAAATACTTATCTTTAATAAAAATT
Source organism: Caerostris extrusa (assembly GCA_021605095.1). NCBI lineage: Eukaryota > Metazoa > Arthropoda > Arachnida > Araneae > Araneidae > Caerostris > Caerostris extrusa. Next base: position 321,159 of record BPLR01019542.1, on the reverse strand, counting down.
CTATTTTTCTGTTTTCGTCTGAATAACATTTATTTGTTAATGCAATTTTTTGATAGACAAATTATGTACAATTTCGTAAGAGGGGAAGTGCATTTGATGAAAAGTACTTTTAAGTTGAAGCATATAATAAATTACAGAACTGCCTTACTTCACGAAACAAAATTAAAATATTTCCAGTACAAAGCAAATAAACAAAAAGGCGATAAAATACGAGCTTCATATAAATGAGATCTTGAGAATATCGCTGCAACTACTGTTAACTAAACTATCATAATTTTCATTCAGCTGTGCATTCAAATAATTCGCTTGAGTAACTTTTAAATTAGATTCGAACAAATGAACTCAAATTAGATGGTGTTAAAACGAGTAGCTAGCTAACGACGAAGAATCAAACTAAAAGACGAGGAGGTTCAAATTAACGACGTGAAAAGTAATTAGTTAGAGGATATTCTGGCTTCATTCAGTGAAGTGTGAAATCAGAATTGAGTACTCGAAACAATACGAAACCTGGTAATATTGATTTTTGTAAAAAGGTACAGAATGAAAACAGTGGAATGATTGTGGTTCAATGATTTGATTCATTCGTTTTGAATCGTTCATGCAAGGATGTTTTAAAATAATTTACTTAAAAGTTTCCAGTATATACAGAAAGATGTAAATGAATTTTAAAGTTGGTCAGACATGTAAAAAAGTTCACAAAGTTTATATTTTTTTCATTATTATGTACGGATTTACATATGGACATGGATGGCTAGAGGGCGTTGTCTGAACACATTTTTGAAAAAGTATGACAATTCATGTTTGATGTTTCAAGCTGTGCGTTGTTATTGTTAGAAGAACTTGAAATTGTTAATTATTATTTTGGCCGATAATGTCTTTATATTGTATAAACATCTTTTTTTCCTTCTATTACTATAACAATCTGATGGAATTTACAACAACGTTTGTTACAGAAAATGACTTGTCTTTGCTTATATGCCTGCCTAACCACAAAATAAAAAAAAAATTACATTTTACTATAAATTTTCAATGTAATAATTATTTAGCAGAACTAAAGATAAAACAATATGATCATAAATAAAACTTTAATTATTAAAATAACCCTTATTTAAACATATTACAATAAAATTGGAAATTAAATGATGGATCAATTGTTATTTAATTTACTCATACAAATGATTTGGCCAATTGGCCAGCGCTCTGACATTCGGTACCACAAACCTCAGGTTCGACTCCTGGTGGTGGCATTAATGTTAACTAGTGGTTCTGTATCCACGTTAAAACGGTAAGCCCCGGTCTAATTAGCGTTAGTATGCAAAAAATAATTACAGTAAAATGACAAACCAAACCATAAAAAAAATAATATAAACGTCTCAGCATTTTAAGTACATTGATTTAAATAAATTCTGTACTCGTTTTTTTATGTAAACTTTAGGAATATAATTAGTTTTTTATTATAAGAAATCATTATTTGTAAAAAATTGCCACAGTTTATAAAAAATACACTTTCATGCAATTGTTTTCTTATTATTTACTAGTATATTATTCTTCCCATTCCATATTTCATGTATATTAACAATTTGGAGAAGATAGAAATGAATTCCCCTCTTTTATTCTTCAACTGTTGGTGACGGATGACAGAAATTCACGTCGTTTGTAAAGATGACTACCACTTAAAAAATTACAAAATTATTACAGATTTCACTTATTTAGTAAATATGCGGGAATTCAGGCTACATACTTTTCATACAACCCTCAATGTGTTACCAATGATATAGAGATATGACGAAATTTTACATGTCGTTCAGTTGGTGCATTATAATGGCAAAATTCTTTCCTTTCCTCTTCAAGGAAGTTAGAAATTATAATTAAACTAATAAAAAAAAAATCAAATTCATAGGGGATAAATAGAATTTATAATTTCAAGTGAACTGCAGGTACTTATGACAGTCAGAGAAAGTATTAATTAATGATAACTGCGAGAAATACCAAGAGAACTGTGTTACCGTACCATGTTAGAAATTATAATTAAACTAATAAAAAAATCAAATTCATAGGGGATAAATAGAATTTATAATTTCAAGTGAACTGCAGGTACTTATGACAGTCCAGAGAAAGTATTAATTAATGATAACTACGGGAAATACCAAGAGAACTGTGTTACCGTACCATGTTAGAAATTATAATTAAACTAATAAAAAATCAAATTCATAGGGGATAAATAGAATTTATAATTTCAAGTGAACTGCAGGCACTTATGACAGTCCAGAGAAAGTATTAATTAATGATAACTGCGAGAATTACCAAGAGAGCTGTGTTACCGTACCATGTTAGAAATTATAATTAAACTAATAAAAAAAATCAAATTCATAGGGGGATAAATAGAATTTATAATTTCAAGTGAACTGCAGGTACTTATGACAGTCCAGAGAAAGTATTAATTAATGATAACTGCGAGAATTACCAAAGAGAGCTGTGTTACCGTACCTTGTTAGAAATTATAATTAAACTAATAAAAAAATCAAATTCATAGGGGATAAATAGAATTTATAATTTCAAGTGAACTGCAGGTACTTATGACAGTCAGAGAAAGTATTAATTAATGATAACTGCGAGAAATACCAAGAGAACTGTGTTACCGTACCATGTTAGAAATTATAATTAAACTAATAAAAAAAAAAAAAAAATTCATAGGGGATAAATAGAATTTATAATTTCAAGTGAACTGCAGGTACTTATGACAGTCCAGAGAAAGTATTAATTAATGATAACTGCGAGAAATACCAAGAGAACTGTGTTACCGTACCATGTTAGAAATTATAATTAAACTAATAAAAAAAAAATCAAATTCATAGGGGATAAATAGAATTTATAATTTCAAGTGAACTGCAGGCACTTATGACAGTCAGAGAAAGTATTAATTAATGATAACTGCGAGAAATACCAAGAGAAACTGTGTTACCGTACCATGTTAGAAATTATAATTAAACTAATAAAAAAAATCAAATTCATAGGGGATAAATAGAATTTATAATTTCAATTGAACTGCAGGCACTTATGACAGTCAGAGAAAGTATTAATTAATGATAACTGCGAGAAATACCAAGAGAGCTGTGTTACCGTACCATGTTAGAAATTATAATTAAACTAATAAAACAAATCAAATTCATAGGGGATAAATAGAATTTATAATTTCAAGTGAACTGCAGGCACTTATGACAGTCAGAGAAAGTATTAATTAATGATAACTGCGAGAAATACCAAGAGAACTGTGTTACCGTACCATGTTAGAAATTATAATTAAACTAATAAAAAAAAATTCATAGGGGATAAATAGAATTTATAATTTCAAAACTTCAGTCCAGAGAAAGTATTAATTAATGATAACTGCGAACAATTACCAAGAGAACTGTGTTATAATGTTAGAAATTATAATTAAACTTTCAAATTCATAGGGGATAAATAGAATTTATAATTTCAACTGCAGGCACTTATGACAGTCCAGAAAGTATTAATTAATGATAACTGCGAGAATTACCAAGAGAGCTGTGTTACCGTACCATGTTAGAAATTATAATTAAACTAATAAAAAAATCAAATTCATAGGGGATAAATAGAATTTATAATTTCAAGTGAACTGCAGGTACTTATGACAGTCAGAGAAAGTATTAATTAATGATAACTGCGAGAATTACCAAGAGAACTGTGTTACCGTACCATGTTAGAAATTATAATTAAACTAATAAAAAAAAAAATCAAATTCATAGGGGATAAATAGAATTTATAATTTCAAGTGAACTGCAGGCACTTATGACAGTCCAGAGAAAGTATTAATTAATGATAACTGCGAGAAATACCAAGAGAACTGTGTTACCGTACCATGTTAGAAATTATAATTAAACTAATAAAAAAAAATCAAATTCATAGGGGATAAATAGAATTTATAATTTCAAGTGAACTGCAGGCACTTATGACAGTCAGAAAGTATTAATTAATGATAACTGCGAGAAATACCAAGAGAACTGTGTTACCGTACCATGTTAGAAATTATAATTAAACTAATAAAAAAAAATCAAATTCATAGGGGATAAATAGAATTTATAATTTCAAGTGAACTGCAGGCACTTATGACAGTCAGAGAAAGTATTAATTAATGATAACTGCGAGAATACCAAGAGAACTGTGTTACCGTACCATGTTAGAAATTATAATTAAACTAATAAAAAAATCAAATTCATAGGGGATAAATAGAATTTATAATTTCAAGTGAACTGCAGGCACTTATGACAGTCCAGAGAAAGTATTAATTAATGATAACTGCGAGAATTACCAAGAGAGCTGTGTTACCGTACCATGTTAGAAATTATAATTAAACTAATAAAAAAATCAAATTCATAGGGGATAAATAGAATTTATAATTTCAAGTGAACTGCAGGTACTTATGACAGTCAGAGAAAGTATTAATTAATGATAACTGCGAGAATTACCAAGAGAGCTGTGTTACCGTACCATGTTAGAAATTATAATTAAACTAATAAAAAAAATCAAATTCATAGGGGATAAATAGAATTTATAATTTCAAGTGAACTGCAGGCACTTATGACAGTCAGAGAAAGTATTAATTAATGATAACTGCGAGAATTACCAAGAGAGCTGTGTTACCGTACCATGTTAGAAATTATAATTAAACTAATAAAAAAAATCAAATTCATAGGGGATAAATAGAATTTATAATTTCAAGTGAACTGCAGGTACTTATGACAGTCCAGAGAAAGTATTAATTAATGATAACTGCGAGAAATACCAAGAGAGCTGTGTTACCGTACCATGTTATTTTAATAATTCCCCAAAATTATCATGGACTTTAGTCGGCTTAGAAAAATCAAACACTTCAGAACTAGTTCGACACTGGTTAAAAGTGTTTGCTTAACGTCTCTACTAAGATAACTTTTCAAAAACGAAATCTATTCATTTTGTTTAAACTTAAAACATTACTATATAAATGATCTAAAACGAAGATTAGATGAATGTACTTTTTCAAATAGAGTAATATTCTTGAACTTGTTTAGAAAAACATATATACTTACAATAAACATTAAGGCTTTTTTTATTTGGTAACAAAAAAAAAACGTTTTATATCAGGAATTACATAATTTTAATTGGTTTAAGTCTTTAAAACGTATGACATTTACCAGTTGCAGCGTAATGTTTAATGTGTCATTCTTCAATGATTTTTCTCTTTTAATTGATCAATTATATAAATTAATTATATGAATAACAGTATAAATCAATGAAGAAATGTGTTATGCTTATATGTATTAAAAATAAATTTTATGCTTATGAAAACATAATATTTGAAACATATAAAAGTGAAAAAGGTAATTAATGACAAAGATGAGAAATACCAAAAAAAAAAAAAAAAAAAAAAAAAAAATCCCATATTATTCTAATAATTCCTCAAAATTATCGCGAGTGTTAGACTTTTAAAAATCAAATACTTCAGAACTAGTTCGACACTCGTTAAGAGTATTTGCTTAAAATCTCTACTAAAATAGTCGATGAAAAACAAATTCTATGAATTTTGTTTAAACTAAAGACTTTATTATGTAAATGATCCAAAAGGAAAATTAATGAAAGCAAATTTTCCTAAACAATAATATATTTAAACTTGTTTAATTTGCTCAATATTTTTAAAATTGTTTAGAAAAACATATATACTGAAAGTAAACATTAAGGATTTTTTTATTCGATTTGTGTTGGTGCGAAGCAGCCGCTAGCTTCTATCTTGAGTTGGTGTCCTTTGAAGGAGGATTTTTTTATTTGGTAATAAAAAAAAAAGCTTTTATATCGAGAATTAAGTAATTTTAATTGGTTTAAATCTTTGAAACGCTTGACATTTACCAGTGGCAGCATAATGTTTAATGTGACTTTCTTCAATGATTTTTCTCTAATTTTAATTTATTACTTGCATAAATTAATTCTATATATAACAGTATAAATCAGTGAAGAAATGTGTTATATTTATTACCAAAAAAAAATCCCCATATTATTCTAATAATTTCTCAAAATTATCGCGGGTATTAGTCGGTTTAAAAAAAAATCTAATATTTCAGAAATAGTTCGACACTAGTTAAGAGTGTTTGCCTAACTATAATAGCTGATCAAAAAAAAAAAAAATTATAAATTTTGTTTAAACTACAGGCTTTGCTATATAAATGATATAAAATGAAGATTCGATTAATGCACATTTTCCCACGCAATAATATTTTTTAACTTGTTTAAAAAATGTATACACTAAAGTAAGCATTAAGGACTTTTTTTATTTGTAATAAAAAGTTTTACATCGATAATTGCATAATTTTAATTGGTTTAAGTCTTTAAACCGTGTGATATTCACCAGTTGCCGCATAAAGTATAATGTGTCATTCTTAAATGATTTTTCTCTAATTTTAATTGATTACTTATATAAACTAATTATAAGAAGAAGTATAAATCAATGACGAAATACGTTATTCTTATGTGTGCTATAAATAAATGTGTTATATTTATTATGAAAACTTAATATTTAAAACAAATAAAAGTGAAAAAGTAATTAATGATAATGATGAGAAATACCAAAAAAGGAAAAAAAAAGTCCCCATATTCGTCTAATAATTGTCCACAAATATCACGAGTTTTAGTCTGTTTAGAAAGATGAAATATTCCAGAACTAGTTTGACACTACTAAACAGTATTTGCTGAAATTCTCTACTAAAATAGATAAAAAAAAATATATATAAATTTTGTTTAAACTAAAGACTTTGCTAATGTGTCGTTCTTCAATGATCTTTCTATCCTTTTAATTGATTACTTACATGTACTAATTATATAAATAATAGTATAAATCAATGAAGAAAAGTGCTATGATTATAAATGTGTTATAAATATTACGAAAAAACCTAGTATTTGAAATGAAGGAAAGTGAAAAAAAGTAATTAATGACAAAAGCGAGAAATACCAAAAAAGAGTTCCCTGTATTATTCTAATAATTCCCTAAATTATCACGAGTGTCAGTCGGTTTAGAAAAAGTCTTCTGAGTGCAGCAGCAAACAATGAATAATAATGGAGGCAAGAAGTCGATTTCATTGGAAATGGAAACAAAACTCCAGCTTCCTACTGAAAGCGAAGAGACTGAAATGCAACTAACGAGTTTAAGCATTGCTCACGTAATCTAATTGCAGGAGTCGCACTTAATTAAGTTGAGCAGCAGCAAAAAGGGGAGCATCCACTGTTATTTAGGATTATTTACTTTTTAGAGTAGGAGACAGAATCACTGGTAATTAAACATGAAATTTATTTAGGATTAAGGCACTGAGTGAAATGCTTTATTTTTTTTTGTTGCTAATTTAGTTTTTAAATCAAATGAGGTTAAAAATATTATTATAATAATATGGATTTATAAATTTAAATTTTCTATTTATTTAATTCTAATAAATAATTGGTCTTTCTGATTTCTTTGAATATTGGAATGTAACTCCGCCAAGATTGATTTTACAATTGCTGAACATTTAGTATGGGGCCTGATGACCGAGTTACACGGGTTCGAGTCCCGGTGGGGCCATAGATGTTTGAAGTAGTTCAGAATCCACTTTAAACCGTTGGTTTCAGTCTACTATGTCTATATAGAATTGTGCGTAAGGGAAGCAACCCGACGGCTTAAGTAAAACTAAAAGAACACATCTCATGCTTCGAAATCTGCCAGTAGGCAGACGACGTTCGCCCATCATAAAATTGTTGCGCTGATGACGATGAAGATCCTATATAGTGAAGATATATTCTGGTTTATTTATTTCTTAAAAAGAATGTTTTATTTAATTTAAGAATTTTTTTTTTTTATTGTAAACTATGTTGTGTTGTTTCTTTTTTCGCTTGGTAGGAAGCAACATCTAGAACAAGTCCAAGAGCCAGGGTGGTCTCATGGAAGGAGGGAAAGAGGAGCTGCAGCTTCTGATGTGATGAAGCACCGTAGGTAGAAGTCTGACTTGGCTCAGAAGGAGGAGGAGGGCAATGCCTTCCGAGAGGATTTTTAGGCGGAACTACCCCTCATTTGCATATCGTATGATAGAAAACCCGGAAAACTCCCACCAGGTAGTCCGACTAAGGACGCAAGATGCTAAACATCACAAACGCCAATGAGACTCCTTGTTTTTTTTTTGAAACAGTGTCTACAACAAAGTCGCCAGCGGATTGAACCTCAGCCCTAATGCTCACCAGCTGCGCACGTTGCCACTGAGCCACGTGTCGGGTTATAGTAAGTAGAAGTCTGAAATAGCTCCGTGTTGTTGAAGAAGGAGGGCAGTACCTTCTGGCATGACTTTTAGGGGGATTTACGCTGCATATCGTATGGGAGAAAATCCATTTGCTTATCGTATGGGGAAATTCGGAATACTTCCGACAAACGAGTCAAGATGCTGAATATCACAAACGCTATTGAGTCTCTTCGTTTTTGAAACAGTGTCAACAACAAAGCCACTATCGGATTGAACTTCCGCCTTAATGCTCTCAGTTTCGCTTTTGCCACTGAGACACAAGTCGGGCATTGTAAACTATAAAATAATGAATAGCAAAAGTTACAAAATTCCTTTTATTTATGCTTTCTTTTAAATCATATATTCACCAGATTTTTTTCATATGGTACAAAAATAGATTTAATTCAGCATAATTGTTTGCAGTTGCAATTATTTTTTCATATGATGCAAAACTGAATTTAATTCAGCATAATTGTCGCATTGCAAGTTGTTTTCAAAAAAATCTTTTATAGCTTATATCTATTTTATTGAGACTTAATCCTGCTGAAAATCAAGTTATAATGATTATTTTGATTCAAAAATTGCATTTTCATAGGTTCCGCTTAAAAATTTAAAAATTAGAAACTTATTTTCTTAATAAATCTTGTTGTCGAATATAACTTTGCTGTAATAACAGATTTCAAGAGATCAATATTAAACTTCTAGACAGTTATTTTGTAAATTTAAAATACTCAAAAATCATAATAGCTTAATCATTTAAACATAATTCTTAAGGAAAAAATATTTTCATGAGGTGGATGACATCGTTCAAAAATGTTGAGCCCTACTCGTGGCTCGTGGCGTACCCATGGCATAGTGGCAACGCATCATATGTTTTTGTTGGGGATATCTGGAACTCTCGCATTCTCTTTCAAAACATCTCTTATGGAAAGATAATAGAGATTTTAACTTTAAAATTAATAAGAAACGGAAGTTGCTTATAAAAATTTACTTCCTGACTTTCAGATAAAAATTCTACAGATGTTTTAGATAAGCAACAAGAAACTTTTTAAAACAAAGTTTTTATAAAAAAAAAAAAAAAATTTTGGACTTAAGTTGATGGCCCATTTATTAATTAATGAGAAAATATTTTACCTTTAAATAAGGATAATACTCATCAACGAAAAAAAAAAAAAAAACCCAATCTAAAGGGATTTTGAGAAGTTTTGACGGTTCTACCAAACTGACCTTTAAAGTTATACGATAAAAATCTCTTCGAACTTTTTGAAGGAAATTCTGGCATAAAAATATATGGAGGATCTTGCTAAAAAGATTGCTGAGAAGATATTTAAAAAAATATATATATATATGAACATGTTATGATAGTCAGTCAAAGCAAACTGATCTTCGGAACTCAGAAATTGATCGAAAGGAGAGGAAGTGGTAGAAGGAAGTTTTTAAAATCTCTCTTTATGGGAATAAATGACAAAAAATCAATATAATTTCAGTGATTACAACGTGTTTTATTCAGAATTTAGCATTAATTCATTTGCTTATAGTCTTTGAGCATCTGTAAAATAAAAATTAGGGATTAAAGTGTTTTTTTTTTTTTATTTACAAGGATTTGTTTGAAAACATGCAAGCCCCAATAGAGATTCCAACTTGTTTCATTCAGAATTTAAAATGGATTCGTTTATAATCTTTGAACATTTGTAGAATAAAAATTAGACTAAAGATTTTTGTTTTTTTTACGTTTTATTTATAAAAAGATAAGCTTGCTTTTTTAAAAAATGCAACATTAATTGATTCAATTTTTGAACATTTGTAGAATAAAAATTAGTGATTAAAGTTTTTTGTTTTATTTATAATTACTAAAAAAATGCAAGATCAATTTAAATATATACTACTAAAAGCCCAATTAATCATTATTATGTTGTTGCTAAATATGGCTTTATTTGAACTCAATCCATGAAAAATTTGGCCATTTCTACTATCAAGCTCTACATTATACTTTGACAGTGTATAATTTATTAATGTTTAAACAATGTCCCAATGTATAATGTCAACATGTGTAATATTTCTTCATTTCAAAAATTCAAGGTCAGAATCAGTTTATATAACTTAAAAGGCACTTAATTTAAGTAAATATTATCAGGAATTTTAAAATCTGCATTTGCAGGAGATTGACCTCTACTTTTAATCAACTGACGGCAAAAAAATAAATAAATAAAAGAACAATTTGGGTAAGTTCAAAAATGAATTTTAATATAATTCTACATATTTTTTACGAGTTTTGCATTATACTTTTCCAGTGTCTATCTTCTTCCGTTTAAAAATTCGAGGTCAGAATCAGTTTATATAAATTAAAAGGCACATTGTTTTAGTAAATATTATCAGGAATTTTAAAATTTGCGTTTGCAGAAGATTAATCTGTACTTTTAATCAAGTGATGGCAAAAATAAATAAATAAATAAAAGAACAATTTGGGTTTGTTCAAAAATGAATTTTTATACAATTCTACGATCGAGTTGAACATTATATTTTGCAAGTAATGTTTCTTCTCTTCAGTTCAAAAATTCAAGGTCAGAATCAGTTTATACAACTGAGAAGACACATTGTTTTAATAAATATTAACAGGAATTTTAAATCCGCATTTTCAGAAAATTGACTTCTACTTTTAATAAAGTGTTGGCAAGAAAATTAATAGAACAATTTGGGTTAGTTCAAAAATGCTTTAAAAACAGTTAAATGTTCAAAGGATAAAAATTTCAAATGCTAGAAGCACCATAATAAAAGTGTGTGATCAGGACATGTTTTTTCTGGCCCTCCAATAAAGAATACATATAATTTCTTAATAAATCTCGTTGTTGAATGTTACTGTAATAACATATTTCATGCGATCAATATTAAAAACTTCAAGACAGTTATTTTGTTATCATGAACATCCTATCCAAACATCCCTATGAAAAAAAAAAAATAAGGTTTTTGTTAACTTTTTATATATCTGACCAATTTAAAATTTATTTAAATCTTTTAAAACGTTCTGTATGTGCTAAAACACTTTTGAGTAAATTATTTTAAATCAGCCTTCTATGAACGATTCACAACGAATGAATCAAATTATTCAACAACAATCATTTAATACAAATGATTTTATGTTGGAAACATTTCATATTAATCTGGAGGGTATAGGACCATGTGAAGGATATTAATAAGACTATCTGGATCTGGAATATTAATAAGACCATCTGGAGGATTGTATAATCTGGTGGATATAGGACCCTCTGAAGAATATTAATAAGACCGTCTGGAGGATTATAGCATAATCAAACAATTTAAAATGGGTATAAAAAACTGAATCATTCAATATATTTTAAAATTATACTTTCGATGCTATTTTCTCGCAATCTTGAAAGGGTAAAGCTAGCATATTTATCCTTTTGTTAATTTGGAAATTGTCCCCCATCCCCTTCTCGTAATTTGAGACCGTGCTACAAATGAAGCGTCTGGCAAAGCACAACATTCATACATGGCAAATGTTTGGTATCTGATGGATCAAATGAAGCGGATGATGGAAACAGAACAGACCCCGGCTCATTGCTGTGTCAAGCGGACGATAAATGGAATCGCTAACGATAACTGTTAAGTGCGAAAGCATGTATATGAAACAGAATAAATAAGGAGATGCATTTAAAGGCAATTTTTTTCCCTAAAAGAAGAGATCCCCCAAATGAAAAACCTGTCGTAATAAAAAAGCTGAAAATAGTCGGCGATTAAAAGAACGTTTAAGTTTACTTAATGTTGCATCTAACAAACACATTGTCTTCAAATTCTATTTATAGCCATAAATGTAATTTTCTAAAGTTCATTCAGACACAAAATGAACTTAATTGGAAGAATGGTTCATCAATTAAGCGCATAAACAACGACACTATGAAAGTGAATATTGTTTAAATTTATCGTGAAATTTTTAAATAAATTTTAATTCTTTGATTGTGGTATTACAGAGTAGTAAGCGCATTTGCAAAGTCAAAACGGTTTATTTTTTAATCTTTAAAAATGTATATAGCCAGACTCGTGACTCAGTGGCAACGGGGCCCGATGGTGAACATTAGGGCTGGTTTAGTTTGGTTTGCCGCTCTACGGTCATTTAGTGTACACTTTAGGCTAATTAGACCGGGACCTACAGTTTAACGTGGATTCCGATCCACTAACAAACATCCCTGCCACCTCCAGGATTTGAACCTGAAGACTGTGGTACCAAAAAGCCAGAACGCTAGCCAGTCGGCCATCAGGCCGCCGAGCATTAGGGATTGAGGTTTAATCCACTGGCGGCTTTGTTATAGACACTGATTTAAAAAAGCGAGGAGTCTTGATGATCCCTATGATGTTCAGCATCTTGCTTCGTAAGTCGGACTACCTGGTGGGAGTTTACTGGATTTTCTCCCATACGATACGCAAATGGATTTTCTCCGGATTTTTATCCAATACTAAAGACAGGGTTGGTCCCCCTGAATGTACTCCTGGAAGGTACTGCCCTGTTTCTTCAGCGACACGGAGCCAAATCAAACTTTTATCTACTGGTGCTCTATCACAACAGTAGCTGTCCATTTCCCTCCATCCATGAGTAGATCATTCATGGGATGTCTGTCTCTCCCTGCAGGATACTGAGTATTCACACAAAAAATCTAAATAACAGTTATTTGTAAATATAAATGCAAAATATTATATAATAAAATTTGAGTTATTTATCATTGTATTAGGTAGAAAGTTTTAAAAGACAAATAAATCAATGCCTGTAATTACTCTGCACACTTCGTATTTTTTTTTTTCCCATGTGTGAAATTCATAAAAGAAAGAAAATAATTCTCTGTTTCTATACATTTTAAAGATAAATTATTATAATTGATAATTAAAAACCATTAATCCATATTAATATTACAATTATAATTAATGCTACCTATTATGTTTTAACTATATACGAAATCTCGAAACGAACTCAAACTTTTCTGATGCATTTTCATGTGATGTATATGAACTTCTTTTCAAGTAAATATTATTCATAATACAAATTTTATTATATGCATAATGAATACAAAGCTCTTATATATATTATCTTTCTTAAATAACTCTTTAAATCATTTATATTCTTTCCAATTTAGACATCTAAACAATGAATCCTATAAAAATTACTTATGCTGAGGTAATATTTATTCTTTTAAGCACTTGCAAACACATAAAATACTATATAAACAGTTGGACTTCTTACTATGGAGTTGTCATTTTTGAATCCCCCAAATAATTAAATAACACGATAAAAGATTAAATAATATGAAAAAACATGATAATAACACTACTAAATGAACTATTAAATACATACATGATCTATTAAATAACATGATTAAGTAACATAATAACATGATTAAATAACATGATAATGATAAAGAAACATTTAAAAATTTCCAAATTACAGAAAGGATGTGCAAAAATGTTTAAAATGCTAAAAATATAATTCATCAAAGAAAAGAACATGTGATAATACATCACTTATTTTGGTACTACTTTACCGATTGGGTAAAACGAATGACAAAACGCACGTTTTTTTGAATTAATGATGTACATCCAATTGAATACTTAGTTGTTGCTTTTGAATTTGGAATCAAATTTTGCCTGTATATGAACTTCTTTTCAAGTAGATATTATTCATAATACAAATTTTTATTATATCATTAACGAATATAAAGTCCATACATTATGGTTTTTTTTTAAATCACTCATTAAATCGTTTATAATGTTCAAATTTAGACATCTAAAGAATGAATCCTATAAAAATTATTTATGCTGCAGGAAAATTTTTATTTTTAGTCACTCGCAAATACGTAAAATATAAACAGTTGGTCTTTTTACTAAGGAACTGCCATTTTTGAATCCCTAAATAATTAAATAACATGATAAAAGATTAAATAACATGATATGAAGATAATATGATATTAAGATAATAACATGATAATATGATAATAATATGATTAAATAACATGATAATATGATAATAATATGATTAAATAACATGATAATAATAAAGAAACATTGAATCAATTTCCAAATCAGAGAAAAGATGTGCTAAAATGTTTAAAATGCTAAAAATATAGTTCATCAATTTAAAGATATTAACAATGAATCCTATAAAAATTATTTTTCAAACAAAATTATTTCTCTAATTCTCAAATACGTAAAATATAAACAATTGGCCTTCTTACCACAAAAATGTCTTTTTGAATCCCCAAATAATTAAATAACATGATAATGATAAAAAACATAGAACCCATCTCCAAATTAAAGAAAGAATGTGCCAAAATATTTAAAATGCTAAAAATATAATTCATCAATGAAATGAACATGTGATAATACATCACTTATTTTGGCACTACTTTACCAATTGATAAGAACGAATGGGAAAACGCACGCTTTGTTGAATTAATGATGTACTTCCAATTGCATGCTTAGTTCCTGCTTTGAATTCTCATTTATTATTAAAAGAGGTAACGCCTAGTGGAGGACAGGGGAATTCCTAATTGATAAAAGAAATTTCCACTTTCTTAAAGATCTTTAATAACATAATAATAAATCATTGAAACAAAATTTGAAGCTAAAATGTTAAATATTTTACAAGTAGTTAGTGGTAAATAGTTTGATGGTAACCTCTAAAATGTCAATTACATTTTGAGAAAATATTTGTTTAAAAAAGGTTTTAACAAATATTTATAGTATATTATTTATTATGTATATTAAAATTAATATATTATTAAAATTGTGTACATTAAAATTAAAATACTATTAAAATTACAGATTTTATTTATTACGCATCCTTAAAGATTGTTTTTGGGAGTTGTATTCTTTTTTGGATCTGAAAATATATATGAAATGTAGGGAGACTAAACATTTTTAAAAAAGTGATAAAATATATAAAATGGGAGATAAAAATATTCATATACGAAAAAAAAATTGAAACTTTGATTAATACAGGTGATTATAATTAAAGTCACACTTTCAAAATGCTGTAAAAAAGAAACACTCGTCACAATGTGTTCAAATTTGAACTGAAAATACTTGAAGAAGGGCGGAATGGTACTGTATAAAAAAAGTCCCAAAGTGTATTAATAGATGGCTCTGTAAGCAGAATAAAAAGAAAGTTAATTCGGCTGCCAGTGATATTTTTGAATCGAAATTACAACGTATTTGACCTGAGTTGCACATTAAACCAACTGTAGTGTTCAATGTGCTTGATTGTTTCGGTTTTTTGACGGAAAAAATGACTTCCAGGTCATTTAACAGTTGTGACACTGTTAGTGTAAAGCCCATCCACCACGACAAGGTCGTAACAAATTGAATGGGAAAAATCGACGGAACTTTTTTTGATGCCATACCGTGTCCTCCTTCTTTAAGTATCTTCAGTTCAAATTTGAACTCATTGTGACGAGTGGTTCTTTTTTTTTTACAGCATTTTGAAAGTGGGACTGTAATTATAATCACCCTGTATTTCAAAGTGAATGAAATGTGAAAATATCGATGTATAACTTGATTATTGATGTAAAAAAATGGATTATTTACTTGCTCATTGCTTCAAAAAAAATTTATATTACATCTTAAATCAATACTTCTTATCTAATATTTACCAAAGTAATTATAGGCATCAGGTATTTGTTGAATAACAACATTAAATTGATTATTTTAAGCAATGGGGTGTTTTTATTTAATTTCTAAATAGTGTTTTCCTAAAAATAAACTTTAAGTTTTTAGAAACTTGTACTCAATTCAAATAAAACCAATAGTTTGTGAAAGAATAGTTCTGCTCTCAGAACTTTTTGTTTCTATATTCAGCACATAAATTAAAGATATATGACTTGAGGCTTTTCCAAGAAAATTTGAAATCGAGATGATCATTATTTCGTTTTTTTATTTAATAGATACTCATGTTAGTCTCTATTATTTCCTCTAACGGTTTCCAATCATTTCTAGTACTGAAGAATTTCAGATAAAACACGAAAGAACTTTCTGATATTATTAATACTCTTTTCAGTACTTATTGTTTACATCGGAATTTAAAATAAGATTTATTAATGTAAAATTTGAACGAAGTTCATATCAGTTGTAATAGTGGAATTAATATTATTAGATCTTTGCAAAAGTCTACGAAATTGCAGAACTTCAAGGAATTTCATATCACTTAACTCGTTATTGGCACTTCAAAAGTTTCCACTTGGATTTAATGAATATCAATATTAAAGATGATGTTGTAATTTCGGTTCAGTTTTCTGAAGTTTTAAACCATCCACTTCTATATAAAGTACTGATAATTAAAAGTTTTTTAAATAGTTTTTAATGGATGCAAAGTTTCAATTTACTCATTTAGTTTCCTTATTCTAGAACATAACATAATTAAAAAAGAATGAAATAAAATTAAAAATAATAAAAAGAATAAGTAAATAATGAAAATTTAGCAAAGCAATATCAAGGATTAAAAACGAAGTCATTTCCTTTTTTATTTGCCATTTTATTATTGTAATGTATTTGATTTGCTAATAACAATATCATATGATTTATTTCAAACAGTATTACATCGAATAGTTTCAATACTGATTTAGATGAAAAATTGTACTATGATTTCTGTATCGATTTTTTTACATACAAGTAGTTTTTTAAGTAATTTAGTAATAGATGAAAAGTTTCAATTTACTCATTTAGTTTTGTTATTTTAGCATTGTAATAAATAAAAAGACAATGTTAAAAAAACAACCATGGAATTATAGAATTTCTTAAATACGATAAAGATATGGATTCCTAAAATTTTATAAGATTATTAATTTAGAACTAGAATTGTATTAAATTAAATATAATCTGCTTTTACAAGTACTCTCCTTATCAAATTAACATTAATACAAAATTTTAAGTACAGAAATAAACCCCCATATTTAATTGTTTTGATCTTCAAGTATAATAATAACAGAAGTACTTTGAAATTTTTTTTATTATACATAAGAAAATAAAACTAAACTTTCAAAGACGAAATTTATTAATATTGTACAAAAAGGCTAAAAGATTATTTTGCCATCTAAAATAAGTTCTGAAAAGCTTCTAAAATTAACACATTCTTTTTTGAAATAACATACTTCAAAGCAAAGATATATAGGGCTCTATCCAAAACTCAATTGTAAAACTCCACTCAAGGAGCTCAATTCGAAAACCTCCACTTTTACATAAGAAAAGAAATAAATAAAGTAAAGATCAACTATATCGTTGAAGATTGAAATGTCGTAAAAAGCGCAACTTAATGGTTACTTCAGCAACTACTTCAAGAATATTTGTCTTGTTAGTTAACCAATTCAAAATCTTTTAAATTATATGAAATAAAATGCAAATTGGAATTGTTGGAGTTGCAGTTGCATCGATCTTTTTGCTTTTGGACCCCCCCCATCCCAAATTTTTGTTTCTTTCGTCATTTAAGTAGGGAACTATTAAAGTACCGAAACATTTTACTAAAACTTAATGTTCGTGACAAATATTCGATCAATATCTTGGCGGAGGAAGTAATTGCCCGCTCCATTTCTCGACTCCAAAATATTTTTAAGATTCATAAAATCTCTCACGCCTGCAGTATTGAATAATTAGGTAAATGAATTCCGTCTATCTCTTTTATGTGCAACTAATTAAGCTGAACTGATCATTTTATTTTCAAAAGCAATTTGAAGAGATTAGTCTAATTATCTGTAAGAACTTTGGGAAGACAACATAAAAAATCCGTTTTTAATTATGCATACATTTTTCTAAATTTTTGAAAGAGGTTTGCATTTCTCTTTTTCAACGTCGTCATAGCAAGTGTTTTTTGATTGTTATCTATATTTAAGTGATAAACTCTTCCTCAGATGAATATGTGAGAAATTTATAGCAATTTTTAAAGATTCCTTTTTTAAATTGTTTGAATACAATGTTCTATGCAGGATTTTTAAGATGTATTCTATTTTTGTAGTCAATTCTAATGCTGTAGAAAGATGGAAGGACTGTTACGGAAAAATGAATTTTTAAAGATTCCTTTTATGAATACAATGTTCTATGCAGCCTTTGTAAGATGTATTCTATTTCTTGTAGTCAATTCTAATGCTGTAGAAAGATGGAAGGACTGTAACGGAAAATGAATTTTTAAAGATTCCTTTTATGAATACAATGTTCTATGCAGCCTTTGTAAGATGTATTCTATTTCTTGTAGGCAATTCTAATGCTGTTGAAAGATGGAAGAACTGTTACGGAAAAAGGAATTTTTTAAAGATTCCTTTTTATGAATACAATGTTCTATGCAGGACATTGTAAGATGTATTCTATTTCTATAGTCAATTCTAATGCTGTTAAAAGATGAAAGGACTGTTACGCAAAATAGAAATATTGAAAAAAGAAGACTAATTATGCTTATTTTATATAACCTGAGTTGGTGGTTATTTTAATTTTTTTGAGTCATTTCAATAAAAGCAGTTCTAGTAAAGATTTCAAAATTAGATTGTAGTAATTAATAGGTGATGATTAAATATCATGGCTGTAAATTATATCTTTCATATGCTGCTGAATATTTTAATTATGCTTTTCATTGCTGAAAGCCATTTTAAATGAGACTGAATATCATGGCTTTTTATAATCTATATTGATGTCTTTACTAATTGAGTACCCACCCATACTCAATCAAGTTCAAATTATTGCATACGCCCAAAGGAAGCAATAAACGATAAATCTCAAGTAAATGAAGATATTAATTTACATTCTCATACCGATATCTGGAGTTGATAGACGCCGGTAAATATCATGGTAATAGTTTAGCCTTCCTCCTTCGTTAAGCATATTGAAAAACGAATTTTTAGCTACGAATTAGAATATCTCGAGCCTTCTATTATTCTCTCGTTATTTCTAATACTTACCAGCCTCTATTTTTTTGTGTTTGTATTTTAGAGTTAGATACAGTCACTCACTATCGTAAGTCTTAAGAAATGTTTTCACAAAATGCTTATTAGTAGCAGAAACAGAGCAGAGTTAGATGCATTCACTACAATATTGTAAGTCTTAATATATATATTAAGGCTTACAATACTGTAGTGAATGTGTTTATGTGTTCCATTTACTTTTTGGGTAAGTTTCCTTTTGTCTACCTTGCTACTATTCATGCATTGTATTTGCTCCTCTTCTAAAATTTTTCCCAAGTTAGAAGCTCTCGGCTGCCACCATGCCGAACCATCATCATCACCAAAGCACAAGAAAGGACTCTCCAACATAAAGAACAGCTTCCTTTCTTTTTACTTTGCTGTTTCATGCACTGTATATTTTTCCTCATCTGAAGTTTTTCCAGGATAGTGGCCTGCGGCTGTCACCATGCTATATCATCAGTATCACCAACGCTCAAGAAAGAAATCGCCACCACAAAGAACAATTTTGTTTTTTCTACTTCGCTGCTTTCTCATGCACTGTATATATCTCCTCATCTGATGTTTTACCTTGATAGAGGCTTGCGGCTTTCTTGTAGCCAAGGAGTTTCGTTAAATACAAATTTAAATTTATCTAACTCTAAAATATAAAAACAATGTATCTAACTCTGAAATATAAAAACAACAAATGGAGGTTGGTAAGTATTAGAAATAATAATGACAATAAAATAATAATGATAGAAGGCTCGAGATCTTTCAATTCGGAGATAAAGATTCATTCTTTTAATATGCTTAACGAAGAAATTCCGCATACACACACACACACACAAATATATATATATATATATATATATATATATATTTTATTTACCAACAATTAATTAAATGAGAAAATTATAAAAGAAAAATCACAAACTTGCGAAATTAGGAAAAAAGCAATAAATGTCTGACTAAGAACAATTATAAATTAGTTAAAATGGGAATTAAAAAATCCAATGCTTTGTAAGATTTCTCTGAAATTGATCTTTTAATATATGTGTACATTTTGATGATTTATATTTATTAACAATCTAACATCAATTGAATATTTATGAAATATAATTATTATATATCTTAATTTTTCATTATAAATGAGATAATTTTTGAAAAAAAAAAAATGAAGACTTTAAATACCAAATAAGATAAATGCTTTATTTAACCAATTCTTTCTATAGTAATATTTACTAAAGTGCTTTGCTAAAAATATTAATAAAACTAACTAAATAATATTTCATGGGTTTTCATTATGTGCCAGATATTAAATAAGGAATTCAGAAAGAAATATTCTATTTACCAAAGTTTTTAAAGTACAAAAGGTACAAGATTTTCACTTGCAGTTTACTAAGACGCACATGCTAAGATAACACATGCATTTTTACTAAGATTTTAAGAAACTTAAGAAAAATAGTGGTAGATAAAAATAATAATCTAATACCTATTATCTGTCTAGCATATTTTAGAGAAAAATCAATGCGATCAATATAATATTGATGACAATAAGTCAAGAGACATTTAAAAATTATTGACTAGGTGTCAAACTATTGATTATCCTGTCAAGTCATGCTGCTATTTTTCGATATATCGTCCAATTGTATTTGTTAAAAATATTTTTTTTTAAAAATCAGGTTCCTTGGCTGACAATGTTCTTGGAACGTCACTTTGAAAAGAATGATACAAAAATGGTTCATTTGATGAAACCTCCACCCATATTTCATGGATGGAAAATCTTTCTGTAAAGCGCATATTTTCCATGCCTGTGATATTTGCAGCCAATAAACAACTCTGATGAGAGTGTTTTGGATATTTCTGCAGCTTATTTCTTTTATATACAAAAATAGTCGATACCAAATCATTTCGAATACAAAAAAATTTGTTTTTTCATTTGTGGTGTATTTTATGGTGTATTTATAGAACGAGAAAAACGATTTGTTATAGATGAAAACAACAATTGCAGTTGTTTTGCGTGTTCTTTCTACATCTAGTAATTACTAATTTTTTATTGATTAAACATTTAATTTTTTTACATGGATTTTCATTATGTATCAGGTACTTTATAAGGAATTCAGAAAGCACTATTGAGCTTATCAATATTTTTAAAGTACAAAAGATATAAGTTTATAAACACATGTATTTTTATGTGTGTGTTTATAAGCTTATATCTTTGCATGCATGTGTTTTTGTACACATGCATTTCTTAGAAGAATTATTTTAAGTTCTTTAAATAAAGCGAAGATAATTGATATATTTTTTTTAATTTTTGGAGTAAAATGTTTTTTGGAAATATATTTATAAACACTTAACACATAGATTATAAACACACGCATTTTTACTTAGTTTTAAGCAACTGATGAAAAATAATTGTAGTTAAAAATAATAACCTAATACCTATTATCTGTCTCGCATATTTTTGAGAAAATAGAAACAATACTACCAATATAATATTGACGAAAATAAGTCGACAGACATTTGAAAATTATTGACTAGGAATCAAATTATTGATTATCCTGGCAAGTCACGCTGCTATTTTTGTCGATATATCGTAAAATTGTATCTTGATTAAAAAATATTTTTTTTAAAAATCAGGTTCAATGGCTGACAATGTTCTTGGAACGTCACTTTGACAAGAATGGTAAAAAAAAAAAAAATGGTTTATGTAAGGAACCCCCCCTGCCCCCATATTTCATGGATGGAAAATCTTTCTGTAAAGCACATATTTTCCATGCCTATGATGTTTGCAGTCAATAAACAACTCTGATGAAGGTGTTTTGGATATTTCAGAAGCTTATTTCTTTTATATGAAAAAATAATCGATACCAAGTCTTTTCGAATACAAAAAAATTTGTTTTTTTCATTTGTGGTGTATTTTATGGTGTATTTATAGAACGAGAAAAACGATTTGTTATAGATGAAAACAACAATTGCAGTTGTTTTGCGTGTTCTTTCTTCATCTAGTAATTACTTGTTTTCTATTTATGAAATTCTTTTTACGTACTTTTAGAAGAATTACTTTGAGTTCTTTAAATGAAACGAGGAAAATCTATGTTTTTAAAATTCTTGGAGTAAAAATGTTTTTTAGAAATATATTTATATTAAAAACATCTTGGTATATCATTTTAAATACAAATTATACTTTAATTTTATTTATTTTTTATTTCATCTGAATTAAAAAACATATTGTGTAAATTCTAGAATTTGATTTCATTAAACCACATAAATAAAAAGACAAAATGAATAGAAAGTAATTTTGATGTACAAAGTATATTTTTGATATATAAAGTAATTTGTGGCAGTATTTAAAGAGATTTAAAATAAGATTTAGAATGCTTTCTTGTTTTCTCAAAGTTATGATATTTCGAGTATAATGATCCTAATTTCTGTGATATATTCATTTATTATTCGCACATATTTTTATTTATATAAACACAAGCAGTTTTATTCTTTTTGCAAAATCTTCGAAAAAATGGCGAATATATTCCTAATAAAGCTTTATCATATTATACATTTATATTTTTTGAAGGAAATAATTTTATTTTTGTTATGATTTGTTTTTATAAAATATGAGAAAATGGAACAATAAATAATTAAAAATGTATTATAATTAGGATTTTTAGTACAAACAAATGATAATAACAAATGATTTAATATATAAAGGATAACAACAAATGATATAATATATAAATGATAATAAAAAAAAAAAATGATAACAACAAATGACATGATATATAAATGATAATACCAAATGATAACAACAAATGGCATGATATATAAATGATAATAAAAACTGATAACAACAAATGATATAGTATAAAAATGATATAATATAAAAAATGATAACAACAAATGATATAATATATAAATGATGATAACAAATGATAAACAAATTACTTGTTTTCTTAACACTAGGTAAAGAAGTCAATTTTATAAGTTCTGTCATGTTTCAAACTGATCAATACTATGAAATCTCTTTTCTAGGTAGAAAGAACAAATTCTTTTAAAATCCGGGATATATAACGTATTTTTGTCTTTACAAGAATTTTTTAATATTCCTATGCGCAATATTTCACTTCTGTCACCGATATTAAAAAATGAAAATATATTTATATTGCAAAAAAGAATATATATCACTCTAAAATAATATTCATTGTCTTAGAATTCAGAAACTTCTTTAACAATTCAGTACATATACTTAGTGTCTTTTTAAAAATTCCTTTAGCATCTACTATATTTAATGTACAAACAGTTTAGGAATAACTTACATGATGTATTCAGCGATAACGTTCTAATTAATGATGTCCATGACTTAATTCATATTCAAAAGGCTTTCCTGGAAATTTATCTAAAGGTAAAGAGTCACATCTGCATAGTAGCTTATGGGAAAATCAGAAAAGAACCCACGCAGTTAGACTGATGACAATGCAGTTTGTTGTGCGTCTGTTATTAAAACATCTTGTTTAAATGGCAGTAATCAAATTCGTAGCTTCTTCCTACGAACGCGCACGATACAGATCTCGTAGTTATTTTAACAATGAAGTCCTGATTAGACCTTTTATTAAAACAAAAAGAAATAATTTACCCTTTCTATGTATAATTTCAATACAGAGTATTGAGAGTATATATATATATATTTATATTCGAAAATAATTAAATAATTCTACTATTTTTGAATATTTCACAATTAAAATGTCTTTGATTTATCAAATTCTTGTACTTAGATTATCATTCAATACATTTACATATTAGTGAGCAATACCACTAATTTCACAATTTGTAAGTACCTTATATTTTTGAATGATGGCCGAATGGCTAGCGCTCTGGCGTTCTGTACCACAGGTATCGGGTTCAAATCCCGGCTTTGCCATGGGTGTTTGTAGTGGTTCGAATCCACTTTAAGCTGTAGGTCCCGGTCCTAATAGGATCGTAGAGCGCTGCGGGGGCATTGTTACGCCGCGTCAGTGGCTTACCATCAAGTTACACGCGCCCCCTGGGTAATGCAAAGTGAGTAACATAGGTGCAGCCGTTATGGCGAAAGATCACGGTCTATTTTCCAGCTGCATTAGAAGTAAAAAAATTTTTGAATTCATTTGTTCTATGTTTTCCTGGATAATCCAAGATAGAAGCTAACGGAGTTTCACCATAATTCAAATCATCATTCCATGTTTTCAATTATTACTACTGATGGTGATAAAGCATTAAGAACATCGAAGAATTAATAAGTAAGTAATTTAATAATTTAGTAAATAAGTAATTAAATAATTTAGTAATTAAGTAATTCTTAGAGAAATGATTAAGATATTCATCTTCGAATAGGATAATGCGCAATATATAATTTTATTTGAACAACTTTTTAACTGATCGAGCTTAAAATGGACAAATAATTGTTATATCAAAAAAATGTACGTAATTAGTAATTAAGTTAGTTAACGTAAAATAAATCTTTGTGTTAAAAATCCTTTATTTTCTTATATTCTGAATTTTTATCAAACAACTTTTTTATAAGAATATATTCGATCACTTGTGTTGTATCCTGCATTAAAATGATCAAATGGCTAAATATTTCTCATAATTTCAATATATTTAGGCAATGGGTACAAATTATACGTATTTTTCCTTATTTATATTTTAATAAATTTTATATCCTTATTTATATTTATCCTAATATTTATATCCTTATTAACTTATACATATTTTTTTGAAAATGCTATCTTTTTAAAAATTTCATTTTTATTTAAACTTAAAGCTAAAAATAAAAAGACTAGTCATAAAAAAAAAAAATAGTATAGGTTTGAATATAAGTGTTTTGTTTTATGGTTTTTAATATAAGTTATTAATTAAAATTAAAAAAAAAATTAAATTAAATGAAAATAGGAAGTCTATTCAATCTTTAATTACACACTTAGTAGGTAAGAAAAATTGAAGATTTGAACAGTATTAATTAATTAGATTTTAGTAACTGAAGTACTAATTTGATCTTGTACATTATGAATGCTTTCATCAATAATTTTACAATTTGATGTAATATATAGTAAAGGATCCTCTAATACTAATGAGTTAATTTTTGATAACTATTATTAGAACTATATTTAATAAAAAGAAGTATTCATGTGCAATTTCTTCTGTCATGAATCATTTAATTGAGTCCTTTTCTTTTTCTTTAATGAAATCTTTATGAATCATTATATTCTTTTCTCTTTAATGAATTTTTTCTGAGTCACAAATGCAATATTGCCAATAAATATTACATCTTGTGAGTCAGAAAGGAATATGATCAACAAAAGTATTGCAACGAAAATTTTGTTGCAACATTGAATAAATAATATTAAAAATGTTACCGGCCATTATTTTGCATTTTTAAGGGTGCTTTTAATGCCATTTTTGGACATTATCTACCAAGATATTATTATTGTAAAAAAAAATTCTATCGATTTTTAATTTTATTTAAAATAGAAAATTTAACAATTTGTTTAAAAGATGCCAATACTTATAATAAACACTTATGAAATTACTGTTGAAGAACTCCGATGACGGAGACTCGAATGGCTACATCGAAATTTAGATAAATATTTTGTATAATTGCTCCTTCGTATTCATGATTGTCATGTTATGAAACATTCAAGATCAATGTAATCATTTTCCATTTACCTACAATTTCCTTTCACACCATCAAAATCTCAAAAAATTGTGAGAACAAATCACGTGATTGTGACCATCTTAATCAATTTTCACAATCATGGTTAAGTAAAAAGTATTATTTATTCTAATTCTTTTCTGGCACTTCAAATTCATTTTTTATTCAAAACTGATAACCTGATGTAAAAGTTGTATCGATATTGTCGTGTTATGTGACATTCATCATTGTCGTGGACGACATTAAGGATCAATGTAATCATTTTCCTTTAACCTGCAATCTCCATTCACATCATGAAAAACTAAAAAATACTAAGATAAAATCACGTGATTGTAACTATCTTAATCAATTTCCAAAATCATGATTAAGTAAAAAAGTAATATTTATAATAATTCTTTTCTGGTACTTCAATTTCACTCAATATTCACTACAATTTTTCAGATACTCCAATTTCATTCAATATTAACTACTACTTTTCATGTACTTCAATTTCATTCAATATTCAAAATTGGTAATCTGATGTAAAAGTTATATCGATATTTTGAGTTTTATTAAAAGTTTTTGCTACATCACGATACACATGTTTCCGCACTCTAGAATATTCCAGTAACATTCCCAATTATTTAAATATTAGATCTGATGCAAATCAATTCCTTTCCTTTGCCATCTTATTCACAACCTCTGAGGGTAATGAAATCCCAAGGGGGCGTAAATAGAATCCCCCTTAGCCTACATCGAAAAGAAACAGCTAAGGAAGAAATGATTACACGGAGTTGTCTGTGCTGGGCGTGTGGAAATATTTCTCGTCCGGATAATTTCAGTTGCATCGGGAATATGTACCGGATAGAAGCGTATCTTTTTCGCAGGCGGGGAAAAGAAACAGCCGCGAGTCCACTATTGATTCATTTGATCCAATTTTTCGGGGAAATCGAATTTGGTAGTAGGCCCTGGGAAAGAGGGGAGTACACCTTCAAAGAGGCCAGCATTGAATGAGATTTACGGTGTAGCAATAATCCCGATATTTTCGCTTTCTTCAATAGAAGAGCTGTTTCTTCCATGGAAACCATCCCCACCGTGTGTTGCCTGGCGACAATATGTCAAGGAATATCTAGACAGTATGCTGTCTATTTTTACGCACCAAATTTGAAAATCTGTGCCTGGCTGTGAATCTTTGCAGTGACCAATTACTTTTGAAATACACACGTATTAAAAACATCTTGTTTTGACACGCAATTTGCCGTGGACCGATTGCAGGGTTCCATCTCTTGCAGTTATTGCTTGCAGACATTGAGGGGTCGGATGGGGAAAATTGTTATATCTGCTGACAGGACGTGTCAATAGCGTGCTGTCAGAATTATAGCTTTCCCAGCAGTTACTCTTTTTCCCCCGATGTAAAAAGATTGAATAAGAAATCTATTTGTAGGAAGGTATAGGGGATGTCAGCAATATAGACATTTACTCAGAGGCATTTTTAAAAAATGATTTTGTATGAAAAAAATAGTCCAAAATTCCATTTTGTTTCACATAATGAGTTTCAGAAACATGTGCGTTTTGTGTTTTTTATTCAATAAGGCTGAAGTTATTTGAAGTTAAGACGATTCAGTTTGCTCATATAATGTTTGAGAAAAAAGAATTTTTTTTTTTGTGAAAGAGATCCGCGCAAGTTAAAATTTTATTGGTAATTTACTAGTAAAAATTATTTTGTATAAGCAAGTCTGTAATTTAAAATTATTCATCAAGTTGATGCTTAGATACCTTATTTATAAATTGCACTAGTAAGTTAGTTTTATGATAGTGGTCCTAACTATCATTAGTCAGTCAATTGGAAGTAACTTTAATTTTAGTAAAATTAAAGTGCTTTCAAACTAATAATAATAGAAAAATGATTGATAAAACATTTATAAATGAAAAACAACATTAATGAGCGATAACTTGACTATTAACATATTTAAATTCTTCACTACTAAAAACTATACTTAATATTTAGTATAGTTTTATATATATAGTTTTAGTATAGTTTTATTATATTTTATTTTTTTTTATTATAGTATTCCCTCTTATAAAAACTTGTAAAAACTTTCAGCATAATAAATGATTAAATATAGTACAAATTAATTTATATTATTAAATTAAGACATCATGTTTTTTTATTCAAGTGTTTCCTAAATTGTGTGATCTTGAGATAAAAACCAGAAGTGATTTAAAACATAAAATCTCAGTTGTACTAATGATAACACATAAATATGTTATCTTGAGTATGCTATCTTATTAACACATAAATATTTTATCTTGAGTATGTTATCTTGTTAACACATAAATTTGTCATCTTAAATAACATGTAAATATATTATCTTGAGTATATTTTGAGATATTTCTGATTATTGTATATAATGTCACAACATTGTAAGTCAAATGAATAGCAGCGAATTTAATTTTATGCTCATTTAATTACAAAAAAGCTTACAAAAGAAATTGTAGGAATAAAATAATTGAACTTGAAATTTTGGTAACTTATATACATATAAAATTAATCAAATTAATAAAAAAAAATTATCCTATTTATGAAATAAATCGTGATTCAAAATATGAATTAGATTTTACGGTTTATATTTCTTTATCAGCAATTCTTAAAAATTTTGATGCAGTGCAAGAAATAAATTGATTCTTCTAACTATATTTCTAAGTAAAATATTATCGGTATTTCCATGCAATACATATATTTTGAGAATTGTTATGAAGCCAAAGTACTTCTAAGAAAAGCTTATGAACATTTGCCATGTAATAACTATAAGTTCAACATAAGGAATTTTTCAGAAGTTAACAAAAGTGAGTTGCTCCACTTAGATCATGTTAAGACAATTAATAGATTTACATCAGAAAAAAAAACCAAAAGATCAAAAGAAATAGTAAGATTAAAATAATAGAAGTTGAAAACATTGGTAACTTACAAACATATGTATAAAATTAATCGGAAATTTATCAAAAGAGAAAATTATCCTATTTATGAAATATGAATTAAAATTTTACGCTTTATATTTCTTTATCAGCAATTCTTAAAAATGTCATTGTAGTGCAGAAAATAAATAGTTTCTTCCAACTCTGTTTTTAAAATATTATCTGTATTTCCATGTAATACATGTTCAGGAATCATTGTACTTCTAAGAAAAGCTTAGAAGCAATTGCCATGTAATGACTGCATGTTTAACATAAGGAATTCTTTCAGAAGTCAACAAAAGTAATTTGCTCCACTTAGATCATGTTAAGACAATTAATAGATTTACATCAAAAAGTTTCAAAAAGGATTTCCATGTTAAGAAAGCGAGATAATTATATTTGTTCATATATAAGCTTATGGAATAAGCTTGGCTAATTACATTATTACGCTTTCACCCTTTTAATTATTGAAGATTAAAATAGAGTGCAGACCCCATGAAGACTTTTTCGAAAGACTTATATAGCTACATGTTTGGTAGGAAGAATTTTGCGGCTGTCATCAAATCTAATACGACTCAAACCTCATTATTTCTTTTAAAAGTAGAAAAACAGGCATATTAGTTTTTATTCAGCTTACATTCCATGTACTACGGTCGTTAGATTTCTAACAGAAAAACAAAGTGTTAAATGCAGAAAGTAGTTATACGAAAAAAAATGAAGTCGTTCAAAAAACAGTTTTAAAAATATGCAATTTTTTATACAACCTTTTTGAACCTAAGAAATTTGATATATTATATTTGGTTAGATTAGACTAGACACATAATTAGATTAGACCATATATTAGATTAGATCATTTATTAGATTAGACACATAAGCCTAAATGAATACCTCCTTAGTCAAAAACTTGACTAAATAAAAAAAAAATAATAATGACTATCGTCTTTACCAAAATTCAAATTAATAAAGATTGAGAATGATTTATATTATTTAAAAAAGATTGTTTTTCATGGATTACAAAATCTGAACTATTTGCGGAAAAGAATAATTTTATTTTATTCAATTATAGTTAAATTGGTTTATTAATGTAATTAATAATCACGAGTAATAATTTTATAAAAATCTTTTCTACCTTTCACCTTTTAACTATTTAAGACGATCCTAAATTTGTATTTTAGATCCTAATTATGTATTTAAATCTGTATAAAAAAAAAAAAACTGTTAAATGTAGAAAGTAGTTATACGAAAGAATTGAGTCGTTCAAAAACAGTTCTAAAAATTTGCAATTTTTAAGCAACTTTTTGAACCTGTGTAGTTTGATATATAAGATTTGCTTTTAGACACATAAGACTAAATGAATTCCTCCTTAGTTAAGAATTTGGCTTATTGAAAAAAATAATAATAATTACCGTCTTTACTAGAATTCAAATTAATGAAGACCGAATATGTTTTAAAATGTTTAAAAAAAATTTTTTTTTCATGGATTACAAGATCTGAATTACTTTCGAAAAAGAACAACCTTATTTTATTTATTTATAGTTAAATTGGTTTATTAATGTAATTAATAATCAAGAGTATTCATTTTATAAAAATCTCTTCTTTATTATAGCCTTTTGATTATTTAAGACGATAATAAATCTGCAGTCTTCGGTTCTTTGCAGATAAAATGTCTATTCAGAGTTGTTTATTCTCGCCAGGCAGGTCAGGCATGGGCAACAAAATAATTCGCAAAAATAAATATTTAACAATAATTTTAAATGATTCAATAATTTATGTCTTAAAATTTTTTTAGCCCATATAAATACACGATAAAAGAGGAATCATATAAAAATATTTATGTTTATACCCCTTTATGCTTTTTTGTCGTATTTGGTTACATGCTTATTGAATATTATTACTGTCTTTACCAAACTTAAAAGTGTTTCAAATATATTTATTTTTTATATTTATTTTATTTTATTTTATGTATTTTAATTAACGAATCATTTCCATAAAGCAATTTATATAAGTGAACAATAAAAATTGATTGATCTGTTATTAAACAGACGTATATATTTTGCTGTATAAGGAAGAAAAGCTAGCATTAAGTTCTTGTAAAAAGTAATTATTATCTTAGCAAGTCCTGTCGAAAAATGTAATTACTTGTGGTAAAATAAATTATAGATATTAATACTCCTTAAAAATATTATTTATTAATTTCTTAACTAATTTTTATAGGATCTTTCCAAAATTAAACATTAAATCAAAAAAAAGTAATAAACAATGCAATAACAACAAAACAACTATAACAACAATAATAAACAATTATTAAAAACAATGCAGAGTCGTTCTTGCATCCCTTTTGATAAGATACAAGTATTTTTCAGAATCAAAATATAACTTGCTTTTTGTTTCCACTATATGTCCCTTTTTTGTTTTAAAATTCATTGTTATACAACTGAACTGCAACAATATAGAGAAAATCTTACGACTCGAGTTCAAATATTTTGAGCTTCACAAACTTCTTGAGATGCCCCTCAGAATGTTAGTAAAATTCAAGGATACAAACTGGCCTTAGGCTGAGATAGACAAAATATCGATAAACTGAAAGAAACTGTATTTTTTCCAATATTTTCTTGATGACTTCCTAGCATTAAACTTCTAACAGAATCATTAAATTACAGTTTCAGGGAAAAACAACGTACATTCCATAAAGAGAAAGCTTGCTAAAATTCCATCACCCCAGGAGGAATATTTTGAATTAAAAATTCGATTAATATGATAAAAAGACTTTAAGAACGATAGAAGTATGATGAATTATTTAATATTAGCAACACAGCGAATAAACGACCATTTTTTTTTATGTTTTTTAATAGATATTATCAATGGGAAACAATTGAATTTTTCCTTTTAAAATAGTAACATTTTATACTAAGTCCAAAAACTGTGTCCAAAAAGTAAGACCACTTTTCAATTTAAAATTCCAGGGGTTTATGGAATTTCAATTATTTTTCTTTTTTTTTTTAGGTCGCTGGCACTGTCCTTGACATCTGTGTGAAATTTGACGTCAAAATATCCATTAGTGTTTGAGTTACGCTTGGCTTTGTGAGACGCTAAAACTGATCCCGGAGATTTGTGAAATGTCTTAATTAAATGAACAGAGAGCTTGCATTAAAATTTCTTTGCGGAATCGTATAGAATGTTGCAGAAGGCATTCGGTGAGCCTTTCTATATCGGAAAGAAATGTTTAGAAGTGGAATAAACAGTTCAAAGAAGGCAGAGAACGCGTTGAACACGAAGACTCCGCTGGTCGACCCTCAACCTCAACCGACGACGCTCACGTCCAAAAATTAAAGATTTGGTGCTTGCAAACCGTCGATTGACAATTAGAGACCTTGATGATGATGTTCGAATTTCAAAAGGATCGGTCAATTCCATTTTGGGCTTCAAAGGCTTCAATCTCAATTGGTACCGAAAACACTGAATGCGCAAGCTCACACTGCCTTGATTCTTCGTGACGTTTTCTCCAAAATGAAACCCATATCATTCCACAAGTATTGTATTCCCCACCGTGCGACTTCTGGCTATTCCCTAAACTCCAAAGACCACTCCGGGGACACCGTTTCAGCCGATGTATGAGATTCAACGTGAATCGGAGAGCTCTTTGAAGGCCATCCCTGCCGATGACTTTTTAGCATACATTGAGAAATGAAAAGAAAGTAAAATTGGCCTTACTTTTTGGGCACAGTAGTATATATTACTATGTAAATCATTAAATAACAGTTTCATGGGAAAAACAACATACATTCAAGAAATAACTGGCTGAAAATTCCATCACCCCAGGAGAGATATTTTGAATTAAAAATTCCATTAATATGATAAAAGACCTCCAAGAACGATCGATATTTGATAAATTATTTAATGTTAGTAACACAACGAATAAGTGATCAACTTTATTTATTTTTTTTTAAATTTTTGTTTAATAGAAATTAGAAATTGGAATCAATTGAATTTTTGCTTATTAAAATAGTAATATGTTATATATAGGTAAATCATTAAATACTATGTAAATAGTTAAATAACAATTTCATGGAAAATAACTTACATTCCATAAAGAGAAAGCTTGCTAAAAATTCCATCAACCCAGGAGGGATATTTTAAATTAAAAACAACAAAATAAACTTAACTTCAACCGTAAACAACCTAAACACTTTAACACTAAAATTTAGACAATTTTTAGTGTTAAACTTATTTAATCAAGAACAGTCGTAATTTTCTTTTCCCTAAAACAGTGTTAAAAGGTACTGTATAAATTGATTTGATTTAATGTACGCATCACCTTTTAGTTTCGAGTAGAAAAGACGTTCTATTCGCTGAAACTTGTGCTTACGAACAAAATAAAATCCTAAATTAATTGATTACATTAATTATAATAGGATTTACTCTGCGTTAGGAACGTGTTGTGATAGAAAAGATACGACACGGACATTTAAAAGTTTATTAGATCAGGAATCGTTATTAATTACCTCGCTCAGACAAGATGTGACTATAAATAAAAATCTACCGCCAAAAAGAACAAATATTTTCTTTGGGGAGAAATTAAATAATTGCATTAATTCATCAAGAGAAAACTATTATGGTTTTGCTTAGAAAAGGAAATAGAAGACAATAAATGAATCTAGATGATAAACAAAATACTTGTCAATGTGTTTCTTGACTAAATATTGTTCATTTGAGTATACTGCAACCCAATCTATTATTTAAAGCTTCTTTAGTTATAAATGGACAGAAATCCATAATGAAATCTAGAAGAGTGGTTGTTGCTGTCGTATCCCTCATGGAAGGAGGGAAGAAGGTTGCAGCTTCTGTTGGGATGGAGCATCCGTAGGTAGAAGTCTGACTTCTGGTCCGTGCAGCTGAAGAAGGAGAGCAATCCCTTCCAGGAGGAAATTTAGGAGAACTACCCCGCATTTGCTTATCGTATGGGAGAAAATCCAGAAAACTCCCACCAGATAGTCCGACTAACGAGGAAAGATGCTGAACATCACAAACGCCATCCAGTCTCCTCGTTTCTTCAAACAGTGTTTACAACAAAACCGCCAGTGCATTGAACGAGGGTTTAAAAGGAAGTTATATTAGATTATCTGTAAAAATTATCTTTCAGTTTGTTTTTTAAAACATTAACACAGTGAATGGAACCTCAGCCCTACTGTTGGTGAGCAGTAGGGCTGAGGTTCCATTCGCTGGAGACATTGTTATACACACTAATTCAAAAGCGAGTAGACTCGAAGGCGTTTGTGATGCTCATCCTTTTCCCTCGTTAGTCAGTTTATTTGGTGAGAGTTTTCTGACTTTTCTCCCGTACAATACGCAAAAGGATAGTTCTCCTTGAAAATCCTACAGGAAGGCACTGATCTGCTTCTTTTACTAATTAAGATAAAAATTTTGTTAGAAGGTTAGATTTATTATTAGATTATTGTTTTGTTTAGAAAAGGAAATAAAAGACAATAAATAATTCTGAATGATAAACAGAATACTCGTCAATGTGTTTCGTGATTAAATATTCTTTATTTGAAATATACTGTAACCCAATCTACACTCGTGTCCAAAGTTATCTTTACATGCATAAATTCATGGATTTCTCTGAAACTGGGAATTATAATTTTATGAATTTGCTTGGAATTATACATAACATTATGACACATAAATACATAGAAAAATTTTAAGAGCACTGCATATGATATATTCTGGCGCTCGGTGCCCCAGATTTCGGGTTCGAGTCCTGATAGTGCCATGCATGTTTGTAGGGGTTGTGAATTCACTTTAAACAGTAGGTCTTGGTCTAATATGGCTGCTGAGATTTGGACGGAGGGCTGATACCCCATAAAAAGAAAAACATCTCTCGTCTCGTAATCTGCCAGTAAGCATATGGCCTTTACCCACTATGAGGCTGTTGCGCCACTGATGCATATGAAATATTATTGTTGCTTGAAACAATAAAAATGGTAATAAAATGTGACAAAGAAAATTCAGAAAAAAGGAATAACTCAGAAGAAATGAAGTTTTACGAATTTATTATGGAAGATAATCTCCCTGACTTGTACACACATATCACAACTTGCTTTCATGCAGGCAATAAGGTTGTTAACACCAGTTTGGGGAATTAAGCTCCGCTCTTCCAACAATGTCGCCTTCAGAGCATTTATATCTCAAGGAAGAGGGTGCCTACGTGCAATTTCTCTTCAAGGTAGTCCCATACATTCTTTATCGGTTTCAGACCAGGAGATTTTGCTGGCCACGATATTTGCTAAATGTCTTTACTTTCAAGGAATTCGTCAACGATCTTTGCTCGATGTGTACGAGCATTATCGTGCATAAATAAAAAGTCAGCACATTTGGAAAGTCTTACATAAGGCTGGTGAGCAGTAGAGCTGAGTTTCAATCCGCTGGCGACATTATTGTAGACACTGATTCAAAAGCGCTCAGACTCACTGGAGTTTGTAATGTTCTGCATCTTGTCTTGTTAGTCAGTCTGCTTGGTGGGAGTTTTCCGAATTTCTCCCATGTAATACGCAAATGGGTAGTGTCCACTAAACACCCTCACGGAAGCCACTGCTCTGTTTCTTCAAGCAAGCTAAATCAGACTTCTACCTACTGGTACTCCATCTCAACTTAAGCTGCACCCTTTCCCTCCATCCATAAGTAGACTCATGGGTTGTCATTTACGTGCTGCCAGGCACTGAGAAGTCACAATAACAACATAGTACATTGAATGCCTTATGCAAGGAATAATTTCAAAAATAATTATAATTCCTTCTCATTAACACTTTCGATGGTAATTTTTTTTACTGTACATTGAATTTTTGGGGGCAATTAAGGTAATTTAATTAAAAATATAAAAAAATCCTTAACTTTTAAAAGAAAATAAAATGAGAAATTAATATATCAAACAATTGGGCTGACATGTTAATAGGCTGACACATAGATGGAGCTACTAGTATTACATCCATATTATTTTTAGTTAGCCCTAAACCTTCAAATGACACGTGTATAAATTTGACAGCTGTTGCACTATTAGTATGTGAGTTATTACATTTTTAGTGAAGCAACTTTTGTTAGTTTGAAAAAATGGATAAAGAGAATTTCGTGTGTTAATTAAAGCATTGCCTTTTGGGCCAAAAAATGCTATTGAAGCCAAGGCTTGGCTTGATAAATTATTCGGACTTTGCACCAGGAAAATCAACCGTCGAGAAGTGGTTTGCTAAATTTAAAAGAGGCGAAATGAGCACCGAGGACGATGCAAGCAGTGGACGCCCCAAAGAGGCTGTTACCGACGAAAACATCAAAAAGTCCACAAAATAATTTCTGATAACCGTAAAGTGAAGTTGATTGAGATAGCTGAGACCCTAAAGATATCAACGACCGTGTTGGCATATCGTGAATGAATATTTGGATATGCGAAAGATCTGTTCAAAGTGGGTGCGGCGCAGAACTCACAATCGACCAAAAACAACAACGAATTAATGATTCCAAGCAGTGTTTGGAGCTGTTCAATCGTCATAAACCCGAATTTTTGCGTCGATATGTGACAATGGATGAAACATGGCTCCATCATTTCGCACCGCAGTCAATCGACAGTCAGCCGAGTGGACTGCACGTGATGAACATTAAAAAGGCTATAACTTCACTAATAATGCTATAACTTACATACTAATAGTGCAACAGCTGTCAAATTTATACACGTGTCTTTTGAAGGTTAGGGCTAACTAAAACTTATATGTATTTAATACTAGTAGCGGCATCTATGTGTTAGCCTATGAACCTTTCAGTCCACCTGTTATGTATCGTTGATTTATGACCTAAATTGACTAATTATACTAAGAATGAAAGTAATGAAGACGATACCTCAATAAGATTAAATGAAAATTTAGGGTGACATAATAGATTTAATCATGTTTTTAGATTCTAATTTAAAATTTTTATTTTATTTCTCACCAAAAATATTAAAAAAAAAAACCAACATTATAATGCCGCATTCCAGTTTTTCGCACCAATTCATAATTTTTTACACTAATGTCTTCGACTAGCTAACCCTGCATGAAAATTAATAAGCTGAAAATTTTCCTATTGTTTTTTTTTTTTCTATTAAATACGATTAAAATGCACAAATATAGTTTTAAAGAACTTTAAAAAATATGATGTATATGAGGAAAATATATATATATATATGGAGTGCAAAAATAAATAAAAAATAAGGAATGTAAAACGTATTAAGCAAAGAAGAGGCCCTTTTATATATAAGGGAGAAATTAAATTTCGCGAATTTACAATAAAAATCTTGACCCTAAACATGCATATTTTCTCTTGCCCTTCTTTATATCATTGTAAATTTGCATATTTATCAGATGGATTTTGCTTATATTTTTTTATTCGTAATCTTATCCCGTTTTCAATATCGTGTTTTAGAAACTACCAGCTGTGAGAAGTTCTAATCGCTGAGGATATCGCTGATATTACAGAGAATAAAAAAAACCCATTCGTATCTATACTTTATATTAAAGAAATACAGAAATGGAAACAGAAACGATGGCTAAGCTACGCAGCTAAAATTTCATTTATAAATTTCGTACATAACGCAGATGTAGTAAGGCCTGTCTTAGAAGTAGTTCCTTTTATATACTAATGCACTTTCTCCTGACAAAAACTTTTTTTTTTATCGAATTTATGAAATAAACTTACAAAAATCCGATGTTTTTCTTTGTGAAATCGAAACTTGACTTGCTCTCTATAAAAACGAATTCCATTTTTTTTTCTCTTTCCATATATTTGTTCATGAATAAAGGAAATTTATTTGAAAAGCTCTTTCCCAAACGTAGCTATAACTTTCATTTAGATGTTCCCTGAAATCTATTGAAGATGATGTATATTTATTGAATGTAAGGAGTATTCAAGTGGTCAAAGAAAAATATTTTTGGAAATCTGAACTCTCGCTTTCTTCGCTTCGTTGTTGTTTTTTTTTTTTAAATATTACAATAATTTTATTATTTAATTTTATTTACGTTGACATATTGATTTATTTAATACATAATTGATAAATTTAGCTATTAATGTTTTTATTACTATTTTTTTCTTATACCATTTGGTAGACAGCAGCATCTAGAACAAGTCCAAGAACCCATGTGATCTCATGGAAGGAGTCTCATCATTTATTATACATAGTGTTAGCCAGGAAAAGAGTAATGCAAGTCTAAATTTTAATCTTCAACAATAAAATATAAACTTGAAAATGCTTAATGTTTAATAATAAGTATTAAATATTGGAAATAATGTAATGGAAAAATACGAAATTATGTTAGTAAGATATTACCGTATATACTTTCATGTTTGTATTCTTAAATAATGATATCTGGAATATTCCATTACATCATTAAATTAATGCTTAAATAAATGTAATAATATATCAGTGTAGTAATACTTAATGCATTGATAATGTAATACTACATTAATTAAATTATCAAATATAATCTAATTTTTCAACAATAAACTCAAAAAACATTATGAAGGAGTTTGCCAAATGTAGCTATAACTTTCATTTAGATGTTCCCTGAAATCTATTGAAGATGATGTATATTTATTGAATGTAAGGAGTATTCAAGTGGTCAAAGAAAGATTTTTTGGAAATCTAAACTTTCGCAACGCATTTCTTCGTATCGTTGTTTTCCATTAAAAAAATATTATACAAATTTTATTATTTAATCTTATTTACGTAGACATATTGATTTCTTTAATACATAATTGATAAATCTAGCTATTAACGTTTATTATTATTTTTTTTTTCTTCTCCCACTTAGTAGACAGCAGCATCTAGAGCAAGTCCAAAACCCGTGTGGTCTCATGGAAGGATCTCATCATTTATTAAATCTCATAATTTATTATGCATAATCTTAGGCAGGAAAGATTAATGTAAATCTTACTTTTATTCTTTAATTTTTAACATTAAAATATAAACTTCGATATGCTTAAATGTTTAATAACACGTTTTGTCGCTTTAATATTAGAAATAATGTAATGGATAAATAAGAAAGTAAGGTTAGTAAAAATTACCATATATACTTTCACGCTTGTATACTAAATTATAATACATGCGATTTCTCCATTACAATGTCATTACTACAAATTAATGTAATGTATGATAAAATGAACTTTTCGTAGGATAAAAACAGCATTGCTTCAACAAAGGTTATTCTAATTCTAAAGTTCACTTTGATGGCAGTTAAAAAAGGCCAGAATAGCCTGATGGGCAGCGTGTTATATTTCCGTACTAAACGAGTTCAGTTCGAAACCCAAGAAGCTATCATCAACCTGATCTCCTGTTCCTGTCATTGACACAATAAACTTGAAGTCTATAAAGTCCTTCAGGTGCACTTAGGGTGTTTGTTAAAACCTGTTGGTGCAGCTAAACAGGGCCTTTGAAATACTTTCTAGGAAACGCTGAATCTGTAGCATATATTTCATTTTAGTGCTGATTGACCTCAAGCAAAATGCTGGGCGTTGTAAAACTTAAAAAAAAATCTTTTTAATGTCTAGGAAAAGTGTAAAATGTTTTCTCCTAGTTATCTCATCATATCTTTTCACTAGTAATAAATTTTAAATTAATAGTTCATGTATTGTTATATTTCCTGTATAGAAGGGTGAACTGCTTTCTTCAATGTAAAACATTGAGGTCGATTCATTTTCGAAGTTCACTTCAAATATCCATTCAGGTCCACTTATACGCTCTCCTGTTTAGAAACATGATTTTACATCACATGATTCTACATGTGTCATCACAGAGATTTGATGCCAATTACCATTTTATTCTAGTATGGATTTTTTTCATTGGTTTAAAACCATTAAATGAGTTCAGACTCATTCAAAAAATCACTTGGCATCTCAAGAAATATGGTGGCATGGATGTTTGTTAGTGGTTCGAAATCCACGTTAAACTGTAGGTACCGGTCTAATTAGCCTAAAGTGTGCGCAAAATGACCATAGAGCGGCAAACCAAACCTCAAAGAATCTAAGTATATATTTGTTTAATTATTATGAAACGAAAGGGAAGGAAACATTTTATCATATGAGAAATCAACATTGAATGGCAAATAATTAACTTTATGAAACAGATAAGGATATAAGTATTTGGAAAATAAAAATAATGTGTTTTGATGGTTCTATTCAATAGAATTTAAAGAAATTTGTCAAAAACCTTAATAAAACAATGAGCTACAATTAGGCATAAAAGACAGTCGAACTGCTGATTTTTTTTGTAAATATACAGTTACAGCACCAAAAAAATTATCTGACTTTACTACGTGATCAGATTCAATATGAAGTGTAATCATCTCTAACAGCCATACAGGCACGACAGTGATATTTCATGCTCAAAATGATGATGCTTATTAACTCAGATAGTGGCAAATGCCACTGTAGCGTTACAGTAGTTCGATGACTATAAAGGTTGCAACTGGGGTTAATTGCAGCAATATGTCTTCCTATACCATACAAAACATGTGCTATCGGATTCAAGTGCGTGAACGGTCTGGCCAATCCATACTCAAAGTAGTCTCTTCATAAAGGAAATTCTCCACCAACCCAGTTCTTCGTGGTTTATTATTATAGTCTTGCAGGATAAAGTAGTCACCAACTGCACCTGCTTAAGGGCAAACAACTGATCCAGAATATCTTCTCTATATATATACAACAGTAACAGTGTCCTTTGGGAGGATACACAGGTCGGTACGGAAATCATAGAGACATTTGTCTACACTGGACCTATCAAATCTGTCCAATTCATGGATATGACTGGGATAATAGTGCGTTCACGACTCCCACTGGGCCAATAATTTACTTGAGTCACTTAATAAGCATAATCTAGAGTAATCTGTACAGAATAAAGAACTCCATTGACTCATATATTTTTATATAAGCATGATAAAAAATGAAGTAAAAGTATTGCATTGTATTATAAAAATAGTTATGTAAAATGTTTGTATGTTAAAAATGTTTTTGAGAACCATAGATTAAAGATTAATATTTCTGAAGTTGTAATGATAGATTGAAGATTAATATTTCTGAAATTATAATCCTAGATTGAAGATTAATATTTCTGAAGGTATAATCTTAGATTAAAGATTAATATTTATGAAGGTATAATCCTAGATTGAAGATTAATATTTATGAAGTTATAATCATAGATTGAAGATTAATATTTATGAAGGTATAATACTAGATTGAAGATTAATATTTCTTAAGTTATAATCTTAAATTGAAGATTAATATTTCAGAAATTATAATCCTAGATTGAAGATTAATATTTCTGAAAGTATAATCATAGATTGAAGATTAATATTTCTGAAGTTATAATCATAGATTGAAGATTAATATTTCTGAATGTATAATCCTAGATTAAAGATTAATATTTCTGAAGACATAAATAATCCTAGATTGAGCATTATATTTACACATAAGTCATTATGATATTTCGTTGATCTTTTTATAAAAACTGGTTTACAAAATTTTTCTACTGCATATTTCAAAAGAGTACATGTGCGTTTTATTATTCTAAATAATTCGGCAATTGACACAAAATATTGCACGATCACTGTAAGCAAGAAATAAATTAATTTTGTATAGCCCTTAATAAACATTAAGAAAATAAATAAATGTAAAAAAAACTATGTAATATTCTTAAAAAATGCACTAGATAAATAGTAATCCTTACAAAATCCAGATTGATAGCAAATTGTCTGAAACGAGACATAAACGACAGTTGGAAAATTATCTTGTCGGTAACGATATTGATGTCTATTGCCGAAAGCCTATCCCCCAGGAACAATTTTTTTATACAATTATAATTCTTGTCTATAGTGTCTAGTCTGCTGCATTCAATGTAGGAAAATCAACAAATTTATTTAAATACTTTATACTTTATTATTAGAAAAATACTATACTGTTTATAATTTTATTTTCTGGCAATTTAAAATATATTTCGTTTACATTGTGCGTTAACTATACTTTACTTATGTATAAAATATTTATCTTAAAAAAATATATATACATATGTAGTAATATATATATGTATATATTAGTATTTAGTATTATACATACTTAGTATTTATATATACTTATTTTATATATACATATTATAGTTTTGTTAAAGGGTATAATAATAAACGAGTTTATTATACATATTAAATACGAAAATTTTACATGTTGTGCAATATTTCTGTTAATGCCATTGCATACCTGCTATGTTTTATTTTTCTTTTATTCTGAGACTTAGTCATGCAAACTAATAATACTGCTGATTTTTATAGCACATACAGTATAAGATTTTACGCCAAGACTTTCAAAGATAACTGCTCTTCATTTGCGTGTCGTGTTGGACAACATTTGGAAGTCCGTCAAAACATAGAGAACTGCTACATAGTATACTAGTTTTTAAAGACAGCAACATAAACGTGCTGAAACAAAAGCAACAGCTCTCACCCTAGACTCTGTGCCACCATATATTTTGCAACGTGAATTTTAATAAGTTTTGACACAGGTATTTGTATGATTAAGTATCTTCACGATTTATTTCCATGAAAATAAAATGTTGATGAAAAAATGAAATGTTGAAATAAATGAAAATGTTGTTCTGTATAGATTACATTATAAATGCATAATTTCAAGTTTTTTTGGGGTAACGAAAGGCCAGTCGCAATTGTGCGCTAAATTGCCAAATATGGTAATCTATTTCATTGCGCCAACTATCCTGATTTATATACCGTTAGGGTTGCCACTCTAGGACTAGTTCGATTTTACCAATATTTATGTTTTGCGACAAGTGGCGCCGGTAGTTAACAAAAAAGCAGGAATTTAAAATATATTTTTGAGATATGTATATTGAAAAATGTGATAAAATTTTAATTACATTAAATATAATTTTTCAAAATAGCAAATAAAATAAATAAATACAAAATAAATAAATGCAAAATAAAAATAAATAAATAATAAGAAACGTTTTTAAAAGGTAACATAATACAAGACTACTCTAATAGTTAAAATTTCTGGTACTGACGAAATAGAAATTTAATAAATATGCTTATATATGAAACTTAATATATAAATAGAGTAACTATGCTTTTAATGCCAAACTCTGAGTAAATCTAATTCGCACTACGTTAATATAGCGTATAATCATGGCTTTAAATACTCTTATTATGTAAATGATTAATATGTAAGATTTTTATAAAACGGTATAAATGGCATCAAATAATTATTAATGGAAAATAGATAACAATTAACATAACAAACAAATAACAAGCAACATAAGAAATAATATAATGAAATAAATAGAAGAGCTAAACGATTTTTGAATAATGTTGTATTTTTAATAACAAATAGATGACAAGCAACATAACAAATAGTATAATGAAATAAATAGAAAAGCTAAGCGATTTTTGAATAACATTGCATTTTTAATCACTTTTATTCAAAGAATAGCCTTTATGCTTCATATGCTATATATAACTTTTGTATTTATTTTATTATACTATTTGTTATGCTGCTTGTTATTTGTTACCCTGCTTGTTTCCCTTGTTATTTTCACGTTATCTATTACCATTAAGAATGACTTGATGTCATTTTTTGTATAATTTTGTAAAAATCTTTATTAATTATTTACATAGTTCTTCTTTTTTACTGTTTAATACACTTCCTTGATAAACACCTCCAAATAGTTAACCATTCCAAAAATATTTTTCAAATTAAAAGAGATCGCAATTATTTCTGACTAAATCTCAAAACCTTTCGTTCATTTGAACATGAAACTCTGCTCAAACTCCCATTCCCCCATGATGTCTTAACAAACCTCCCGTCCAAAGACAAAAACCGTGCACCGAAAAACCCACCAAAGTGTTTCTATGTTCTTTTATGGCGGCTTTATGTTTCATTGCTGCCTTTTTCATGGCTGGCTAGTCAAGTCGTTGCCTAGATATTTAGAAGCTCATCAAGGGGATATATTTAGCTATAAAAAGCTATTATCTTTATCCATACTCTTTGGGAGGCTTCGCACCGCTTTCTGTTTGATAAAGAGTTCTTAGAATAAGCCGCACCTCTGAACAGATAAAGGCCCTCACCCCGATGCGAAATTATCATTGATTTAAGGGATCCTCCCTTCTTAATATTCGTGGCTCTATCGCAATATTCTCCCCATAAATATCTTCAGTGAAATGCTGCTTTTTCAGAACCCAAACAAAACCATTAGGTGTCTAAGAATACTTAAAATAGGGATGCAAATAGTTAAGTGTCAATTATTTCTTTTAATCTGTAGCAGCTGGTAAATTCATTTAATTACTAATTTTAGACAAAAAAATTTTTATTTAAGGATTTTATCTATTATTTATCCCTTATGTTAGGAGGTTTTTAAAAATTGACTTCTAATTTTATTTCTTTGATTAATCTTGGACTTTCGTAAGAAAAGAAGTTTCAATACAAAAAGTTTATCACTCAGACTATTATTTGTGGCAGCTTTTATATATATACATATATATATAGCTATTTTCTTTCACTCTCATATATATGTGTATGTGTGTATTATATATGTGTATGTATGTTTGTATATGTGTATACATGTTTACATATGTATATATACTACCATTGGCAAGTTAAGATCTAAAAAAAAAAAAATAAAGTTAACTATTTTTTTCAATGTAAAAACAACTATGGTTTTTAAGAATGACTATTATTTAAGAACATTTTTGAGAAATATATGAGAAAATATCATTTTTAGATGACTAGGTTTATTTTAGAATTTTCATCACTTACTAAAGCTAAAAGTAACTATTTATTAGAAATAAATTAATTACTTAATGTTAATCTATTTTGAGTTTAC
This sequence comes from Caerostris extrusa, assembly GCA_021605095.1. Lineage (NCBI taxonomy): Eukaryota > Metazoa > Arthropoda > Arachnida > Araneae > Araneidae > Caerostris > Caerostris extrusa. The sequence continues at coordinate 276,444 of BPLR01019542.1, read as the reverse complement.
TAATCACTAAGTTTACTACTGTGTTCACTAAAGTTTACTACTAATTAATTTAAGTTTGCTTATGTGATGAGGTTTAGAGGAATGTGTTTATAACCTTCTTAATTAGATCTTGATTTACAAGCGAGTTAAACTTAAGATAGAATTTAAAACTTGATTCTTATATAATTTTGATTTCAATGCAAAAATAGAAATTCTATAACATTATGAATATTTCGAATAAGACAAAAATTAATTATATTTTCTGACAGCTAATAAAAAGATATAAGATAAGTGAGTAAATAAAAATGCAAATTTTTGACTCCATTTTTTTAGATGTAAAGAGACCCATTAAATTTAAGTGTCATTAAATCGCAACCGTAAAGAAATATTTTTTCAGGGTTCAGATGCATGTTATCTTTTTCATTTTTATTATTTCATTATATTTGATGTAAATTTATATAATATAACTGTACTAAATGCGCATTTGTAAAAATAATTGTAACTTTTAAAAATTTATTATTTTTTTTTAACAGAAACTTAATATTTTTGCAAGATTCAAGAACCATTGCAGTTTTTTTTTTCTTTTTAACATCATTTAAGGTTCCAATAGCCTTTTCTTTTATTACTGAATTGTTATTAGAATTTAAAGCTATCTTTAACCTCTTTAAATAATAGGGCCTTTTTAATATATTGGAGTTCTCGGAATAGAGATGTATTAAATTTCATGACAGTAGAAATACATAACATCAATATTTCTTAAAAGCATTTTTCAGAAATTCCTTTATTCTAAACAAGCCAACTTGTATTAAAATTTTATAAATAAAATAAAGATTTGCGATAAAACAATTTATTTATTACTACATCGTAATGTTACATAGTTTTTAGTACTTAAATACTAAATAATAGAATATAAGAATCAGAAACAAATATGAATTGAACTGAAATAAATCCTTTATTAATCTGTTTTACGAGAAGATGTAGAAAAGATGTTTGTAGAGTTTAATGAAATCTTTAATCTCCTTAAACAATAGGTCATTTTTAATATATTGGAGCACTCGAAATAGAGATATGTTAAATTTCCTGACAGTAAAAAAAAAATAATATCAGTGTTCCTCAAAAATATTTTTCAATAATTACTTTACTCTGAACAGGTAAGCAGATATTAAAATTTTAGAAATAGGAATTAAATAAATTTTAGAAATATATTAATAAATTAATAATTTTGGAAATAAATTAAATATATGTGATAATAAAAATCAGTTTATTAATATATCGGAATGTTACATAATTTTTAGTACTTAAATACTAAATAACAAAATATAAGACTCAGAAATAAATATGAATTATGATGAAAATATGAAATAAATTCTTTATTAGCCTGTTTCACGAAGATGCAATTGTAGAAAGATGTTTTTAGAATATAATGATTTTTTTAACCTCTTTAATTAATAGGACATTTTAATATATCGGAGTTTTCGAAATAGAGTTATGCTAAATTACTTGACAGAAAAAAAAATAATATCAATGTTCCTCAAAAGTATTTTTCAATAATTCTTTTATTCTAAACAAGCAAGCAGATATTAAAATTTTAGGAATAGGAATAAATAAATTTTAGGAATAGGAATAGGAATAAAATAAATAAATTTTATTAATATATCAATAAATTAATAATTTTAGGAATAATTAAATATATGTGATAAAAAAATTAGTTTATTAATATATCGGAATGTTACATAGTTTTTAGTACTTAAATACTAAATAATAGAATATAAAATTCAGAAATAAATATGAAATGAATTCTTTATTAGCCGGTTTTACGAAAAGCCAAATTACAAAGAAACGAGAGAAACTGATTTGCAAGACCATTTTCACAAAGCAAGCGTGAGAGAAATATACGATTCTTAAACCATTTATCTGTTTAACATTTGTATCGACGGTTAAAAATTTGCATGCGTGATAAATTCTACTTTGTGAGAAAGAAATAAATTCATCTTGATTTGTAAATTCTAATGAATTGTTACGTGGAACATAATATTCAAATTAATTTTTGATAATCTCAAGCTTTAGAGATGATTTTTCCAGCATGTGCGTGCACCTGAATTGTAAATAGTTTTCTCTATTATACCACGCAATAATCAGCAATTCAAATACAGTACGGGCAAATCGTAAATCGTAAATAACGATTAGCGGTACTTTTGAGCTGTTAATGTCGATTAAAGAAAAAGTATGATTCCTTATATCGTCCTGTACATTGTTTTAATGTAATGTAAAAATGTACATTGTTTTAATGTACATTTTTTATTTGCTAGTGTCTTATGTACTTTATTTATGAGCTAATAACTGTGAATATTCATCGAATTATTTCCGAGAATGTTTCTGATTGTACTTTTGAAGAATGTAGCATCTGAAATGGAAAAAATTCTTTAATATACCACGCAATAATCAGGAATTCATATGCAGTATGTTCAAATCGTGAATTGTCACTTCTCATTGGAGTAGATATTTTCTCAGCCCCTGGTTTATCACCAATCACGATGCAACAACTCATGGTGTAGTCCATATTCCATCTGTAACTGTTTCGACCTGTAAAGGTTGCACAGACATTCGCTAATTTTGTGAGTTTCATTATCCATGACACTGAATATTTGCTATCATATATGATTGACAGGCTTTTCTCATTAGTACAAAACACTAATTTCATGTATTATAATCATCCACAGCACTGCTTATATGCTGTCAAATTTGATTGATAGGTTGTTATTATGTACTTGTTAAAAACATACATTTCTCTCTCCCGGGAACGGAATGGTGCAACTCTTCCCATATGAAAAATGCTACAATGCATGCTAGATGTTAAATCCAACAATGTATCTAAAGTTTTACTTTATTTTTGAATTTCATTAATGCAACCATGTTATTGTTTCGAAGAGATGCAACTTTGATCTCAAGTTATTCTAGAACGGCAGATAAACAGCGGATTCAACATTACCCAGAACACACCATGGGAAGTTTGCTACACTGTCTCAACATTTTACCGCCAAACAATTTTCAACGAACACCAGAAATCATACTTAGAAGGCTCCCACCTGTCTCATGTTTCTCGAATATAATAAAAGACATTCTTGCTTACGAATTTATTGTGGCCATTTTCTGCATAGAAATTCTGGTCCATATTTTGGTTCGAGTTCGATTGACAGGTATTAAACCTGGATCACATAGTTTTTAAAACCAAAGCTCTACTCACCAAATTGCTCGGATCCATTAACAAAATCTTTATAACTTTATCATCAGTCTTTAAACAACAAATGATACTATATTAAAATTCATCAAAACCAATATTAAAAGTCACCAAAACCAATATTACATGCCTGAAAGTTAAAAATTAATTTATAAATATAATTTATAACCAGAAATATTGTTGAAAGTTTTTTCCTGTAATTTTATTTGCATTTTAAATTCGTCTTGTCCCTTCTGTAGAAGTTTTCTTGTTCTGAATAAAAATAATCCTAAGACAGTTCTCTGGTTTTGTAGAACAGCAATGCAATAAGTCTGGGATCTGTTTATGAACATGGAGATCTCAATTATGCATTTGCTGCACGAACAGCAATGATGCAGGGAAACAACATTGCAGTTGCCAACAAAATACGAGACAAATCGAAAATTCCCTACTGCCTTTCTTCTCACAGAAGATAACGTTGCAACTTTATTTTCTAGGAAATTCAGATTACTCACAGGATAGGCGGTAGTAAGAATATGATTTTCTTCGATTCCAAGTAGAAGCTTGCATCTTCTAAGAGTAGAAAATGAAACAAACATGCCTGAAAGAAAACCGGTTTCTTATAAAATGCATATGCCTAGATACTTTTTCTCACAAATTCTGATATCTGTATTATTTCATAGAATATTTTTGCAAGTCTCAGTTGTGAATAACTGCAAGTTTTCCAATATTCTCCCAGATATTTTCATTATATAGACTCAAAAGTTTCTATTTTTGTATTCACAATATCGGATGTACCATGGAAACTGTCAGTTATTACTTGTTGAAGTTGTATTTTGTGACAAGGTTTTAGTATGTACGACATATAAAAATGAATATCTTGTCACTTTCATTTTAGCAGTAAAATATAAGAATACATGCTCAAAGCATTGTCAAACACGAAGTCATAGTCTCGCTCAAAAATTGCTCAAACTCTGTTCAAAAATTCTATTTATAAAGCAATATAGCAAAAGTTCCGAACCGTGTGAAATATTAATAAAATCCTGCTTATATTAAAACTGCAATATGTATGACAATTTTTGTATTAGATTCAATTGCTTTTATCTGTTAATTAAAATTGATGCTTTTATTTATCTGTACTACGAATAAAGATGAATACATATTTAATTTGAAAGCAAATACATAATATTCTGGGAGATTATTTATCTTGAATAACAAGTAATCTCAAAATTTAATTGTATATTTAAATATTTTTTAACTTATTTAAATAACAACAAGTAATATAAAAAAAAAATTTAAAGTCAATTCCTACTTTTTTTTCATTATATTTCAGAAAGTCCTTTATAAATAATTTTCATTCATTTTTTTAAAGTTTATCTGGCACCATCTATTGGTAGATATATGCAACTTAAATGTAAAAAAAAATAAAAGTAATTAATCAAATCTAATGAATGAATTAATATTTGAAAAAACTGTATTAACATCAAGTGCCCTCCATTACAAGTTGAAAAAAAAAAATGTATTTGAACTTGTGTGGATGAATAAAAGGTATTTTATTAACGATTGAAAATTTGAACAAGATATATATAGGGAGAGTGTGAGCTAATAGAAGGAATTGAATAAATTATTTTCTAAGTAAAATAGCAGAAATACTCAAAACTTTCCGGGCTCACCCAAAAAGAAATAATACAACAAGGATAATAGAAACAAAAAAAAAAAACTTAATAATTAGTAAGTTCAAAATTAAATTGGTTTTTAATAATATTTTGTAAACAGAAAAACTTCAGCATTAAGCACAATAATAATAATTTCAATTAAAAACTTAGGATAACCAAACGATTTAAGTTTGTCTCTGAAAGAGTTTGGATTGATTGGTTTGTCGCTCTATGATCATCTTGTGCACAAGAGAGCTAAACAGACCGGGACCTACAGTTTAACATGAACTCCGAACCACTAACAAACATCCATGCCAGCGGCACGATTCGGACCTGAAGACTGTGATGCCACATGACAGAGTGCAACCATTTGGCCACCAGACAGCGAGTGTGGATTGAAGGCTTGAAATAACTAATGTAAAACATATGATGTATTGGAATTTTTGTTCCCTAAAATTTAATCCCTTTCAAATCCTTTATACTGGTTGTCAAATAAATTTGAAAATATCATTCGATTCAGGAAATTATGATCTATAAAAATCGCTCATAAAAACAGCATTCGAACCCGCTCTCAAATCGAGGAAATTAAAGGGGTAGAAAAAATCCGAGGGAAGAGGAAGAATCTCCAAATTCCACAGCCTATATACTCTTCAAATTTGAAAATTCCAGTTTGAAAACTGTGTGCTGTAAAACATACAAGATAATGAGATTTTTCAAATTGGTAACATACAGATCTTAAAATTTATATATTCTTCTTCTTCTTCTTCATTGTAGCAATAGCCCCATGGTGGACCCAGACCGTCTGCCTTTTGCAAATTTCGAGACAAGAGAAGTTTTATTTTTACGGGGTTGTGTTGTCAGTCCTATTCAAAACGTCCTACAGTCACATTAAACAGGGTCCTACGGTTTAGAGTGAAATCCGAACCACTACAAACATCCATGGGACCGCCTGGACTCGAAGACAAAACCTGTGGCACTGACAGCCAGAGCATTAGTCACTCGGCCATCAGGCCCCAAAATCATGTATTCTTATGTATATTCTTTAAAGGACCAAATGACCCGGCTAATAACGTGTAGTTTCAGAGTTAAGGAAGCTGAAAAAGTGATGCCAAACAGCATTTTTAATAGGGATGCATACGATAATTTAGTAGGCCAGAATGTCCTTCCGTTAGTCCTTAGAAGGTGATTGAAATGGAGCGAAAATCGAGATGCCACTCTTGGAGGTATTCGTCCTAATTTGTGGTGACAATGTATGAGTGAAATGTAGCAGACCTCCCATGGTATATCCTGGGGTAACTCTGATCTGCTCCATCTGATGTAAGGACCAATCATTCCATACTATCATATGTTCTATGAATTCAGAGTTCAAGTATCTGCATAGAATAGAAGACTAATAAGTAATATAAAAAAAATTTTATAGTCAATTCCTACTTTTTTTGCTCTATATTGCAGAAAATCCTTTACAAATAAAGTTGAAATTTTCCTCTTACATCTGGTGCCATCTGGTATTAGATACATGAAACTTAAATCTAAAAAAGCTAAATTTAATTAATTAAATTTAATTAATGGATTAATATTTGAAAAAACTGTATTAACATCAAGTTTCATCCCCTAAAAGTTCAAAAAACATGTATTTGAACTTGAGTGGATGAATAAAAAGTATTTTATTAACGATTGAAAATTGGAACAAGATATATATAGGGAGAGCGTGAACTAATAGTAGGAATTAAAAAATAAAACAGATTTGATTTTCAAATGGGATAATTTTTTAGTTCCAGTCTCAAAATGGATTGAATAATTAAAATTCTAACTCATAATTCGCACACATCAAAAAAGTCCGAACACTCTATTAAATGCGAATACGTTCATTAAAGTAATTTAATAAAGAGATAGGCGTGAAAAAGAGTCTGGCTAAATCAATTTACATAACCTGCGACATAAATCAAATTCGGAGAATGAATTTGAGCACGGAAGTGTTCGAGAATTTTAATATAATTCTTCCAAATTTTAGTAACCCATGTAATTCAGAATACATAAAAGAATTTTATGCACGCTATCTGCTTTATTAATATTTTTTCCTTCTAAGAGGGAGAAAAAAAATGTACATATTCAACAGGAAAAAAGTGCTGGTTTTCGAGAAGCTTTATGATGTACATTCTTACTATCTTCATTTTTCCATCCTGGAGAAACAACTAAAAATCAATAATTCCTCACATAATTTTTTTCTGTAGTTCTTTTTCTGGGCCATGAATTATGGGAGTTCCCATGATGTAGGAAAAGGTAAGGCCAAAAAGGAAAGCATCCGTTCAAGTTAACTTTGGAAATCAATTGTTACCTCGTTTTAACTTGGAAACAAATCACGATTTCTATTTGGGGTGTATTTGTAATGTTTTCATTTGCTACTTTGATTTGTTTTGATGAAGATTTCATGATAACTTATTAGTGATGAAAATTTCGTTTATTTCTACCAAAGAATAAATGTGGCATGTAGTTCTTTTCTGGGTCATGAATTATGGGAGTTCCCATGATATAGAAAAGGTAAAGGCAAGTAGGATTCAAGTCCATTCAAGTTAACTTTAGAAATCAATTGTTACATCATTTCATCTTAGAAACAAATTATAATTTCTATTGGGGATAAATTTGTAATGTTTTCATTTTTTTTTTACTTTGATTTGTTTTGATAATGATTTAACTTAGTGATGATGATTTCATTTATTTCTATCAAAGAATAAATATGTCATGTAGTTCTGTAGTCCTTTTTTGGGCCATGAATTATGGGAGTTCCCATGATGTAGAAAAAGTTAAGGGCAAAAGCGGAAATCATCCCTTCAGGTTAAATTTGTAAATCAATTGCTACCTCATTTTAATTTGGAAATAAATCACAATTTCTATGGAGGATATATTTGTAACATTTTAATTTTTTTTTTTACATTTATTTGTTTTGATAATGAATTAACTTAGTGATGAAGATTTCATTTCTTTCTACCATAGAGTAAATGTGGCATGTAGTTCTGTAGTTCTTTTTCTGAGCTATGAATTATGGGCGTTTCCACGATGTAAAAAAGGTAAATGCAAGGAGGAAAGCATCCATTCAAGTTAACTTTTGAAATCAATTGTTATCTCATTTAACTTGGAAACAAATCACAATTTCTATTGAGGATTATCTCATTTAACTTAGCTGGAGATTTCATTAACTAAATGTGGCATGAACAAATCAGCTAATTTCTTCCATGATGAGGATATATTTGTCAACTGACTTTAACTTTGGAAACAAATCACAATTTCTATTGAGATATATTTGTAATGAGATAAAGAGATATATTTGTATTTTAATTTTTTTACTTCCATTTCTTTTGATAATGATTTAACTTAGCGATGAAGATTTCATTTATTTCTACCATAGAGTAAATGTGGCATATAAGATTCAATTTGAAATCAACTGTTATCTCACTTTTAACTTTGGAAACAAATCAAATTTCTATTGAGGATATATTTGTATTTTAATTTTTTTTTACTTCGATTTCTTTTGGATTTAACAATGAACTTTTTTCTAAAAGAATAAATGTGGCATATAATTTGAAATTGTGTCTTCAGTTTTGGGGCAAAACTTTTAATATAATTTAAAATTGTATATAATAGAAATAGCAACTTGTTTATATTTAAGATAAAATTTAAGCATTAAAACATCAAACATATTATCTTTGATTTTTGATTAATAATAAAAAATAACTATAAAAGTGAGTATCTCTAGAAATATAAGCATCCCTAAACGTCTAAATGTAAAATTATTTTATTTCACATGGATATAAAATATCATAATAATAATTGATAATAATAATATAATAATGCTAATAATAATACTTTACTCCAAAATTAAAATATTTTCTAAATACACAAAATTTAAATTGACTATATATAAAAAACCACTACATGTCGAAACCTTTTAATTTCTTAAAATTTAAATTAATACTATATTTGTAATATATATATATTAAATATAGTATTTATAGTTTACGAAAAGTTACTACAATTCTTAACTATCTCGATGAATGAAGAAATAAGGAATTTAATGCATTTTTTCTGCGCGTTTTAAACCACGCTTTTAAGAGAATAAAGCTATTTGAAGCGCTTTACCCTTCAAGATTTATTTTATCTGACAAAATGACGATAGAAAGTCTCCTTGTTACTGCGATGTTTCTCGTCTTAAAATAATCCATTTTCTTTACCCCCACCATTAAATGCAAAGCCGTTGTCTCCAAAATTGGCTCGGTCGATTTTAAGCCCAGTTTGCTAAGAATTGCTTCAGCTACTAAAAACAATACGAAAAAAAGCAAACCATGTCTTGAAAGAAATGTTGTTTAGATTCAAGATTGAGAATGCACAAAACAATAAAATAAAGAGAATAATGCAGACTGTTTTGGAAAACGTCTTTTTATGCCAATATTGTATGCCTGAGTTACTTTAAGAAATTTCAAATTTTAGATTTGCCATGCTCTCTTAGTTTTCAAAAAAAAAGAAATACGTGAGCAAACAACAGTTTTGAAATTTGAAAAAATGTATACATTTTTGTTTGTTTCAGTAAAATATTCAAGGATTTCTTGTAGCATTTTATTAACTATAATTTTTTTACACTCATGAGTAATTCGTTAATCGTAATTGAATTCTGACATTAATGGATGTGCAGAAGTATGTCCGTTTCCAGATGTCGACTGACTAACGCTCTGGTGCTTGGTGGCATAGGTTTCGGGTTTTAGTCTCGGTGGTGCCATAGATGCTTGTAGTGATTCGGAATCATTTTGAACCGTAGGGCCCGATTCATTATGACTGTTTGTCGTATGGCTGACAACTCTACCCGGTAAAAAGAAAACATCTCCTATCTCGAAATCTGCCAGTAAGCGGATGGCCTTGGTCCACTATTTGCTGTGGTGCTGAGGTGTTAGTGTTAGTCGATTTTACCATTTCAGTGTGCGTTGTCTCCCAAAAATCTTAAATTCAACAATTTTCAATGTATGTTCTAAATCTCAATGTCTCATAACTCCTATAATTAATTGTTCCTTTTTTTCTTGTTTAAATTGTTTAATTTTGAAATTTATATCATACAAGCAACCTATTATGGTCATGACACGAAAAAAAGTGGTGAACAATACAGTCAATTCCGTAAAAACATCTCTTATCTCGAAAATACGCCAGTAGGAGACAGCCTTGGCCACTATGGGGCTGTTCTATCAATGAAGAAAAAAAAAGTATGCTAACAACAATTATTTCTACAGTGAGGAATTAAAGCTTTAAAAACTCATACAGAATATTATCTATATTAGATAAATTATCTTTAAAGAATAAAGATGCATGTGGGATTTTTTAAAAACTTAAATAAATAAAAGTATATGTCCGTTTGAGAAAGGAAACTTAGAGAAAATAAGAATAAAAAAAATTGAAAAATTTAAACATCGTCATCATTTCTAGTTTTATGTTATTAAAAGAGAAAGTTGCAATTGATTCGGATGGGAAATTTACAAATCGAATCTTGACACTCTAACTAATAGTTCTAAATCTATATGTAACCAATAGATTTAGAACTATTAATTTGACTGCAAAACTGACATATTCTTCTGCAAGTTTATTCCGTATTTGATTGTCTGAATAAGAATTGTCTAGACTACTTTTCTTAGTATGACAAAAAATATAAAATCAATTCATCTCAAACAATGGCTCTCAAATTTTTTACTTACTTCCTCTTCCTTAACAAAGGCGAATTTTATCACGCCCACTATAAATAAATATATCTGTTATCCCTTATCTTAATCTGTTTTATGTTTAAATGCGATATATTTTGAAATATTTTATAAAAACTATTTTATGTTAGTAATATTTTAATAACACTTATTAATAAAGAAATTTACCTGTAGGATCAGATTGAAAATTATTTCATTGTAAAACGTTTGATTTTGAATTAATTTTATGGTAGCTATTTAAAGAAACCAATTTCCACATAAATAAATTGTGATAACGAATCTTTAACATTAAATGTTTTAAAGTCAGAAATTATTTTCAATCAAAGCAATTAGCAATTATGTTTCAAAGATCAAAGTGGCAAAAACAGATTGCAGCGGCAAATTAATATAAAACAAGTACATATTATTTATTGATTCAGATGATTGGTGCTACTTCTCATGCTGTTGATGCAATACTACTTTTGACACTAAAAAATTGATACAATGGTTTACAATGGTTACAACATTTTATTGTAATATATCTTGAGACTTTCTTTAACACTTTGAAGAACAGAGACGTGAATTTCAGTCTTTTATTTTTGAACAGTTGGCGATAGATGATGGAACTTTACGTCGTTTGCAGAGATGCCAACAATTAAAGAATATATTAATTGCTTAAAAATAATACAAGATAATTACAAATTCAAAAATTACTACAAAATAATTAACAATTAAAAACGTGTCTTCACATGTTAGATACAAAGAAAAATAATATACCTATTTTCTGTGTTAAAAAACTCAACTTGGAAAATAACAAAATATATAGTATCATAGTTCAGTGTGTGGTTAGTTTCAATGTGGTGTGCTATTACATTTAGCAGCTGTAGAGATGCGAAAACTCTATTTCATACCCAAAATAATTGTGTTTATTCAGTCTGTTGGAAGCTAAGTCTATTGTTCTGTTAAGACAGTTAGAAGATACTAAAACGTTGCAGAGGAGGATTAAGGGCAGCATTACGTTTCTCAAGAAATTCCCAAACATGTTCAATAGAGTTCAAGTCTGGAAAATGAGCTGGTCAACCTATGAACAAAAATCTTCTCACAAAGGAAAATCTCATCCAATTCTTTGCAGTAAGCATTACAGTCTTGTAGGATGAATTAGTCACTAACTGCACCTGTGTAAAGGGCTAACGATTGGATCAAGAATGTCATTTCTATATATCATGCAGTAATGATGCCTCAGTAATGGTAATATACAGCTCAGTGGGGAAATCGAAAGACATACCACCCTACACACTTACACTGGACCCACCAAATCTGTCTCTGTTGTGGATATGACTGGTTAATAGTAGGTTTCCGGCTGCCCCTAGGCCAACAATCTTATTGGAAATCGAAAGTCATACCTCCCCTTATTGAGTCACTTTGTAGAGAAAATACGGACTCATCAGCACATAGTACAGATCTCCATTGACTTGCATTCCAAATAACATATGTACACACTCGATTCATTTTAGTGAATGTTGTGCAAAATATGGCAATACTGGACGTCTTATCATACAACCCTGCTTCGTGAGTCCTTCTGCACACTGTTGATGGGGATACTAGCCTTATAGTGGGAGATAGAAGAGAAGATATGAGGTGGGTTGGTTTAGTGGTTCCATATCTCCTTGCAGTTAGCTACAAATAGCCGGTCATCTGTGACGCTTGTTGGTATAGATCTCCTTGGATTGTACCTTCTGAAACTGCTTCTGACATTCCCAAATCTGTGAACTACTGAAGGGCTCACATTAAACAATCTTGTATTGGATTGACTTTGACACACTTCTATTCATCCAATATATCGCCATCTTTATTCTTTGGATGGAGGATCCTAAGTATTAATATCTTACGTATGGATAACTCGAAATTAATAATACATTTTCTACTTGCAGAAACACTGATGTACTTTTACGTACACAACGCAATTTTTATCAAAATGAACTGAAATGTAATTGTAATTTAAATAAATGTAATTGCAATTTAAATTAAATGTAATTTCAATTAAATGAAATGTAATTGCAATTAAATGAAATGTAATTTCAATTAAATGAAATGTAATTTCAATTAAATGAAATGTAATTTCAATTAAATGAAATGTAATTGCAATTAAGTTAAATGTAATGTAAATGTAATTGCAATTAAATGAAATGTAATTGCAATTTTTCAGAATTTTCCTTAATTTGTGAAAACCTGAATATTTAAGAGTTCATTTTTATTTAGGCTTATTTTTCATTTTAGAATGAGTTCTCCTGCCCTAAGGCTTTATTTATAAATCCTATATATTTTTAAGTTTTAAACTAATTTGTTTTTAATTAAATTGTGTTGATTCCATACAACATATTTTTTTTTAAAAACTGAGTTTCAAGGAGTTTCTTTTGAAGAGCATATCTATTGAATCAATTTAAATTAATACACAGAAAAATATTTTTTTTTATTAGTGAATTATGTTCGACTGATAATTAATTTTTATTCAAAAAATTATTTTTATAAATTAATTTACGATTCGCTGCGTAGTGATATAACAAAAATGCAGTGAATGTTTCATTATAAATCAATTAACAAAATGAGTTAAAACCATATATTGATACATGCCTTTCCATAAATTACTTGCATATTAGGAATAATGATAAATAAATGCCCTACAACAATAGTGATAAGTTCACATTAATCATAACAAAGTTTTATGTGTTAGATAAATATTAAAGGATTTCTTAGTTTGTGTTATTTAAGTTATATTAACTGATAATTTACTCAAATTTATTTAGTTTACACCTCAGAATTAAGTGTTGTACTGTACTTAAGCATTAATAAATTACTAAGTGTAACTTAAGTAATTTATGTGAACAATTACTTAATAATTAATAAACAATTAATTTACAAATCCTTTACAATTCTTTTTTAATCATAGAATCACTTATTTTACTTATATAAAGAATAAAATCAAGAAATGTTATGTTTAACGACTTTCGGTTTTATAAATGGAATTTAAAATAATTTTCCAATCATTTTAACAATAATTTTTCAATCATAAGAATTTGATTTAGAAAAAAAAAAGAAATGTATACATGTCTCAGTGACCTGAATAGGATTAAGAAAATAGGAATTGTTCGAAGTGATCATTTCCAAGAGACTGACCAGTCTTACAAAAACCATAAAGAATGCCATTTCCAGACATCCAAAAGTGTATTCTCTTTTTCAACAATAATTCTTTTGTAAAATTCTCAGTGTGGATGCTTTTTAAATTCTAGAGTCACTTTTTTATCACTTGATAAAAAAATAAAATAAAGAAATTTTATGTTTAACGATTTATCAAAAAATATGAGAAAAGATTAATTGCACAACAATCAATTAAGAAAAGATAATTAAACATGTAATTTCTACACAAATATGCCCTTTTCTACATGACACTCTAAGATCATAGATTAATCAAAAATTCGAAACCCCACATATGCTGAATTCTGACGTTTGTTATATAGCCATTCATGTAGGAATAGAATTCAAAATAGGGATTGTGTTCAAAAGGCCTGCTGTTCAAAGTGACCATCTACAGGAGACTGACCAGTCTTACAAAAATCATGAAGGATGTCATTCCAAGCATCCAAAAATGTATTTTCTTCTTCAACAATACTTCTTTTGTAAAGTACTCAATGTGAATTCTTTTTAATTCTAAAATCACTTTTTTACTTTTATAAAGAATAAAATCACGAAATTGTATGCTTATGATTTTCGATTTTATAAACGGAATTTAAAATAGTTTTCCAATCTATTTTAACATTATTCTTTCGGTCATGGTAATTGGATTTAGAAAAAGAAGAAATGTATACATGTTTCAATGACCTGAATAGGATTAAGAAAATAGGAATTGCTCACAGTTCGAAGTGACCATCTCCGAGAGACTGACCAGTCTTACAAAGATCAAGAATAATGTCATTTATAGACATCCAAACACTCAGATACTAATCCAAAAATGTATTGTCTTTTTCAACAATAATTCTTGTTTAACAGTGTGGATTCTTTTTAATTCTAGAGTCACTTTTTTACTTATATAAAGAATAAAATCAAGAAAACATTTGTTTAAAGACTTTCAATTTTTAAACAGAATATAGTCAGAATAAAATAGTTTTCTAATCGATTTTAACATTCTTTTTTCAGTCAAGGTAATTTGATTTAGTTAACGAAGAAATGTATACATGTCTCAGTGACATCATTTGAATTAAGAAAATAGAAATTGTGTTAAAAAAGCCCGAAATTTGAAGTGACCACCTCCAAGAGATGACCATTCTTACAAAAACCATGAAGAATGCCATTTCTAGATATCCAAAATGTATATATTAATCCAAAAATGTATATATTAATCCAAAAATGTGTTCTAGTCTTCAACAATAAATCTTTTGTAAAGTATTCAGTGTGAATTCTTTTTTTAATTCTTGAATCACTTTTTACTTATATAATGAATAAAATCAAGAAGTTTTATGCTTAACGACTTTCAATTTTGTAAACAGAATTTAAAATAGTTTTCTAATCGATTTAACATTATTTTTTCAGTCATGGCAATTTGATTTATAAAAAGAAGAAATGTTTACGTGTCCCACTGACCTCAATAAGATTAAAAAATAGGAATTGTGCTCAAAAAGCCTACAATTCGAAGTGGCCATCTGCAAGAGACTGACCAGTCTTGCAAAACCATGAAGAATGTCATTTCCAACATCCAAAAATGTATACTGCTGATACTAATCCAAAAATGTATACTGCTAATACTAATCCAAAAATGCATACTGCTGATACTAATCCAAAAATGTATTTTCTTCTTCAACAATATTTCTTTTTGTAAAGAAATCAGTGTGGATACTTTTTAAATTCTAGAATCACTTTGTTTACTTGTAAAGAGAATAAAATCAAAAACATATTATGTCTAACGACCTTCCAAAAAAAATGAGTAAAGATTAATTGCACAAATAAATATTGTTAAATCAATTAAGAAAAAATAATTAAACACATAATTTCTACACCCGTATGCCCTTTTCTACATGACACTCCAAAATCCTAGATTAATCAGAAATTCGAAACTCCACACACACGCTGAATTGTGACGCTTGTTTAGCTATAACCATTCATGCATTGCAGTTTCTCTCTCTCATTTGGATGGAATTCCCTCTCAGCTAATACTATTCGGGATTACGGGTGACTGAATATGTCGCCAGCAGATTTCTACCTATCTTCAAATATAGATTATTTAGCTAAGAGTATTTCAGGATCTCTAACTGTGTATTTAGATATGCTTTGAAGGGGCATTCTGAATAATCTACGAGCAAGGATAGATTAACAGTTAGGACCATTCGATTTCGAATGATAATTTATCATTGCGGTATCTAATCATTATTTGGATGCATTGCTTATATATAGAAAAATTGCCATTGTGTAGATTAAAAGAATGTAGGAAAGGTATTAACAAGAATAAAATATGCGTTAAGGTGAAAAATATGAATGTCATATGAATTAAAATGTAATCTATATTGTTTAGTAAGCAAAATCTGTCATAGATTGCACATTGGGAGTCATTGATCATTACAGTATCTAATAATTATTTTGATGGAATATGTAAGAATATAAGCAAGGTATTAACAAGAATAAAATATGCGTTAAGGTGAAAAATATGAATGTCATATGAATTAAAATGTAATCTATATTGTTTAGTAAGCAAAATCTGTCATAGATTGCACATTGGGAGTCATTGATCATTACAGTATCTAATAATTATTTTGATGGAATATGTAAGAATATAAGCAAGGTATTAACAAGAATAAAATATGCGTTAAGGTGAAAAATATGAATGTCATATGAATTAAAATGTAATCTATATTGTTTAGTAAGCAAAATCTGTCATAGATTGCACATTGGGAGTCATTGATCATTACAGTATCTAATAATTATTTTGATGGAATATGTAAGAATATAAGCAAGGTATTAACAAGAATAAAATACATGTTACATATTGTTTAGAAAAAATATGAATGCCATATGAATTAAAATGTATTCTGCATTGTTTATTAAGTAAAAATATTCAATTGTTGAAATCTGTAATAGATAGCACATTGGGCGTCATTTATCATTGCGGTATCTAATAATTATTGTTGATGAAGTATGTAAGAATATAATAATATAAGAAAGGTATTAGCAAGAATAAAATATGTGTTAAGGCGAATAAGATGAATGCTATATGAATTAAAATGTACTCTACATTGTTTATTAAGCAAAAATATCCAATTCTTGAAATATGTAATAGATAGCACATTGGGCTTGTTTATCATTGCAGTATATAATAATTATTTTGAGGCATTGCTTATAAATGGAGAAATTGCAATTGTGCGGTTTAAAAGTATGTAATAATATAAGAAAGGTATTAATAAGAATAAAAAAAGGCGTGTTAAGGCGAAATATATGACCGTCATATGAAATTAAAATGTACTTTACATTGTTTACTAAATAAAAATAATCAATCAATCAATAAAATAATCAATCAAATAATCAATATTCAAAAATAATCAATTGAAAAATATGAATGTCTTATGAATTAAAATGTATTCTACGTTGTTAATAAACAATGTTGTTGAAACAATTGAACAAAACCATAAACAATTGAATATTTTTATTTAATATTCAATTGTTGAAATCTGTATTCTGTAAATCTGTAATAGATAGCACATTGGGCGTCATTTATCATTGCAATATTTAATAATTATTTTGATGCATTGCGTAGATATAGAAAAATTACAAATTTATGGTTTAAAAGTATGTAAGAATATAAGAAAGGTATTAACAATAATATAATATATGTTAAGACGTCATATTTGGACACTTGGATTTTGAATTTCATCTGAATATAATATCTAACTCAAAATGAAGGATTTCTATTTTTTTCATAGTTAGCTTTATTTGTGTGGTAAATAATCCATATTATATTAAAAAATACATTAATTTATGCATTTCAAAAACAACAAGATTAAACACATCTCGTTTTTGCTTATCATTTTCACTAACTTACTGATTTGTGACGTATATTCTATGTATATGACACATATTTTATTACTCCATTTATTTTTTAAGTCATATTCCTTCATCAAACAATTTTTAAACGGAAATTCTTACATTTATTTAAGTGGAGTTCTTTTGAGAATTTCAAATAATAATTGAGTTCTATATTTTAGTTTGGTTCATATTTTTTCATTAGTCTAATGATTTCGTGAATTTGAAAAATGAATTGCATTCCATGAATTGAAATAAATCACTATTTAATTTATTTTTGGTCTCTGTAAATAAGTTCTCTTGGGGAATATTAATATTAATATTGATTTTTAAATTCTTTTATTTGTAGTTTTTTTTTATTGAGTTACTAAGAGAAATAGCTTCATTGGTGCATCTAAAAAAATTCGTTCAAATTTTCTTCGAGATTTTTTAAGAGATGAGCACTCTTAGGTTTTCATAGAGATGTTTAAATGGATATTTTGATTTTATATGACGAAAAAAGATAAATAATAAAGTTGCGAAGGTATTTTTAATATTTCTATGATTATTATATTGTTATTTATTGTTAGCTTGAAAATTATATTGTAAATCAGTAAATATTGATGATTTTTAAGTTATTTAAATTGCACAATGTAGTAATTATAAAATAATTAAAACTTGTTAAAATAACAAAAAAAATTTTTCCTAAAGTTTAAAGACTAAATTTCAATATTAAGAAATAACAATAAAATTATTAAAAATAATTAAAAATTATAATTAACTAATTATAAATTTAAAAAAAAAAATCAAATATTAAAAATAAATTTATAATTAAAGATGAGAATTATATATTTGGGTACATAAGTAATAAAAATTATTAAAACCCAAACTTGTTTGAGTTTTTTAAATATAATATAAATAACGTACCAAAACTAAATTAAAAAAAGATTCAAAACTTGCATTTTCTATCTTAGGATTAACGGTTCTTGTTGAAATATGTGTTTATAAATTTTTCACTCAAAGTTACTAATCCTAATGTTTTTACTTAATTATATATCAGTAATTAAAAAATTGTCAACATTTTCAAAGGTATCAATCCTTTTATGATGTCCTTTTTAATACGCTTTAGTTAGTTTCACCTACATGTTTGTTTGTAACTGACTCTTTGGGCTCGATTTTGCCCCCTACTTTAAGCGGTCAGATTTAATTTAAACGTTGTAGACTTATCAAGGACCGACGACACTAAAACATTTTGATAAGTTTATTATCTCATCATGATTAGGATCGCCAGAGTTAGTGATTTTATTTTAACTTATGAAGAGCAATTTAATCCACGTAGAATGAAAGTACCTAAGACATTCAGACTTACGTGAGACAGTGGCACAACAGATAACGAGACTGACTACGGATCAGGAGATTTCTGTTCGAATCCTGGCTGGCTCGACACATTCGCCTTTAACATTTGTTTTACTCACTTAAATTATTTTAAGAACTATAGTTCCAGTTCTCTGTACCGGGACCTCATTTAAATATTATAGTTTAAAATCATGCTTTTAGAGTTAATCAAGCTAAAAAAGTAAAAAATAAATTATAGTTTAAAAAACTAAAAAACACGCTGAATTGGGCCTGAATGGCCGAGTGTCTAGCGCTCTGGCACTCAGTGCCGCAGATATCGGGGTTCGAGTCCCGGCGGTGCCATGGATGTTTGTAGTGGTTCGGAATCCACTTTAAGCCGTAGGCCCCGGTCTCCTATGACTGTAAGAGCGTTACGGTGCAGAAGTCAGACTTCTACCTACGGGTGCTCCATCAGAACAGAAGCTTCTCCCATCCTTCCATGAGGGACACGACAACACGCTGAGTTAATCAAAGTAAAAAATAATTGTTAACATAAGAATAAAATTGCTGACGAGAAAATTAATGTCACTGTTCTAAAAGCGCGGGGGCTTTGGATGTCATTTTTAAACTAACTCTGCATTTCGGAATGAAACTAGTGAAAATTATAACGATTGATATCGAGCACCCCACGCTTTTAGAACAGTGACATTAATTTGTTTTCTCGTTAGTCATTTTATTCTTGTGTTAACAATTATTTTTTTTACTTTTTAGTTTGATTAACTCTAAAAACGTGTTTTTAGTTTTTTAAACTATAATTTATTTTATAATATTAATCTACGATAAAAATTTGAAAGTATTTAAGATATCCATGTAAAAAATAATTATACTAAAAAAAAAACTTTTTATACCTTTGAGCTTTCACTGATTTGTTTCTGATGTAGACATCATATTTGAATGATGTCAATTATACTGTATTTTCTTCGTGATTTTTTATAGAATTATATTTTATAATTCCTAACGTCTAATGTATTTGTTATAAGTTTTTATTTTTTTTTTAATTTAAGATAGACAGTAATATTTTAGTAATTGTGTGCAAAATTAATTAAATTCAGCAAAATTCAAAATTGAATTTATACTATGTCAAAAAGAATGTAAAAAAAAGTAATTTATGTATAATGTTTCATTAAAATTACGATTTTCCAACCGTACAACTATTGCACATTATAACTATTATAACTATTATATATTAATATTATTAACTGTCTCAATGATGGATATAACCAATAACAAATTAGTATATTCACTAATACCGTTATGTACATATTTGTCTTTAATTTATATAAGTAATGAAAATAAATTGTTTATATGACAATAATGTAAACTATAGAAACTTTTAAACCAGACTAAAAATTTTTTGACAATTTTTTAATGTCATAAATTATGTTTGCATTACGAAATACGCTTCGATATTAAATGAAATATTCAATATTTTAAATATTTTAAAAATATTTTAAAATTGTTTTTAAAAAAGTTGTGTTATTAAGGTGGTTTTCAGAATTTAAAAACAACTCAATCCTAATTAAAGTCTTAAAGTATTGAAATTTTATAGAATTATTTCTGAAGTAATTGCAATATTTAAATACTAATTTTTCATAGAATTTACTAAAAATAGTCAGAAAATTTTAACCTCTTAAATATGCCTTACTTAAAAAAAAACACCATAAAAAACACTCAATTTAGATATGCATTCTATAACTAAGAGCCTTCATCAAATATTGATTTAAGAGAGAATTTTTAAATGTGAAAATGATTTTTGTGTTTGTTTGATTGCATTTTATTCTTATTATATTCATAAAAATTCAATGAGGAGCAAACTAAAAAAGCAATATTTATAAAAAAAATTGCATTGATGTTTAACTCTAAATGTTAATGGTAAACTACAAACTTCAACGGTAAATTAAGTATGAAAATTTTTTATATATTGCAACATTTTTTATGGCCTGAATTGCCGAGTGTCTTTCATTCAGTGTCAAAGTTTCCGAGTTCGAGTCCCGGCGGTGCCATGGATGTTTGTAGCGGTTCGGAATTTACTTTAAACAGTAGGTCCCGGTCTAATATGATAGCAGAGTGTTTTTTGAGGTTTTGTCAATCTTCTACCGCGTGGTTCCTCGCTAAAGTGAGGCTGCATATTACGTTTAGCCATGGAGTAGTAGGGTCTTCTGGACCTGGTGTAGGCTTTCCTGCACCAGGGGGCTAGTAACAACAACAACATTAATTTTATTCAAATATAGCTGGTTCGTCACGCACAATTTTTTTTTAATGAATTTTGAGAATTTCGAGTTCCGTTATTTTAGAAATACAGGTTAAAAAATTGCATTATTTACAAAACAATTTTATTCTGTATAACACTACTACCAACATAAAATTTACATTTAACGAGAATTACAGTTTCAAGTACATATAAAAATTACACACTAAAAATTCTTTTTTTCTTGTATTATTTAAATTTCGGGATTGCAATAAAGTATATAACGTACAATTTTTTAAATAAATTGTGACAGGCATTTATAGTCCTTTATAACCAATGTAACATTTCTTAATCCTATAAAAAATTTCTATGAAATGTTCTACAATTCAGAGTTATAAATTTTTTAAAAGCATTGTAATTTGATTGTGTATAAGAAAATGCATTTATATTTTTATGAATACGTTATATGTGAACACAAAGTGATTATTTGAAATTTCAGAATATTCTACAAGTTTTATAAATTGTAAGTTATAACCAAATAATACAAACAAAAAATATAATTAAAAGAAGTATTACCAAGAAAAAAATATGCAGGAAGAAATACTACTTTTGAAATACAGATGTAGCAAAAACCAAATATATGAAAAAAGCTTCGTTGATTTAGAAAATTCTAGAAAAACTGGAGTCTGGGAAAAGACAATTTTTAAAAAAAAATTATTTAAAAAAAGCTTTTTCTACTAAAATTTATACAGCGTGAATGAAGGCTTTGTATTGTCATATTCAATTGATAACCCATTTATCAAATATTTTCTCAAAATATCTGCTCGAAAAAATTAGACTATTTTATCACATAGTAAATAACACTATTTCATTTCTAGTGAATATGTTTGCAAATATCGAAAATTACTGTTCTGCTTTAAATAGATCAAGTTAAAAATTTTTTTTATTTCCTTTCAACGTTTTATAATGATATGGACTTCTATATTTAATAATTTCTTGAAATAAAAGCAAAGGCAACAGTTAGCAGTAAACTATACTGAATTCATGGTAAAATTTAAAAAAATGTCTACTACAATTACTACAAATGTTTAAAATCCTCACTAAAATTTGACATTAAATACAAGAATTAAAATTAAATGCAAACAAATAATCTAACTTGATTGTGCAGTTAGAAACGTTATGTTGGTGAAAGTTAAATCTTAAAATTTTTAATACATCGTAAGAAAAGAAAATACTATTGAATGTTTATAAAATTTATGGAAAAATTTAAAATTTTTGTGGTCCTAACATAACACATATAAACTCCAAAAATAATAACTTTCTTAAAGTAATTAGCTAATTAATTTCATGGAGATCTAAGTTATATAAATTGTCGAGTTTCAAGTATTTTTCTATAAAAATTTTAAATCAGTGAAATCTTTTTTTTTTACAATCACGTGAATTTACGTTCAAATACAAGAATTAAAATTAAGTAAAAACAAATATAACTAATCTAACTGGATTTGCAATTAGAATCGTAATGTTTGTCAATGTTTGTTACATAAATTACATTAAATCTTAAAATGTATAGTACATCGAAAAAGTAAAAGAAAATACTATCTAAAGTTTATAAAATTTATAGAATTTTTAAAAATTTTTTTTAGATCTAACATAACACATAAAAACGATAAATTTTTTTAAGTAATTAGCTAATAAATTGCATGGAGATCTGGGTTATATAAATAGTCGTGTTTGAAGGATTTTTCTATAAAAATGTTTAAGATAGTGAAATATATTTTTTTACTACCATGTGAATTTACGTTCAAATTTTGGCTAATTAACTAACTCCTAGGCTATGATGGGCCAAGACTATCTGCTTACTGGCAGATTTCGAGACAGGAGATTGTTTCTTTTTTACAAAGTATGTTTGTCAATACAACGTTCAACAGTCATATTAGACCGATACTTACGGTTTAACCAATTGGCTAAGGCTCTAGAATTGGTTCCATAGGCTTCTGATTCCTATCCTGACGTGGCATGGATGTTTGTTAGTGGTTCGGAATCCACGTTAAAATGTAGGTCCTGGTCTAATTAGCCTAAAGTGCGCACAAAATGACAGCAGAGCGTTAAACCAAGGCAAACCAAACCTACGGTTTAAAAGTGAATTCCGAACCACTAAAAACATTCATGGCACCGTCGGGATTCGAACCTGAAACCTGTGTCCCCCAAGGAACAGAGCGCTAGTCAAATTTTGACTAGAATGTCTTAAAAACTTTTCCTGTATTTGAGATTAGAATGAGGTTAATATAAACTGCGGATTATTTTCATTTAATAATTTTAAAAGTAAATATCACTATTGATAAACGACGAGATCGTTGTTGAAGGTATTATGTAATAAATAGCGTTTACATAAAAGTAACATTTACTTTAAAATTAGCGTAAAAACGTTTAGCGTTTACATAAATGTAACGTTTTGTTAAAATTAACGTATAAAGTTTAACGTTTACATATATGTAACGTTTTACGTAAAATTAACGTAAAAGTTAAACAATCCAATAAATGGTTTTTCCATTTAAAAGTGTCATTTACTAAATTACCGAAGCTAGAAAAAGTATTTTTTCTGTAAAAGATGCGATTTTGAGTAACGAATAAAAGAGCAACTCCTAAGGCCTCGCCTGTCTTCATGCATAATGGATTCTTTTCTTTTTTTTTCTAGGTTAATTATACCCCTGAAATTTTTTGGGGAATAGGTAAGCTCGAGAGCTTTTGTCCGGATTGTATTTTCTCTTTTTTTTTGTGCCCATAAGTAATTACTTAATGCGCCGAAGCATAAGATGATCCTATTACTTCAACTGTTTTAACATATTATGGGAAATAAAAAGCCTTAGACTGGAACCATTTTCCTTATAACATTGCTAGACCAGACATGAAATTGGAAATTGGATGATGTGTGAGTGGCCATATACTTTGCATTTTATTGTACATTACGACAGAGTAGGTTGTACCGAGTTTTTAATTAAATATTAATACGCCTGAATAGTATGAAGTTAAATGTTATTTGTAAGAAAAGAACTAGCTGCTATGATTTTTTATGCCTCCGAGGGAATTGAAGTTGACAGTTTATCTGAAGTTGTCAGTTTATCTGTAGTGGCCTTATGGCAACGTATTTCAATGCGATAAACCGAATACTGCGTTTAAATTTTCTCACCTGAAAGAAGAGAAATTTAAATACAGATATACAAAGTCCATGTACTTTTGTTATCAGGTGGAGTAATTTCAAATTCAAAATAATTTAAATTTGAATACTCAACATCAAAGGATCTCTAGAACTATCTTAATCATCTTTGAATCTCATTAGTATTGTTTATTTATTGTGCACGCAATAATTATAAATATTTTAAAAACTAATTTAAATTCAATATTAAATGAAGGCGATCGAAATTAAATTAGTGGGATTTGTGCGTTTTGTATCTACATTTTTTTTATTAATTTGATTATCAACCAACTTCGATTATATTAATCAACTATTATCAACCAACCTTGATTATATTTATCAACTATTATCAACCAACCTTGATTATATTAATCAACTATTATCAAACAACCTTGATTATATTAATCAATCTACAATTGTGTTTTTTATAAAAATACAAATGTAGATTCAAATTGAATCAGTTGTAAAATTGTATAAAAGTAGGAAGGTTGCATCAAGGTATTGTATAAAATTATATCAAGGTATTGTATGAAATTGTATCAAAGTAGGAAGGTTGCATCAAGGTATTGTATAAAATTATATCAAGGTATTGTATGAAATTGTATCAAAGTAGGAAGGTTGCATCAAGGTATTGTATGAAATTGTATCAAAGTAGGAAGGTTGCATCAAGGTATTGTATGAAATTGTATCAAAGTAGGAAGGTTGCATCAAGGTATTGTATAAAATTGTATCAAGGTATTGTATAAAATTGTATCAAGGTATTATATGAAATTGTATCAAAGGTATTGTACGAAATTGCATCAAGGTAGTAAGATTGTATCTAGGTATTGTACGAAATTTATCAAGGTATCAAGTTAGATACAAAATCAAACGTAGATTATATTAATCAAGGTTTTCATTCACTATAAGTAAGTATTTGTTTTGTAGTAATTTGATATTGAATATTTATTATATATTGAAATATTGACCGTATATATATATATATATATTGAAATATTTATTATAACATTTGAGCTATTTCTTTTATGCTAAAATATTGAGTAAATGAAGTTTTAATTCCTAATTTTAACATTAAATATACATTTTCTGGAACAATGATTATTTAATGTTAAAGTTAGAATTAAAAGTAATAATATACAATAAAGGATAACTAAAATAATAAAGATCGATTGAAAACTATCTTTACATAAAATAAAGGATAAATTTCAATGTAATTAAATGTAAATCGTTACAAAGATTAATGT
Organism: Caerostris extrusa; assembly: GCA_021605095.1. Taxonomy (NCBI): domain Eukaryota; kingdom Metazoa; phylum Arthropoda; class Arachnida; order Araneae; family Araneidae; genus Caerostris; species Caerostris extrusa. The sequence continues at coordinate 250,821 of BPLR01019542.1, read as the reverse complement.
AATCATAAAAGCGTCTTGAATTTCAAACGGTAATTTATTAAAATAGGAATTTATTAAATTCTAATGAAATTGTCTCAAGACTGGGGTTTCTAAAATAATGGAAAAATAAAATTGTAATTATCAACCATCACATCAAAAGTTTTTGATATATTCCGAATTAATGTGTTTCATTTATTCATTGCAATTGAATGTATCTGCACGGTTTAATTTCATTTTATCATTCTTTCAACACTTCATCTAAAAATGTAATGCATTAAAGTTAATTTGGATAGAAAATTATTTTTATTAATGAAATACTTTACGTTTAGATAAATGACAGCGATTGCTTCCAGAAAATGAAAAAAAAAGAAATTCAATTTAAAAGCAATTTAACTAAGACAAATATAATTATGAATTTTAAAACAGAAAGATTAAATATTAAATCTTCATATCAGAAATCTAATCTATTATTAATGAGAATAGAAAACATTATCCCTGCTTTTTTTTGTCATAAATTACAGAGGGATACTTTGTTTTTATTGAAGCAATAAAATTGCAATTATGTTATTCGAAGAAAAATTTGCTCTGCATTATTTAAACACCGATTAACTGTAAACCGTAGGAAAACGATTTAAAAAGGAAGGTGTAATTGTATTTATTCTTCCCAAAACCAAATAAATTAAAATAACAAGCATTAAAAGTTTGAACTAAAACGCAACCTATAAAATAACGAAAACTAAATTATTCAAATGACAAAAATGAAATATTTTGTAAGTGTTAAAACAAATATCTTTCATTGTTTAAAAATTTATATAAATTATTGCTTTTAACATATTTAAACTCTACTTCACTTTTATTACTGTAATTTTTCATTTACCGAACTAAGGATTTAAGTATTTATTATTATTTGCCTTCATTTTATTACAATTTAGTGCTTGAGAAAAATTTATTTAAAAAAAGTAACTACATCAATTAATTGTAAAATAAAAATGGGTAAAAGGTATTTATTTATGACTTCCATTTATTTAGTATTTTTTTGTTTTAAGCAAATGAAATGATTTTTATTTTTAGACTGTGTCTATCTCTCTCTGACATTTACATGTTTTTTCATTTTTATTTTTATAGGTGTTGGTAAAACACGTATAAAAATATGTTGATTTGTTTATCAAGCATTTTTTATAAGAAATATTAAGCTAGTTAAATGTAACGAGCATTTGGTTTTTCTTGACGAAGAATATCTTTACAATATATTCTTATAATATCGTTCGTTAATTAATATTCTGCTGTTTTTATTATTGTATAGTTTATCTATTCATTAGTCAATTTCATTTTATCTTTGCAATGTTGTTTATTTTATTCACATAAGGATAGCACATGGTTTTCTATTCGATTATTATATTTTATTACTTTCCATTTGATTTTCATTTTCCGATTTTCAAATAATAAGTTAAAATCTCAGATTTTTTTAATTTATAAAAATTATTTTAAATCAAATTATTTTTTTAATTATAAAATTAAATTATAAATTTATTATTATATAAAATTTATTTAAAAGTATCATTATCATGTGATTTTTCTTATTGATTATTAATAATTAAGTTTTACAATATCATTCGTTTATTAATATTCTGCAGTTTATGCTATTGTATTATTTACTTATTCATTAGTGAATTTTATTTTATCTTTTTAATGTTGCAGATTTTATTCACATTAGGATAGCATATGGTTTTCTATTCTATTATTATATTTTATTACTTTCATTTCATTTTCCGATTTTCAAATGATAAGCTAACTTCTTCTCATATTCTTCTTAAAATTTACGACGTGAAAATATCTGCATCAATTGATTTTCTTATTGATTACTAATAATTAAGTTTTACAATATCATTCGTTAATTAATATTCTGCAGTTTATGCTATTGTATTATTTACTTATTCATTAGTGAATTTTATTTTATCTTTTTAATGTTGCAGATTTTATTCACATTAGGATAGCATATGGTTTTTCTATTCTATTATTATATTTTTATTACTTTCATTTCATTTTCCGATTTTCAAATGATAAGCTAACTTCTCATATTCTTCTTAAAATTTACGACGTGAAAATATCTGCATCAATTGATTTTTCTTATTGATTACTAATAATTAAGTTTTACAATATCATTCGTTAATTAATATTCTGCAGTTTATGCTATTGTATTATTTACTTATTCATTAGTGAATTTTATTTTATCTTTTAATGTTGCAGATTTTATTCACATTAGGATAGCATATGGTTTTCTATTCTATTATTATATTTTATTACTTTCATTTCATTTTCCGATTTTCAAATGATAAGCTAACTTCTCATATTCTTCTTAAAATTTACGACGTGAAAATATCTGCATCAATTGATTTTTTCTTATTGATTACTAATAATTAAGTTTTACAATATCATTCGTTAATTAATATTCTGCAGTTTATGCTATTGTATTATTTACTTATTCATTAGTGAATTTTATTTTATCTTTTTAATGTTGCAGATTTTATTCACATTAGGATAGCTTATGGTTTTCTATTCTATTATTATATTTTATTACTTTCATTTCATTTTCCGATTTTCAAATGATAAGCTAACTTCTCATATTCTTCTTAAAAATTTACGACGTGAAAATATCTGCATCAATTGATTTTCTTATTGATTACTAATAATTAAGTTTTACAATATCATTCGTTAATTAATATTCTGCAGTTTATGCTATTGTATTATTTACTTATTCATTAGTGAATTTTATTTTATCTTTTAATGTTGCAGATTTTATTCACATTAGGATAGCATATGGTTTTCTATTCTATTATTATATTTTATTACTTTCATTTCATTTTCCGATTTTCAAATGATGAGCTTCAACTTCTCATATTCTTCTTAAAATTTACGACGTGAAAATATCTGCATCAATTGATTTTTCTTATTGATTACTAATAATTAAGTTTTACAATATCATTCGTTAATTAATATTCTGCAGTTTATGCTATTGTATTATTTACTTATTCATTAGTGAATTTTATTTTATCTTTTTTAATGTTGCAGATTTTATTCACATTAGATAGCATATGGTTTTCTATTCTATTATTATATTTTATTACTTTCATTTCATTTTCCGATTTTCAAATGATGAGCTAACTTCTCATATTCTTCTTAAAATTTACGACGTGAAAATATCTGCATCAATTGATTTTTCTTATTGATTACTAATAATTAAGTTTTACAATATCATTCGTTAATTAATATTCTGCAGTTTATGCTATTGTATTATTTACTTATTCATTAGTGAATTTTATTTTATCTTTTTAATGTTGCAGATTTTATTCACATTAGGATAGCATATGGTTTTCTATTCTATTATTATATTTTATTACTTTCATTTTCATTTTCCGATTTTCAAATGATAAGCTAACTTCTCATATTCTTCTTAAAATTTACGAAAATATTTTATCTGCATCAATTGATTTTTCTTATTGATTACTAATAATTAAGTTTTACAATATCATTCGTTAATTAATATTCTGCAGTTTATGCTATTGTATTATTTACTTATTCATTAGTGAATTTTATTTTATCTTTTTAATTTTGCAGATTTTATTCACATTAGGATAGCTTTATGGTTTTCTATTCTATTATTATATTTTATTACTTTCATTTCATTTTCCGATTTTCAAATGATAAGCTAACTTTTCATATTCTTTTCTTAAAATTTACGACGTGAAAATATCTGCATCAATTGATTTTCTTATTGATTACTAATAATTAAGTTTTACAATATCATTCGTTAATTAATATTCTGCAGTTTATGCTATTGTATTATTTACTTATTCATTAGTGAATTTTATTTTATCTTTTTAATGTTGCAGATTTTATTCACATTAGGATAGCATATGGTTTTCTATTCTATTATTATATTTTATTACTTTCATTTCATTTTCCGATTTTCAAATGATAAGCTAACTCTCATATTCTTCTTAAAATTTACGACGTGAAAATATCTGCATCAATTGATTTTTCTTATTGATTACTAATAATTAAGTTTTACAATATCATTCGTTAATTAATATTCTGCAGTTTATGCTATTGTATTATTTACTTATTCATTAGTGAATTTTATTTTTATCTTTTAATGTTGCAGATTTTATTCACATTAGGATAGCATATGGTTTTCTATTCTATTATTATATTTTTATTACTTTCATTTCATTTTCCGATTTTCAAATGATGAGCTAACTTCTCATATTCTTCTTAAAATTTACGACGAAAATATCTGCATCAATTGATTTTTCTTATTGATTACTAATAATTAAGTTTTACAATATCATTCGTTAATTAATATTCTGCAGTTTATGCTTATTGTATTATTTACTTATTCATTAGTGAATTTTATTTTATCTTTTAATGTTGCAGATTTTATTCACATTAGGATAGCATATGGTTTTCTATTCGATTATTATATTTTATTACTTTCATTTCATTTTCCGATTTTCAAATGATGAGCTAAAATCTCATATTTTTTAGTATTCTTCTTAAAATTTACGACGTGAAAATATTTAAAAGCATCAATTGATTTTTCTTATTGATTACTAATAATTAAGTTTTACAATATCATTCGTTAATTAATATTCTGCAGTTTATGCTATTGTATTATTTACTTATTCATTAGTGAATTTTATTTTATCTTTTTAATGTTGCAGATTTTATTCACATTAGGATAGCATATGGTTTTCTATTCTATTATTATATTTTATTACTTTCATTTCATTTTCCGATTTTCAAATGATAAGCTAACTTCTCATATTCTTTCTTAAAATTTACGACGTGAAAATATCTGCATCAATTGATTTTTCTTATTGATTACTAATAATTAAGTTTTACAATATCATTTCGTTAATTAATATTCTGCAGTTTATGCTATTTTATTATTTACTTATTCATTAGTCAATTTTATTTATCTTTCCAATGTTGTATATTTTATTCACATAAGAATAACATATGATTCTCTCTACATTTATTATATTTTATTACTTTGGTTTTCAAAAACCCATTTTTAATTTTCCGATTTTCAAATGATAAGTTAAAATCTCATATTTTTTTTTTAATTTATAAAAATTATTTTAAATTAAATTATTTTTAATTATTAAATTAAATTATAAATTTATTATTGTAAAATTTATTTAAAAGTATCATCATCATGTGATTTTTCTTATTGATTATTAATAATTAAGTTTTACAATATCATTCGTTAATTAATATTCTGCAGTTTATGCTATTGTATTGTTTATTCTTTCATTAGTCAATTTTATTTTATCTTTCCAATGTTGTATATTTTTATTCTCATAAGAATAACATATGATTCTTTCATTTATTATATTTTATTACTTTGTTTTCAAAACCCATTTTCATTTCGATTTTCAAATGATAAGTTAAAAATCTCATATTCTTTTAAAAATTTTTAACTTGAAAGTATCTGCATCATTTAATTATTATTAAATAACTAAAAGTAAAATTCTTCAAATGCTAGAATGAAATATTTTGTAAATATTAAAACAATATATCTTTCATTGTTTAAAAATTTATATTAATTATTGCTTTTAACATATTTCAATGTAACTACATTTTTACTACCGTAAATTTTCATTTTAAAAGTAAGAAAATACGCATTTAGGATTATTGTATTTGTTTTATTATAGTTTAGTATTTGAGCTACTAATTTATTAAAAGAGTGTACTACACAAATTAATTTTAGAATAAAAAATGGGTAAAACGTATTTAGTTATGACTTTAATTTATTTGGTATTTTCTCTTTCTTTAAACAAATAAAATTATTTTTAATTTAGTCTGTGCCTCATCTCCTCGCTCTGGCATTTACATTTTCTGTTTTCTTTTCATATGTGTTGGTAAAATACGAATAAAAATATGTTGATTTATTTATCAACATCTTTAAGAAATATTAAGCTTCTAGTTAAGTTAAACAAACATTTGGTTTCTCTTGATGAAGAATATCTTTCAATATTTTCTTATAATATCTTTTATTAAATTATATTCTGCCATTTATGTTATTGTATTGTTTATCATATATTAGTCAATTTTATTTTTATCTTTCCAGTGTTCTGGTGTTCTGATTTATACACATAAGGATAACTTATGGTTTTCTATTCAATGATTATAGTTTATTACTTTGGTTTTCAATACTGGTTTTGGCTTATATATTTGGTTTTCAAATGTTGGTGGCATAATATGGAGTGAAGTGAAACCAGGACTCCTGGCGGTGCACCTGCTAATGTTGAATCTGCTATAATAGAAAGGAAATAGATCAATCATTACCAATAAATAACATTTACACACTATTATTATATTTCTATTACTAAATTATATTTATATTACTATTACTACTACTACATATTATATTATTATTTTTACTACATTTACACATACTGTTTTTTATTTACTCACTGAACTTTCTTCGAAATGCTTTCACCAAATAAAATTTCAAACGAAACTTTAAAGTGTTTTATTGTGATTCGTTGGAATTACTTAAAAGAAACGGAATGGAGGTTTCTTTAAAACAAACGAGACAATCCACTGCACCTGCCTAATGCTGAATCTGCTACATATCTGCAGTTCTAACAGCAGCATTCGAAAACAACATTAAGTGAAATAGAAGAAAATGGGTCAATCATTAGCAATATATAAATTGACAGAAAATTTAATAATAAACACATGATGGTCTCTGTATTAACCTATATGTTTAACCTATTCTTTGTAACAACCTATTTTATTTACTCACAGAACTTTCTTCAGAAATGCGTTCACCGAATAAATTTCAAACGAATCTTAAAGTGTTTTTTATTATGCGCACATTTGAATTAATTAAAAAGAAAAGCAATGGAAGTTTCCTTAAAACAAACGAGACAATTCTGTTTCATCAAATGAGATCAATCCTGTGCACCTGTTGCCAATGTTGGATCTGCTACATATCTGCAGTTCTAATAATATTAAATGATAGAAAGCAAATAGATCAACCATTAGAAATGATTAATTAACACATTTATTAATAAAAGACTATTGTCACAGATATTAACCTATTTGTTTAACCTATTATTAGTATTCACCTATTTTTAACTTATAAGAGCTTTACTTCAGTGCTTTCACCGAATAAGTTTCAAACGGATCTTTAAAGTTTTTTTATTGAGAGTTCGTTAAAAAATACATTTGATAATAAACGCACAATGATCCTCGATATTAACCTATTTGTTTAATCTATTATTTGTATTAACCTATTTTTTATTTACTCACAGAACTTTCTTCGAAATGCTTTCACCGAATAAATTTCAAACGATCTTTAAAGTTTTTTTTATTGAGAGTTCGTTAAAATACATTTATTAATAAACGCACAATAATCTCGATATTAACCTATTTGTTTAATCAATTATTTGTATTAACCCTATTTTTTATTTACTCACAAGAACTTACTTCGAAGTGCTTTTTCACCGAATAAATTTCGGAAACGAATCTTTAAAAGGAGTTTTTTATTGTGAGTTCGTTGGAAGTTAATTAAAAGAAACGCAATGGAGGTTTCTTATAAACAAACGAGTACAAGTTTCAATTAAAACTTTTATTTCTTTCATTTGCAGCCTTTGTTTACTGAGTTAAAATTTAAATTCTTGGCAAATCTCAAAAGCTCTGTATGACAAAGGACATCAAGTAGTTCTAAATCATGTTTACTTAGTTTTATAACTTTTATAAAAGATAAATAATCATAAAGACTCTTTTAAATTTAATGCATTTTTGAAATATTTCATCTGAACAGTAAAGGAACCTTTTTGGGAAAAAAAAAAAATTTCATCTCAGTAAATAAAATTACAAAGGCACTTTTGGAGGAACTGGAAAAAACGGTATAAATATTTAAGAATATACTGAACATTTTTATTTTTTTATGTAGTATAGTTGGTAAAAGTATATGGTGTTTATTTGGGTAGGTTTAATTTTTAGTTTTAATAGGGCGGATTTAATTTGTAGAAGGGAATTTAATTTTTGGTTTTTAATTAGACGGATTTAATTTCTAGGAAAGAATTTATTTTTGGTTTTGTTATTTCTCTTTTAACTTGTACATTTATGTTGAATTAATTTATTTGCTTCGTAGATTAATTTTTGTTATGAGATTTTATAATCAGATTATATTATTTTTCCTAAATAAAAAAATTTATAAAAAATTTAAAAAAAAGAAAATAAAGATGTTGTTTCTTATCTCACATGGAACCCATCTAGACCAAGCCCACGAACCTTGAGAGGAAAAGGGGCAGCTTCTGTTGTGATGGAGCACCTGTAGGTAGAAGTCTGACTTGGCTCCGTGACTCTCTATAGTCATAGAGACTGGAATTACAGGCTTAAGTGGAATCCAAACCACTGCTGCAAATCCATGGCACCGTCGGGACTCGAACCCAAAACGACGAACTGTAGCACCAAAGGGCCAGGCGTTAGATACTCGGCTATTCAGGTCCATAATGTATTATAATGTAAAAAGGATATTAGGTCCGAAGATGTATTATAACTTTTTTTTCACTCCTATATGATAAAGGCTTTCGTAAAATTGGTAGTAGTAAAAAATAAGAGAAATTGATAAGAAATAAAAATATTTTCCTAAATGCTAATAATAAAATAATCTCCTTTTATTCTGAACAAGGTCAGTAAAATGTACCCATAAATTAGATAATATTTTTCAACATACAACTTAATTGGGCTTAAAATAAAATAATAAAATAAATAACAAATATAAAAATAATAGTTCAAATAAAAATTGAAATTATAATAAATAATATTTACGTTAATTATAATTATAAATCATTATAATTATAATTATTATAATTAATTTAATTATAAATAAAATTTTTATAATTTTCAATTTATAACAAATAATCTAATAGTTAATATGTACTACAACTTTTCATTCTATATATGCTAAAAGCTTTCGTAGAATGGTAGTAATAAAAAATAAGAAATTGATAAGAAATAAAAATAATTATGCTTGATAAAATCTTTCTTCTTTTATTTTGAACAAAGTCAGTATAAATGTACCCATAAATTAAATAATATTTTGCAACATATAACTTAATTTTGGCTTAAAATAAAATAATAAAATATTTAATATTTGAAATTATAATAAATAATATTTCTAATAGTTAAAATTATTAATTTAATTATAAATAAAATTTTATAATTTTGAAATTATAATAAATAAAATAATAGTTAATATTTTAAAATGAATATGCGGAAATTATTGAAAATCTTTCTTCAAAAACGGTAATGTAACTTATAAATATAAATAAAAAAAATTACTGAGTTTTATATAAAAACATCAATTGTTATAAAAATTTTAAATTGTTTTTTATTTGCCTTATAATATGCTAGCTTTTATTATTACATTGGCAACTGAATTGAAAATACAATAAACGCACTTAATAATATGATTATCTTAATGAAGTAACAGTAGAACATGAGGAGTTTAAGGATGCTAAAATTGATTTAACTTGTGAATTAAAAAACATAACTTCAAAAATATAACTTAAAAGCATAATTTAATAAATTAAAAAACATAATTTCAAAAAAATATAACTTGAAAGCATAATTTAGCAAACATAAATATATTGATCTTCATATATTGTATGATAGCTTTTAGTAAAAATAAAACCAATTTTTTCATCAAGAAATTTGAAACACTAGAGTGGACAAAAATGTCTGCCAAAAAAAAAAGTGGCCCTGTTTCCAGGTGCGTTTCTCGTTAGGTTAATGAGAGAGAAAGAAAGAGAACAGAATCCGACAGTGAAGTGCCAAGTGAATAAAACTGACCACCTTACAGCGGGAAATTTTCTGATCATTTCATTAATTCTCTGACGCTGTTTGATGTCACATCGTATTAAAAGTGCAGTACAACCACAAGCCATTTAAGACTATTTTTATTTCGGTCTTAAAACGTGTTAAAAAGGATTATCTTGTGCAGAAAAGTAGACAGCATGCAAGGGAAAACTAAAGCATTTGGCGCTTCAGATTTATAACACCAGGTCATCTGCAAGAGTCCCAGGTTATTTTAAAAAATGTCATTTTCCTGATAAAAAGGCTTTCGTTTTGGAGTTTCCGGTTCTAAAATGAACATTTTTATTTTAAAGAGGATTGAAAAACCACTTAAGTCCAAATTAAATGTGACGGAAAATCGATATTTTTTGCATGAAATTGTTCCTTTATCTTAAATGCTTAAACTATTTTTTTCATATTGCCTAAAATAATTTTTTGTCGTAATAAATTTAATAAGACACATTCGAATATAAATGACATAGCTGCCAACTTTGGGGAATGAAAATTCGGGAGACTTTTGGCATAGGTAATTTCAAATTAGGGTTTTTACAAAATAAGTACATCAATATTGAAAATAAAATCATAAGCAATAAAATAAAAAGTAAAAAACTGTTTTTTTATTTGCTAATATAAATATTAGCATTTCTCTCAATGAAGACCATCTAAAACAGACAAATTTCCTGAAATAAAATTCTTGATAAATTATTAAAATACATCTTTTGATTACATATGGAAATTATTTTGCATAATAGTCTTTAAACCTATTGAGGTATTTTTCTTTTATTTAACACTCATTGTTAAAAAAAAAAAATCACGCCCCCATCAAAGAATAGTAATTGATCCGAAACAAAACCCACGTTAACGAAGGAGCGAATTTCGGGAAGGCGTTTGATTCGGTTTCGGTTTCGAAACGGGAAAATAATCGAACGCTTTTTTACCTATTGCAAGACATTACTCATTTCAATATTTTCTTTCCTTTTATTGTAAACTGTTATGCACCATTTTAAGGACGTGATACTAAACTTTGAAATGAGATATCTTCACGTTTATTGACAGCTTTTTACATTTTCAGTTGTGATGGACTATTTTACAGTTTCAGAATTAGGGATTTTTGTCAAAATTCTTTCTATTTTTTTTTAACAAAAATCCCTACATTGATTTTGATAAAATTGGGAAAGATTTATATACAATTAAGGAGTACGGCAGAAGAGGCCGAAATTCAGGAGTCTTTTCAATAAATCGGGAAAGTGGTCAGGTATAATATGATGAACAACCTGAAATTGTATGAAATTATATTAAAACAAAATTTTAAAATTTCAGAAATTTTCGCTACATTTCCTTAATAAATTTTAGTTACACTTAAATTTAATTTATAAATAAAGACTTAATGTTTAATTTTACGATCTCAAAACAAAAATACGAATAAAATACAGAAAAATTGTTTCTAAATATATTAAAAACAAATCCTCTCTTGTAAAACAAAAGCTAAAATTCAAACATTTACAATTTGTAGAAAAAAAAAAAAAAAAGGTCAAATATGCTTTTAGAAAAAAAGCAAAACAGTTCATAATTTAATGATTAACTATTTTTTTAATAAATCAAGACAATCTTTCAATTTTTTTGAAATACAATACAAATATGAATTTTTATTTATGAATTTTTCTTTGTAATCAAGAAAATAATTTTTGAAATTAAATATAAAAATGTGTAGTTTCCTCACCTGAATGAATATTTACATTAAAAGTAAAATTATTTCTTGAGACATTGTATTACCAAAAACGATATCAGATAAGACAAAATATTTACAATTTATAGAAAAAAAAAGGTAAATGTCAAATATGCGTGTAGAAAAAAGCAAAACAGTGTATAATTTAATAATTAACTACTTTTAGACTTTTTTTAGTTAATTATTAACTACTTTAACTTTTTTTAGACTAGACAATCTTTCAATTTTTTAAATACAATGCAAATATGAATTTTTTTATTTATGCTATTTTTCTTCGTAATGAGGTAAATATTTTTTTTTAAAATTAAATATAAATATCTAGTTTCCTCATCTGAATGAATATTTAAATTTTATGTTAAAAGTGAAATTATTTCATGAGACATTGTATCAAGAAAAAAAAGATATCGGATAAAATACATAGTTCATAAAAAAAGCTTTTAATAGAAACTTAGCAGTATGTGGTAAAAATAATTAAAGAAATAAAATAAAAAACCATTTTGGAATTCCATGGAAAATGAAACCGAAATTCATGGAATAAAGAGAATTAAACTTATTAGTTTTCCCGCTATCTCCAAATTATAAATATGAATAAAATGAAAAAATCTTTTTCATATTAACTTTTAATAAAAACACTATCTTCAAAGGACATTTTCCTAGTAAAACATTTTATTTGCTATGTTTAATTAGTTTTATTACGAAAAAAATGTATAAAATTGAATGAAAAGATTTATTGCCAACAAGAAATCACGAATACAGAGCATAAATGTTACAAAAAGTTAATGAATATTTTTTTTTTTCCTCTGTGCTAAAAATGTATCTTAAATTGATTTTCATTCAATGAAGATTTTTATTTACATTGTTGGTCTATTTTCCACGAATACCAATCGATGAAAGAATCATACTTTATATTAACTTTTATTGTTGTATAATTTTTATTATTTTTAAAAAAACACAAAAAGGATATTTTCCCAGTAAAATGTTTTATTTGTTAAGAAATATTAGTTTTATTATGAAAAAATAGCAAAAATTGAATGAAAAAGATTTATTTCCCATAAGATCACGAATTATATATATATATATACGCAGAGAAGTATATTTTAATTAATTTTTTTTTGTTAATTAATATTTTTTCATCTGTAATAAATATATCTTAGAGAGATTTTGACTTTATAAAAAGTTTTATTTACAATTGGATGCAACTAGTCTATGAATAACAATCGATGGTAAATATTGATAAGAATAGTGTTTATTACTTGGTTCTTCATTATTTATTCTCATTCATTTAGTGCTTATTGCTCAAGTAGTTCTCACTAACTGAGTAAGCTGGTTATTTAAAGACTTCTTTCAAAAAATTATTCTTAAGTCCTCTTCCCTACCATTCTATTATATAAAATACTCTTTTCATATCCTAAATCTATTAATTAAAACAAAATGTAAACACAGAGAATTAAAACTACATAAATGGAGAAGTGAAACAAAAGTAATTATCATACTATTATTACTATTTATGGAATATCCGTTTATTACCTTCTTCTTCATTGGCGTAACAGCCCCATGGTGGGCCAAGGCCGTCTGCCTACTGGCAGATTTCGAAACATGACATGTTTTCTTTTTTACAGAGAAGGGTTCTCAGTCCTACTCCCAACTCTCTATAGTCATATATTAGACCGGGACCTACGGTCTAATGTGGATTCCAAACCACTACAAATATCCAGGCCACCGCCGGGACTAGAACCCGAAACCTGTGGTAACGAGTCAGAGCGCTATCTTTTATTTTAACACTCCAAACTTAAACTAAACGTTTATCTAATATAAACTAAACATTTATCCAAAATTAGCAACTAAAATATTTTTATGTATCTAAAGTTGTATTGCTAAGATTTATTGAAAAAACATAACCCTGTTACTTAACAAAACTTGAGCAAAGCATACAAAAACTAAAACAGCTGCAGAAAATATCTGTACTCCACGTAAATCTTTTTTTTTTTTTTTCATAATGATTTTTATACAATGCTTTTTTTCTAACACTCCAAAAATTAAACTAACCGTTTATCTAATATAAAACTAAACATTTATCCAAAATTAACAACTAAAATATTTTTATGTATCTAAAGTTGTATTGCTAAGATTTATTGAAAAATATAACCCTGTTACTTAACAAAACTTGAGCAAAGCATAAAAAACTAAAACAGCTGCAGAAAACACTCTAAATCTTTTTTTTTTCATAATGATTTTTATACAATGCTTTTTCAACACTCCAAAATTAAACTAACCGTTTATCTAATATAAACTAAACATTTATCCAAAATTAGCAACTAAAATATTTTTATGTATCTAAAGTTGTATTGCTAAGATTTATTGAAAAAACATAACCCTGTTACTTAACAAAACTTGAGCAAAAGCATACAAAAAAACAAAATGCAGAAAATATCTGTACTCCATTTCATTTTTTTCACAATGATTTTTATACAATGCTTTTTTCTAACACTCCAAAATTAAACTATACATTTATCCAAAATTAACAACTGAAATATTTTTATCTATCTAAAATTGTATTGCTAAGACGTATTGAAAATCATAGCTCTGTTACTTAGCAAAACTTGTGCAAAACATAAAACAAAACAACTGCAGAAAACAACTGCACTCTACGTACATTTTTTCTTTTCACAATGATTAGTATTTCTAAATTTTCTCATTTATTGAATTTCTTCTGGATTGATATTGTTTTGAATGACTATTATTGAATTAAAAATCAATTTTTTCGTCTTCATTTTATTATTTTTAAAAATTAATTTAAATAAAAATAAAATGAAGTTTCTTTAGAAAAAAATAGAAGAAACTAAGAAAATGAAATACATGAAAATAAACTTTTAATATTGGTAAATATAAATTTCATCTTGAAAAGAAATTATCTTTCATCGCATATTACTTATTCTTCTTGAGACGAATACTATTTGAAAGAAACTTATAATTTAGGACATAAATTTTAACTGCATTTATTTAGACTTTTTTATTTAGAGTAAATCTACTGCATTTATTTTTTAAATCACTAAATAATTGTTTGATGATATTAAAAAAATATATTGTATGTATCTTGAATAATAATACAACAGTGTTATATTATCATTCTAACGCGCATCTTATTAAATTTTTTATTATCATCTATACAGATAAATGCTCATTTCAAAAATTTATTTTAAAAATATATAAATATTTTTATTAATCCAAGGGTAATATATCAGGGCAAAGTTAATCATATCAAATTTATTATCATTCAATAAACATTTCAAATTAGAAATCTCTATCAGAAATTGTTATTCCATAAACGTGTAGAAAGCTCTATCAGAAATTGTTTTCTCATAAACCTGTCGAAAGCTCTACTAGACATCGTTTTCTCATAAACGTGTAGAAAGCTCTATCAGAAATTGTTTTCTCATAAACCTGTAGAAAGCTCCATCAGAAATTTTTTTTTTTCCACAAACTTGTTGTTTCTTATCCTACTTGGTAGACAGCAACATCTAGACCAAGCTTTAAAAAAGTTCTAAAAATTCGGCTTATACACGGAAATATATGGTAATAATAATATATTCCTAAATACTATATATATATACTATATATATATACTTAGGAATATATTAATAATATATTCCTAAATAATAATTTCCTAAACCCAGTCGCCTTTTCATGTGATAACAGTTCAAGAATAACGATTTCAAATGAAACGTTATAATTTGTACAGAATTCCTCGAATGCAAATCATGTGCAATATCTTGCATGGGAACATAGCATCGTTATTGAAATGAGTTTTCATAATTACCAATCTGCGAATCCAAAAAATAAAATACAAAACGTTGTTTTCCTGAGAGAAGATTTCCGTTTAAACTCCATCCAGACAAAACATAAAAAGATGATTATCTTCCATGCCGAAGAATTCCCCACACAATCGTTTATTATGGTCTTATAGAGTCACGTACAAAGTGTGTTTCCAGTTCATTTTTATTGCATCAAACGTGACCAAAGAATGCAGATTTTAAGGGCACACAAAGCTCTTCTGTATTTTCATCGATTCTTATCTGCATTGATTCAATCTGTTAGAATTGCTTGTAAAGAACATCCAATATTCGTTTATATGGGAATGGAAAACAATGCGAACTAAAGCGCAATTTGAATATTTTTGTCTTGGCCATTCATTATCTAATATCACTTACAGAAAATTATATGAAATGGTGATCTCAAACTGATAATTTCACAACTGATTTAAAATAGATATAAAAATCTCTTGTCAGAGTTGAGCTCTAAATCAGAATTTGGTTTCTGATTAAGGTTTTCGGTGCTCCAAAGCTGAACTTTGAAGGAAATTTATCTACAGGATGCGTAGTAAAAATTTCTACATAATGATACAAAAATTGATTCTGGTTATCAAAGTGAAACAATGAGAAATTGGAAAAAAAAAAATTCGTTGTGGTAAAAATTATTAATTTTTCAAATAAAAGAAATAATAAAATAAATCTGCGAATCATCACAATGAATGAACTGAGAAAGAAACTGAAACCAATTATTAAATATTAAAATTTATTTTCTATTCTTTTTGAAATTTTTCAAGCATTTATACTGTTGATAATAAACTGGGATTTAAAAAAGAAGGATGGTTTTGGTTTGGTACTCTACTGTCATTTTGTTCATACTTTAGGCTAATTTGACCGGGACCAGTCTTTGACCAGTTTAAAGTGGGTTCCGACCCACTAATAAACATCTATACCATCGCTAGAATTCAAACCTGAAGCCTATGGTACCAAAGGCTAGAGCGCTAGCCAATTATCCATCAGGCCCCAAAAAGGATGGAAGATCTAAAATAGCTATCTACCTTTCTTGTTTTATGTAAAAAACATTTTTCCGATATATGTTTTTGAAGTCCACAGAAAAGCTTGCAAATCCAAAAAAAGTCTTTATTTGGAAAAAAATAATATTCTCCTGAACAAAAAAAAAACATAATAGGACGTATAACAGAAGTAACTGCTAAAGAGTAAATTATAAGATCACATATGCAAAATGGAAAAAAAATATATTCATAAAAAAATTAATTTATGAAAAATAATAATTAGTATTTTAAATTTCAAATTTATCTGAATTGAAACATAATAAATTTTGTAAAGTATGCAATATTTTATGTTCTAATTAAATTAATTAAGGTGTGTAATCCAAAATGTAAAAAGAAGCAAACAAAATATCAATCGAAGGAACATAAACTCGGTGAAAACTTTTTAAAATTACTAACTCATACCTCAATAAAATGACTTTGAGTTACATTTTTGGAAGACACCATTGAATGTCGAAGGAATTTAACATAGTTTTATTTAATAAATTCCAATTTTGTAGCCTTTTCTCATGTAACAATCTCTAAAAGATTGTTAATCTTTGAATAATGCCTCAGCTCAGTCCCACTCTCAAAAAGATAATATTCTTCAAGAGATGAAATTGCTAAATGAAAATACTATTATATATTTGAACAATAAATGCGACAGTGATTGAAACTGTAACAATGAAATGATGGAAATTGTAAGAATGAAATGATTGAAATTGTAAATAAGAATGATTGAAGAATTGAAATTGTAAATAAGAATGATTGAAATTGTAAATAAGAATGATTGAAATTATTGAAATTGTAAGAATGAATTGATTGAATTTGATTGATGGAAATTTGTAATTGATTGAATGAAAAATGATGGAAATTGTAAGAATGAAATGAATGGAATTGTAAATAACAATTATTGAAAATGCAAATAAGATAAAGATTAAGAGTAAGATTAATAAGTACAATGATTGAAATTGTAAGTAAGATTGAAAATGACGATAAGTTTCTTCTATGATCAAATAAAATTACATCGAATTTTATAAAAAATATCACATTATAAAATTCTTGAAACAATTAATTCTTTAAAAAATATTTTTTTCTTAAACTTTTTTTAACTTCTCCTTTAGAACCATATAAAAAATGATATCCTTCCACTCATTTCACAAACTTCATTCACATATATATATACATAAAGATTCACCATATATATCTATTAACATATATAAACTATTCAAAAGAGTATTCAAGTAATTTAAAAATATCTGATAACATATACTTAGATTTTTAACTATGATCCATGAAATTTTCCGTACTTTAAATTATTATCCATTAAACATAACATACAATGAGGATTTAAAAGATAGTTTTGGATGCTTGCACCCATATTAAAAGATCACTGGCACACAGAATGCGAATTTTATGAGACATAAACAAAACGTCCGTTTACAATGATCCATTGATTTCTTAAGCTAGACATCCCTTTCAGACAGAAGCTGAGATCTTTGATAAGACTATGGAAAAATAAGCACCACCGATATCTGCACACCTTAAAGGAGAAACCCTACACAATGGATAAGAGTTCCAGGACAAGGAAATAAAAAGAAAGTTCTAAATGGTGCTTTCCTGACAAAATGACTACCCTTATATTAGATTTCGGTAGTTGATATGGATTGGAATGCCGCAAGAATTTCAGACTATTGATGATAGACGTTAACAAAGGAGCTGGGTTATAAAAGGAAGCCTACCTAATGGAATTGGATTATGGTAGACCGTATTCCATGATTATTTTTATCTGTGGAGGGGTCTTGGGGCTCGAAAACATTGGTTGTTGAAAGCAGATTGGGGTATCAAAAAACAGAAATGAAAACTTTGAGCGTTACGTTTCTAAGGATTCGTTTAGGAGAGGAACAACTTCAATGGATTTCAAATGAAAATTTAAAGGTAATAAATTTTTCAAAGCCAAGATTTTTTTATGTTAAATTTCATGAATTCAAAGTGAAAATTACGATAACAAAAGGGACTAAATAAATGAAAACTTTGGGACAGAAACGAAAACTTTGAGGGTTACTGTTATAAGGATTTAAGAGAATGTTAAATTAATGTTAATGTTTATGCGTGTGTTAAATGTGTAATGTAAATGTAAAATAATGTTAAATTTGATGAATGCAAATTGAAAATTACGATAACGAAAGGGACTAAATAAATGAAAACTTTGGGACAGAAAAAAACTTTGACGGTTGTGTTTATAAGGATTCATTTAAGAGAGGAACAACTTCGATATATTTCAAATGAAAATTTAAAAGTATTAACATTTTGTAATGTAAGGAATTTTACAAGTTAAATTTCATAAATGCAAATTGAAAATTATGATAATGAAATGGATTAAATAAATGAAGACTTTGAGGGTTGCGTTCATAAAGATTCAATTAAGAGAGGAACAAATTCAATGTATTACAGTTAAAAATTTAAAAATATTAACATTTTGTAATGCAAGGAATTTTTCTTATTAAATTTCATTGATGCAAATTGAAAATTATGGGGGGATTAAATAAAAAGAAATAGAAATAATTATTAGAAAGAGACTAAATAAATGAAAACTTTGAAGGATACGTTTACAACTATTCTTTTAAGAGTGGAGCAACTTTAATGTCTTTTGATTGAAAATTTAAAAGTATTAACATTTTGTAATGCAAGGAATTTTACATGTTAAATTTCACGATTGCAAATTGAAAATTACGACGATGAAAGGAATTGCTTTATACAATTAATATTAATAAAATATGATGACAAATTTTCCATTGTTTTTATTTCTAAAATTAATTGAAAATTTTGACAGAAATATTTTATAAATATCGAGGTTTTAATAAAATTAACTAATGATACGAAGACTAAAATAAGCTTTCTATAATGTAATTTTGACGATATGAAGAAATTCGCGACTGATGTAACGATTACGAAACTATTATTAAATGCATGTAATTGTATAAAATAACCAACAATGCAGAGTTAAGAAAGCTCTAAGTAAACGTGAAACAGCGTTAGAATATTATCTTTTAATACTTTTGTTACTTTTTTGTTTAATACAGTTTATGTAGACAGAAATTGTTGTAACAAGTAAACATTGTAAACAAGTATTGTTATAAAATCTTACATCTTTAAATGCATGAGGTATACCATAAAAATCACGATAACGTTCACAAAGGTTATTAGACGGCTTTAGTTTATGTTACTGCATATCTTGTGCAAAACAAGCATGAAACTTTATCAGATATTTTTGTAGGATCTACATATATAACTTACACACGAGTGCTAAAATGAATTACTTGTAAATACCTGAAACTTTACAATTTAATTGGATTGAAATTGATTGATTGCTAATTGATTTTTTGATTTGATTTTATAAATATGACTTATTTCTGAAATTATTTATAAAATAAGCTATCAATAATGTAATTGTGACGATAGGAAACAATACGCGAATGATGCAACGATTACGAAGCTATTATAAAATATATGTAATTGTATAAAATAATCTACACTGCAGAATTAAGAAAGCTCTCTAAGTAATCGTGAAGCAGTGTTAGGATGTTACTTTTTTAATACTTTCGTTATTTTTTTGTTTAATACAGTTTAAGTAGACAGTATTGTTGCAACAAATAAACTTAACAAGTAAACATTGTAAACAAGTATTGCTATATAATCTTGCATCTTTAAATGCATAAACTATAAAAAAATCACGATAATAAAAAAGGTTATTAGATGGCTTACAGTAATTTCTTTTTTGAGAAACATGCGTGTGTATTCAATCAGCTCTTCTATCCCCAAGGTTTTTCTGCGGGTGATTACTTCTTATTTCCTGAATTAAAATTACTCCCAGAAGAAATGACTGTGTTATTAGATTTTACTACCATGAGAAAAATTATCTTACACAAAATCTTTTACATCTTAGTCTGGCCGTGCCATTTTGTAAATTCATGCAAGTAAAATATACCACAAACACCATTTATTTATTTAAATTTTAAATAAATAGAATGTTTTTTTATTAGAGACATTTGTACAAAAAAGGGCATTCTATTTAAATAAATGGAATGACCTTTTTCTCACTTGATTAAATAACGTATTTTTATTTAAGGGCTTCTCCATATAAGGATTAGTCAGTTCATATCATCCTACCTTCATAAATTTTAAACGTATGAACTTCCAATAATAAAGTATTATTATTGAAAAAAAAGAATTCAACGTTTATCAAAATTAGTTTTCTGTTATTGTATATCCTTTGAAAAACAAGTGTGAAAATTTATCAGATATTTTTGTAGTATTTACATACATAACTAACACATTTTTATCAAGTACTAAAATGAATTACTTGTAAATACCTATCTGTTAGCGAAATAATAAAATAATTTGATTGAAAATACGAATTATGCATTTATTTTGAATATTTTAAATAGTAAATTTAGTAATTTGTATGAATAGTACTAATATACATAATTATATGCTAATATATTATTACGTATTATATACTAATAGTACTATATAGTATATAATACAAATAATAGTTCTAATATACTCTACTAATATATTAATATAGTTTTTAGTAGTAATTTAGTCTATAAAATTAGGATGAATTTATCTTAACAAAAATCGGTATTGATATAAAAATAATTATTTTTCAAATATTTTGGCATTCAAATTAATGAAAAAAAGCATGAAGTGAAAACATAATTTTATCACATATTTTTATCTGTAACAAATCTTTAGATTTAATACATGACTTTAAATTTCAATAAATAGATTTTAAAGTTTTCAAAGAAAAGTATTTATTTTATTGTCTGTTACCCATTGAAGAAATGTTTTTAAAACCATGAAACTTAAGAAAAATTTCGAAAGTCTTGAATTCTTTTTTAAACTCCACACATGTCAATTTTTTAAATTTAAAATACTGATTAAAATAGCTCTTGAATATGATTTGTAGACATATTCCCACTAAACAAAACATATCAATAAAACTTTCACTGTACTAAAATGAAAAATTCGTTAAATTTGATATTACAGAAATTGAAAATATGAATGGATATATATTAAATGCTTCCCTTCTAAAGATATAACTTTTCCATAACGATATGTTGGTATTTATTATTTATGTCAACATTGTTATCACATATTTTTATCTATAACAAATATTTAGATTTAATACATTACTTTAAATTTCCATAAATAGATTTTAAAGTTTTCAAAGAGGAATATTTATTTTAGCGTCTGTTACACATCGAAGAAATTTCTCTAAAATTATAAAACACAAGAAAACATTTCCAAAGTCTTCAATTTAAAAAAAAAAAAGAAAAAGAAATCCACACATGTCAATATATATAGTTTTTAATTTAAGAAATACTAATTAAAATAGCTCTACAATATGATTTGTAGACATTTCCATACTAAACAAAATATAACAATGAAGTTTGGCTGTACTAAAATGAAAACTTCGTCAAATTTGATATTACAGAAAGAAAAATATGAATAGATATATATTAAATTGATATATCTAAAGGATATAAATTTATAGATGAACGGATATAAATTAATAGTTATATCTAAATATATAATTTTCCATAATGACATGGCGATATTTATTACATAAAATTTAATCTAAACTGAACTTTAAAATCTCTTCGAACTATCATGAAAATAAAATGCAAAATAACATAATGCACCTTTGAAATTCATTTTTTATCTCATCTCAATATTAGCCTGTACATAATTTCCTTTGGGAGGACCTGGATTATTGATACATGAAACTATCAGCGTTCCTGCTGTCACGAGAGAGAAAAGATTACATAAAAAAGATCTTACCTCCATTCTATATCGGGAAGCATATTAGAGCTGGATACCATATGGCAATCTATATTAATCATGCAGGGCAATTACTTCCGAACGACATTCGGCAATCTATCACACCCAACCGTGAAAACTAAGTTGGATGTTAATAAAGCCATTAGTTTGGGTATTTAGTTGCGGATGATTGGAGAGATATTCGCGATGACATAATTGCCATTTGGCATATTTTTTGACCAACAGCAAACCACGATCTTTGCAGGGCTGAATATATTATTTCATGGTATGTCCATCTTAAAGCAATGCAATGAGAAGAGTTCTTTTAAACATTCATTAAGCAGTTTTATTAACAATTTTAATAAATTAATAATATGTAAACACATTTATTTGGAGAATAAATTGTATATATCTCAAAATAATATTCAATATTAAAATAGTTTAAATTTAAAACTGAATAAAAAACAACAACAACAAAAGCAAAAACTGTCGAATTACATTACTTTTGTTTGGATTGATAAATAATACAGCCGTGACCAGAAATTTTGTTTCACTACATTTAAATTCCATGCAATTTTTTAAAAATAATATTTGTTGTAAAATTATTGTATTATATATCAATTTGTTCAGCTTTTTATGACTTCAAATATTTAAGGAATTTGCTACTTCATTGCTATTAATTGTTATATTATAATATAATACATTACTCAAATGGCTTTATAATATCACAGAAAGAATAACTCGATAGTGATAAAATATTTTCTTTTTTGATTAGCAGCAAACTTCGATCTTGCATTAAAATAATGTTGAATATATTATTTTGTGGCATTGCTATCTTATAGCAAGGTAATGAAAAGAGGTCTCTTATACTTTAATTAATAAATAATAATAATAATTTTAATAAATTAATATTAAGTAAACACATTTATTTGGAGAATAAATTTTATATATCTCAAAATAATATTGAATATTGAAATATTTTAAATTTAAAACCGAATGAAAACTAAATAAAACTGAAAATTAAATTTCTTTTGTTTGGATTGATAAATAATACAATGGCCAAAAGTTTGTTTCAGTTAATTTAAATTTCATGAAATTTTGACTTCTGTGTATTTTTAACATTATATTTGTTATAAAATTCTTGTATTATATATCTATTGGTTCAGTTTTTTAACAATTTCATATAATTAAGGAATTTGCAACTTCATTGCTATTAATTATTGTATTGTAATATATAATACATCACTCTAATCGCTCATAACATCACAGAAAGAATAACTCGATAGTGATAAAATATTTCCTGTAACAATATTCACAATCTCATTTACCAATTAAAGGATTAAAGTGATGTTAATAATTTTGACAATTTAAATTACTTAAGGAATTAGCAACTTCATTGCTATTAATTATTATACTATAATAACACGTTCAATAAATCACTTAAATCGCTTTATAACAACGCTTTATAACATCGCTTTAACTAATCAAAGGGTTAAAGTGACCGGTTAATAATTTTATTAAAAATGTCAAAAAATCTGAACTTTCTATAATGCTGCTGTAGACCTACAAGTTTTAAACCACTGATGGCACCTTGATGCAATTTGCATAATCTACGATAGTAATAAAAAATCAGTCCTAAAACTATAAAAGCGGTTTCTTAAACAAAGTAAATGAAAATTTACAAATGTAGTTTCATACATAAAGACTGGAGTTCAAAAAATCCAGATATTAAAAAAAAAGACTTAAAGAAAAGCGACCGCAACATTTACTTTTTTAAAAATATTATTTCGAAAAATGTTTCGGAAAAATAATGTAAAGCAAGGCTTATAAGTGAGGCAAAAAAACTATGTTTTCTTCAAATTCAATTCAGGGGTTTTTCCCCTAAGAAAGTGTACTTGCATTCTAAATCCCAAGACGCTCCCTTTCCTATTTCCTCCTTCTTTGGCAACAAATAAGCTGTTCGCTTTACAGCAGCAGTCCAGCAACTTTCTTTTTCCATCGAGTGGATCATTAGGTTCTCATTGTGCTCAATCCCCACAAAAACGCCTCGCGAAGGGCTACTAAGTGTGAGGAGAGGAACTTTTTTCCAGCCCACGCACCCCGCGACACAAAAGAATCCTTTTGTGGAAAGAATAGTGGTGTAATGAACTCCAACACAATTTTATACAGCGTTAAATGTTTATATATACACTACGTGTAAGAAACGCTACATCTCTCAATCAAAACCTGAAGTGTTTGCTTATATTCTGATACTTTTAAATTTTAGTTTTATTTTTGCAGTTCTGTTCATCTTTGGAAGACGCCCGAAATTTTTTAATGTTCATGTATTTATAAATGATTTTTATATGCTGTGGAAATATTACTAGTTGTTCTGAGATTAGCCTAGACATTGTGACACTTAAATTTTTTATTTATTTGTTTGAACGTTTAAATATGTACACTTTCAAAGACGTCCTTTAAAATTAAAGAAGTAATCTCTCCCAGATCAGGAACAGATATTTAAGGAATTTGCAACTTTATTGCCATTAATTATTATACAATAATACAATACGGAACTCAAAAGTTTTATAATATCGATAGTGATAAAATTTTTAATTTTATAATATTCACCATCTTATTATTCAATTAAATGTTGAAAGTGACCGGTTAATAATTTTATTAATAATGTCAAAAATCTGAACTTTCTATAATGCTGCTGTAGACCTACAATTTTTTAAACCACTGATGACACATTGATGCAATTTGCATAATCTACGATAGTAATAAAAATCAGTCCTAAAATTATAAAAAGCGGTTCCTTAGACAAAGTAAATGGAAATTTTGTGTAGTTTCGTACATAAAGTCTCCAGTTGGAAAAAATCTATCTATTAAAAAGATTTAAAGAAAAGCGATTCGACAACATTTACTCTTTTTTAGATATATTATTTCGAAAAAATTTTCAGAAAAATAATGTAAAACAGGCAAGGTATATAACTTGGAAGAAAAACTATGTTTTCTTCAATTTCAAGGCTGTTTTTCCCCGTAACAAAGTGTATTTGGATTCCTAATTCCCAAGACATACTCTTTCCTATTTCCTCCTTCTTTGGCAACAAATAAGCTGTTCGCTTTTACAGCAGCAGTCCAGCAACTTTCTTTTTCCATCGAGTGGATCATTAGGTTCTCATTGTGCTCAATCCCCACAAAAACGCCTCGCGAATTTGATACTAGTGTGAGGAGAGGATCTTTTTTGCAGCCCACGCACCCCGCGACACAAAAAGAATCCTTTTGTGGAAAGAATAGTGGTGTAATGAACTCCAACACAATTTTTATACAGCGTTAAATGTTTATATATACACTACGTGTAAGAAACGCTACATGTCTCAATCAAAACCTGAAGTGTTTGTTTATATTATTATTCTAATACTTTTACATTTTAGTTTTATTTATGCAGTTCTGTTCGTCTTTCGCCTGAAATTTTTGTTAATGTATTTGCTTAAATTTTTTATATACTGGGGAAGAATTACGAGTTGACATTCAGCTTTTCTGAGAATAGTCTCTATATTGTGACACTTTTATTGGACATTGTGACAATTTTATTTATTTGCTTGAACGTTTAAATATGTAAAACGCCAAAGACGTCCTTTAAAATTAAGAGGTAATCGGTCCTAAATCATGTTTATATCTCTTATTGATAGAGGTTCTTGTTACTAATAGATATCATTATTTCTACCTGCCAACATATAAATCTTTAACTTCAGCCTATTCTTGCTTGGGATTAATTTAATTGAATACATATATAATTGTTTTAACTTGGAAATCATTCAGAATTATTCAATAAAAGATACAATATTTGTGTTTCCAAAAACTAAAATAGTGTTTTATTTTGTAAACACATAAAAATAAAAGGTTGTTGAATATAAAAGGTTGTCGTATATTTTTTTCAAGAACAAAATTGCTAATTTAATTATTGGTGTTAACTTAAAAGAGGAATGAAATACTTGACAGGATATTTTAAAGTTTATTTTGGTAATTAACATTGTTTTGAAAGCTGTGACCTTCAACTGCTTTTTACGGTCGTCCACAATTTATTCATACGAGAAAAGGCCTTTTATACGAGAGCATTAATGTCGGAAAGACATGAAATATATTCAATAAATACGCGGAAGTTCATATGACTCAAATTTTTGGTGTGAAATTTCCTCCAACGATTTTTAATTGAAAAATTCCCAAAATTCCGTTCAGTCATTTTGAGCTGTAATGTAGTTAAAAATAAATGAATACTCACGAAATACTTCTGTAGCTTGATTGCAATTAATAAATAACTTTTCAATCAATATATCTAATACACATTAAGTTTTTCCTACGTAACTATTTTGTTAAATTCCTCTTTTAAATATTTCTTATTCTTCAAATACTCCAAATATTATATTTGCTTGCTTTATACAACTGAGCAACTACAATTTTTATTTATTATTTGTTAACTCCCCTATAGAAGTTTTCTGGAAATTTTGAGAGATCAAGTTTGCAGGCTTTTTCGAAATGCCCCAGATATTCTTTGCTGACTTTATACAACTGAGCAGCTGCAGTTTTTATTTATTATTTGTTAACTCCTTTTTCTGGAAATTTTGAGGTATCAGGTTTGTAGGCTTCTGTCCGACTTATATTTGTGTGAGTAGTATTTCTAATTTTCAATTCTACAAATGTTTAGTGTGAAACTTCTTCAAAGACATAGTTAAAAAATTCCCAGAATCTCATTTAGCCATTTTGAGGTATAATGTAGTTGAAAAATAAATAAATACTTACGAAATACTTCTGGAGCTGTAGTTTTTATTTCTTATTTGCTAACTTCTCTGTTGCCCCTTTTCTAGAAATTTTGAACTATCAAGTTTGCAGACTGCTATCCCACTTACATACACTGAAGTGACAAAAGTCATGGGATACCTCTTAATATCGTGTCGGCCCTCCTTTCGCCCGGCGAAGTGCAGCAACTCGACGTGGCATGGTCTCAACAAGTCGTTGGAAGTCTTCTGCAGGAATATTGAGCCACGCTGTCTCGATAGACGTCCACAATTGTGAAAGCGTTGATGGTGCAGGATTTTGGGCACGAACAGACCTCTCGATGATGTCCCATAAATGCTCGATGGGATTCATGTCGGGCGATCTAGGTGGCCAGATCATTCGTTGGAATTGTCCAGAATGTTCTTCAAACCAATCGCGAACAGTTGTGGGCCGGTGACATGGCGCATTGTCATCCATAAAAATCCCATCGTTGTTTGGGTACATGAAGTCCATGAATGGCTGCAAGTGATCTCAAGTAGCTGAACATAAGCATTTCAGTCAATGTTCGGTCCAGTCGCACCAGAGGACCAAGTCCATGCCATGAAAAAACAGCCCACATCATTACGGAGCCACCACCAGCTTGAACAGTGCCTTGCTGACAGTTTGGGTCCATGGCTTCGTGGGGTCTGCACCACACTCGAACCCTACCATCAGCTCTTACCAACTGAAATCGTGAATCATCGGACCAGGCCACGGTTTTCCATTCATCTAGGGACAAACCGATATGCTCACGTGCCACGAGAGTCGCTGCAAGCGATGTCGTTCTGTCAGTAAAGGCACTCGAGTCGGTCTTCTGCTGGAATAGCCCAAGAAAGCCAAATTTCTCCGCACAGTTCTAACAGACAAGTCCTTTGTACGTCCCACATTGATTTCTGCGGTTATTTGACGCAGTGTTGCTTGTCTGTTAGAATGTACGACTCTTTGCAGACGTCGCCGGTCTCGGTCGTTAAGTGCAGGCAGTCGACCACTGCGCTGTCCATGGTGGGATGTTATGCCTGAAATTTCATACTCTCGGCACACTCTTGACACAGTGGATCTGGGAATGTTGAATTCCCTAACGATTTCGAAATGGCATGACCCATGCGTCTAGCTCCAACTAAAATTCCGCGTTCGAAGTCTGTTAATTCCCGTCGTGCGGTCATCATCACGTCAAAACCTCTTAACATGAATAACTTGAACAGAAATGAAAGCTCCGCGAAAGCACTGTGCATTTATACCTGTTCTACGCGATGCTACTGCCATCTGAAAATTTGCATATTGCTATCCCATGACTTTTGTCACTTCAGTGTATGTGCGAGTAGTATTACGCATTCCGTCATCGCCACTCTAATAGGTGTCGCAGTTGATTTGTTGTATTTTTGGCGCCTTTCCCTTAAAAAAAAATTATGTTACCATGTGTTACCTCGTTCTGAAAACGGGACCTTATGGCATCGAAGATTTGGGAAACAACTGGACAAGATACCTAAAAACTGAACGTATAGTCAGTCACATTATTTATACTAATGTAACTACATAATTTTAAGTGGAAATGATTAAAATTTTCGTCACAGAAAGGGTATAGCAACAACAACAAAAAATCTCACAACAGTCCATCCTAAAGAAAACAAATTATTTGTCTATCATTAGAAAAGAACATTTAATAAACTGATAAGGAAATTAAAATTCCATTATCGTTATTCGACGGTAGTAATCACAACTACAGATCGCAACTCTTTAAATGGCCGTGGCAATCAGATTGTAAATATAAAATTACATTTATCCTTTAGTAAATTCAGTCATTTAACAAAGCCGTTAAAGGACGCTATAACAACAAGTGGAAGACACTTCGTTAAAAAATTAAATAAAGGAAACATTGTAGCGTAAAAATAAGAAACATAAAAGAAAACAAAGAAATGATAAAACATATTCATCAGACATAGGGTATAGCAACAACAACAAAAGTCTCACAACAATCATTCCTATAGAAAACAAATAATCAGTTTATCATTTAAAAAAGACATCTAACAAACAGAAAATGAAATTCAAATTCGGTTATGGTTAATCGAAAGTAACAATCCCAACTAGAGATCACGATGACGTAACTCTTTAAATGGCCGTTGCAGTCAGGTTATAAATATCAAATTACATTTATCCTTTATTAAATTCAGTCATTTAATAAACCCGTTAAAGGACGTTATAACAACAAGTGGAAGACATTTCGTTAAAAAAATAAATAAAGGAAACATTGTAGCGTAAAAATAAGAAACATAAAAGAAAACAAAGGAATGATAAAACAAATTCCTCTTTGGTGTGCATAATTGCCGCACCATAAAGAAGGTCAAAAATAGCTCGAGGTACAATGAAAAAGTATCAAACAGGATAAAAAGTATGCAGCTAAATTACCATGAAGATATATTATGAGATTTTTGTTTCGGCAGGAGAGTAAGACACCTCGGGACATTTAATAATAAATACCATATTTTTCTTGCACCTTGGTGATAAAGTGGCATAATGTATTCACGTGCAATATTTGCAACAACAACAACAAAATAAAAAACACATGTAAAAAAAAATGCAATATCCAAATGAAGAATATTAACAATAATTAATCAATAATTTTCAATGGAGTTTAATAAAATTAAAAATAATGTACATTATTTAACGAGTCTAAATTAAATAAAAAAAAATTCTATAGCATTTCTGAAATGTGTCATTCTAATGAAAGGAGTTAATTATTTTAAGCAACGATAAAAAATGCTATTCTTATAAACGGAATTAATTATTTTAAGCCAGCGATAAAAAATGCTTTGTTAATTTAATAAAATCTATCAAAAAAGCAAATAAAAAAAAGAATATATCAATAGGTTAGTTTTTTTTAAACATAGGAGCGCTTTTTGACTTTAGATAGAATAAAATAATTTTTAAAATACAGTGCGAAAACATTTACCGTATTTATGAAATATGATACAAAAACCATTTTAAGTCACTTCAAACAACTACCACGAAGTTTTTATTAACGATAATTTCTCATCATCTTCTGGTTTTTCTCACTCAAATATTATTTTGATCAATATTTTCTCTCTGTAATTAAATGTGGAGTTTAAACAAATTACCAACAATGTAAATTATTTAAGGAGTCTAAATTAAATAAAGAAAATTATATTACTTAAAGCCAACAATAAAAATCGCTTTGCTTATTTAGTGAAAACTACCAAAATAAATAAATAGCTTATTTAGTGAAAACTACCAAAATAAATAAATAGTTTAGCTTAGTTTAAACATTAATGCGCTTTTAATTTTAGATAAAATAAAATAATTTTAAGATACAGTGCGAAAACTTTTACTCTAGGTATGAAGATACAACTATCATTTTACGTCATTTCAAACAACTTCCGCAAAGTTTTTTATAAACGATAATTTCTCGTCTTTTTTCTGTTTTTACCTCACTCAAATATTATTTTCATCAATATTTTCTCTCTGCAATTAAATGTGTAGTTTAACAAAATTAAAAACAATGTTCATTATTTAAAGAGTCTAAATTAAATAAAGAAAATTCATTTATTTTAAGCCAACAATAAAAAATGCTCTGTTGATTTAGTGAAAACTAACAAAAAAAAAAAAAAAAAAAATGAAAAAATAATAAATCAATAGGTTAGTTTATTTTAAACATTGGTGCGTTTTTTGACTTTAGATAGAATAAAATAATTTTAAGATACAGTGCAAAAACACTTACCGTATTTATGAAATATGATACAATTACTATTTTAAGTCACTTCAAACAACTACCACAAAGTTTTTATAAACAATAATTTATCCTCTTTTTCTGTTTTTCCTCATTCAATATTATTTTGACCAATATTTTCTCTCCATAATTAAATGTGGAGTTTATCAAAAATTAAAGCCATGTACATTATTTAACGAGTCTAATTAAATAAAGAAATTACAATTATTTTAAGCCAACGATAAAAATCGTTTTGCTTATTTAATGAAAACTATCAAAATAAATAAATAGGTTAGTTTATTTTAAACACTGCGGCGCTTTTAAATTTAGATAGAATAAAATAATTTTTTAGATACAGTGACAAAACATTTACCGTACATTTATGAAATATGATACAACTACCATTTTAAGTCACTTCTAACAACGACCACAAAGTTTTTATAAAAGATCATTTCTCATCTTTTTCTTTCCCTCAAATATTATTTTGATTAATATTTTCTCTCTGTAATTAAATGTGAAGTTTAACAAAATTAAAAAGCATTATACATTATTTAAAAAGGCTAAATTAAATAAAATAAATTCTATGTCAATTCTGCAATGTGTTATTCTTATGAAACGAATTTATTATTTTAAACCAACGATAAAAATAGCTTTGCTAATTTAATGAAAACCACCAAAAAATCAATAGATTAGTTAATTTTAAACATAGTTGTGCTTTTTTAACTTTAATGAAATTTATTTAAATTTCATTAAAGTTATGAAATATGATACAACTACCATTTTAAGTCAGTTCAAACAACTACCACAATTTTTTATAAACGATAATTTCTCGTCTTTTTTTTTTTTTCTGTTTTTCCTCACTAAAATATTATTTTGATCAATATTTTCTCTCTGTAATTAAATGTCGACATACAGTTTAAATAAACATGCTGCTCTCGAAGCATAATCGTAACTTTTTTTTTACTTCTTATCGGGATTTAAAAATAATTCTCGCAGTAACGAAAAAAAAAAAAAAAACATTTAACAAATCATTATGTGTTTGATCGCTTTATTCTATTTTTTTTTAATGAGTACAAAATTGTACTTCTTAATATGTTAAAATCGGCTTTGAGGAAGTCTTATTTACTTCGCTAATTAATCTTCAGTCTTGTGGGATTATAAATTTGAACAAAGTTACGTTAACGTTAAAAAAAAGCAGAGAAAATAACTTTTTTTCATTGTCTGAAATAACTATGTGCTTCTATTCAAAAAAGTTTTTTTTTTATCTATTTGTTGAAGTTAATAATTTATCAAAAGAACTCCAGGTGCATGCCTACTTTTTAGCAGCTGCTCTATTGGTTTTATTTTATTTACTTAATGCTAATTACATGTATCATTTTTCCTACATTGTACACTTGTATTGTGTTGTTAATAGAATTGGAACTTTTCAAATAATATCCAATAACTTTTTAAAAATTTAGACACATTAGAGTTAAACATTTCAATAGGTGATTTGAAATAAATTTTAGTTCTAATTGAAAAATTTGATGAAAATAAAAGTTTAATTTTTTTCTATTTTATTAAAAAAAGTTGTATATATTTTTATTTCGGAAAATGTATCCGCATTTCTTTGTATTTTAAGCTCCATATCAATTTTAAAAAATCATATGTTTCTTTAATTATAGCATTAAAATTATAATTAAGTGTAAATAATATTAATTAGCTTAAACTTTATTTGTTTATTATACAGAACTAATACTATTATTAACGTTAATTCCTCAATTGTAAACGTGCCAATACAGGTTCTTCTTACCATTCTTCGAACATAATTAATTTAATTAAAAGTAAATAATAATAAATTAACATTATAAAAGGAATAAACTGACTATGTTGTAAAATAAAAAAGTGAATCGTTGCGAAGTATTATTAATTCTTTTACACAAATATACATTATAATCATTACAACTGATAGGAAATAATAATAATAAATTATTAATTAATTAAAATAATTAATTAAATTATTAATTAATTTAATTACATAATTCTTAGCAAGTAAAAGAAATTTTAAAGAATATTATGTATAGAAATAAATAAATTTAAGCAAATTATTTAAAAAATGAAAGAAGAAAAGAAAAGAAAAATTTAAAAAATATTAAACTTATTAAAGAAAATTATTTAAATAAATAAATAAAGAAATTTAAATAAGCCAATAAAAATAGCTTTTAAAGAAATTTAAAATAAACCAAAAACAAACGTTGAAAGTGGTCAAGGACACGAAAAAAGTGATCAAGAAAAGAAAACTGTCCAATGACACGAAAAAAAGTGATAAAGAAAATGAAAAAGTTATGAAGAAAAAGAAAAACTGATTAAGGACACGAAACAATGACCAAGGAAATAAAAAACTGATCAAGGGCACGAAAAAAGTGATTAAGGAAACGAAAACCACTTTAATCAAAACAATACCCATAATTTAATAGGTAATGAATAAATAAATGTATTACTATCAATGAAAATTAAAATTTCTTTTCCATTAAATCTTGTTTCGTATAGTCACAAGTCTGTTGATTGCATATTTCGAAATTAATTACTGAAAAGGCAATGGTAGCAATCCTTAATGAAACCCTCTCTAATTTGCATTCTGTTCACGAACATTCGAATTTCTTTCCACATAAGTTTAGTATATAAAGTCCGTTTTATAGTAATTTCATAATGTCAACTTATCTAAAAATTATTTTAAATGAGACGTGCGAAAATAATTTATAATGGTGATATATGGGGCGATCTTAAAGTAACAATTTTATATTTAATTAATCCCTATATATTAATTAACCAACTAATTCCCTGGTACTACAGTTCCTGTTGGATTATGACCGTGTGCCTACTGGAAGATTTCGAAACATGAGATGTTTTCATTTTACGGGGTAGGGGTGTCAGCTCTACGCTTAATTTAATTAATTAATTTTTAATTATTAGAATGTAAAAGAAATTTAAATAAATATTATGTTTAAAAGATTGTGAAAGAAATTTAAATAAACCTTTAAGAATAGCTCGTTATAAAAATTTAAAAAAATATAAATAAATAAGACAAAAACTAAACGTTGATAGTGTTAAAGGATACAAATAACTGATCAAGGACACGAAAAAGTGATCAAAGAAAAGGAAAACTGACTAAGAGCACGAAAAAAAAGTGACTAAGGAAACGAAAACCCTTTAATCAAAACAATACCCATAATTTAATAGGTAATGAATAAATAAATATATTGTTATCAATGAAAATTAAAATTTCTTTTCCATTAAATCTTGTTTCGTATAGTCACAAGACTGTTGATTGCATATTTCCAAATTAATGACTGAAAAGGCGATGGTTGGTAGCAATCCTTAATGAAACCCTCACTAATTTGCATTCTGTTCAAGAACATTCGAATTTCTTTCTCGTTGACTTGGTCTTGTTATTTTCCGAACGCATTACCTCTTCCCTAGCGACAAATCGACACTGCTCTTAATGAGATTTCAATTCTCCGAACAATTCGTATCCCTGGCTCGAATCTGTCGCTTCGAATAGTTTCAATAGGATCCTCTAGCTGTTAATATGCCTCTCACGTCCACTCTGCAATGTGCAATTCCCTCTCACACACGAGACTTACCAGAGGAATTAATTGCCGACTTAAGAAGCCTCGCGCATTCTTTTACAGTTGTTGGGCAAGATTTAATGAGCTAATTTAAATTTGTTGATGGACTGAAGAGTCTTTCCGACTTTTGAAATGGAATGTTTTTGAGAGGATGGTTTAATGAATTATAAAGGTATCAAGGAAACTAAATTAGAGTATTTGTTTGTTGATATGAAATTGACTAAGAGGATGATTAATTGTTCTTGATTACTAATAAATATGTTTATCAAGAGCAAGTTGATATTTTAGAAAAGGAAAATCACATGAGATTAGTATATAAGAAATACGTTTAATAGTAATTTCATAATATCAGCTCCTCTGAAAGTTGTTTTAAATGAGACGTGAGTAAGTTATTTATTATGGTGAGATATGGGGTGATAGTAAAGTCATAATTTTCCATTTAATTAATTTCTATATATTAATTAATTACTAATTCTCTGGCACTACAATCCATGCTGGACTATGGCCCTGTGCCTACTGGCAGATTTCGAAACATGAGATGTTTTTCTTTTTACGGGGTAGGGTTGTTAGCTCTACGCCTAATTTAATTAAATTACATAATTATTAGCACGTAAAAGAAATTTAAATAAATATTATGTTTACAAAAGCTCATGAAAGAAATTTAAATAAACCAATATGAATAGCTCGTGATAAAAACTTAAAAAAATAAACCAAAATATAAACGTTGACAGCGGTAAAAGAAACGAATAACTGATCAAGGACGCGAAAACAGTGATCAAAGAAAAGAAAAACTGAGCAAGGACACGAAAAAAGTGATCAAGAGCAAGAAAAAAACTGATAAAGGAAATGAAAAACCCTCTAACAAAACTATACCATAATTTTATGGATGATAAATAAATATATATATATATATATATTTACTATCAATGGAAATTAAACAAAATTTCTTTTCCATTAAATCTTGTTTCGTATAGTCTCAAGACTGTTGCTTGCATATTTCCAAATTAATGACTGAAAAGGCGATGGTTGGTAGCAATCCTTAATGAAACCCTCACTAATTTGCATTCTGTTCACGAACATTCGAATTTATTTCTCGTTGACTTGGTCTTGTTATTTTTCCGAACGCATTACCTCTTCCCTAGCGACAAATCGACACAGCTCTTAACGAGATTTCAATTCTCCGAAGAATTCGTATCCCTGGCTCGAATCTGTCGCTTCGAATAGTTTCCGCGGGATCCCCTAGCTGTTAATATCCCTCGCACGTCCAACTACAGCTTTGCAATTCCCTCTCACACACGAGACTTACCAGAGGAATTAAATGCCGACTTAAGAAGCCTCGCGCATTCGTTTTACAGTTGTTTGGCAAGATTTAACGAGCTAATTTAAATTTGTTGATGGACTGAAGAGTCTTACCAACTTCTGAAACGGGAAGTTTTTAAGAGGACGGTTTAATGAATTATAAAGGTATCAAGGAAATTAAATTAGAGTATTTGTTTGTTGATATGAAATTGATTAATGGGTGATTAATTGTTCTTGATTACTAATAAATATATTTTATCATAAATGTTTATCAAAAGAAAGTTGATATTTTAGAAAAGGAAAATAAAGTATGTTTAGTATATAAAAGTACGTTTCATAGTAATTTAATAGCAATGTGAAAGTTATTTATACTGGGGATATATGCGATTATCATAAAGCAAAAATTGTGTATTTAATTAATTTCTATATATTAACTCAGTAACTAGGCCGTACCTGGACAGTGTGCAAGAGGAGGCACGTTTACAATAATAAAATTTAATATTAATATATTCATTAATGATATTAATGAACGGCTTTTTTTCATGTTGTTTGCAACTGTGGGACTAATTTATTGCTGTCAAATATCAGACGAAAGTTTAGATATGCTATCTGTTAATGTCAGGCTATCTGTTAATATTTATATAAAAGTTTTAATCTCTTAATTTTCAATAAATTAGAATACTTTGAATACGTAAACTCATGAAACAAGTACTCGTGAATGGATAATATTTTTGATGGTCTACTGATTGATAACCTTGTACTGTGGTTAGAAATAAATAAAATAATAATAATATAAATAATATAATAATAATCAAAATAATATATATAATAATAATAATAATAATATATAATAATAATATAAATGTTTTAATCTCTTAATATGCAATAAATTAGAATGCGATGAATAAAATATTTTTCCGATAATTAAATGTTTACTTTTCTTAATAGACTGAAGTCGATCATGTTCTATATTTTAACACCACCTGTTTTCATGTTCTACATTTATTTATTGAAAAATTAACCACTATATGTCTTTTTAAAGTAAAATTGACATGTGTTGAAACGGACTGATAGAAAATATACAACATGCCCCATGCATGTTGGCAGGGGACATGTTATAAATAACAATTATCCCCCTAAATTATCTAAAAATTATCACCCACCCCCTTCTGGCCAGAGTCTAAGCAGTTTTGACTTAAAATTAGTACAAAAATTGGGCCTTTAAAATCTTTTTTTATTCATCACATATTCATTTAAACTGTGTGTATAAAAATAAAATGGAAAATATCATTTATGTTAGCGCAAAGAATAAATAACATGAAAAGAAGAAACCTTTATTACTAAAAAATATTTCAGTTAAAACCAATTCCTCACACTCTTTGTGATATTTCACAGCCGCACCTTATTCCTGTTGACGTTCGGAGTAGTTTCAGTGCTGTTTTGATTTAATTAACTTTTTTGCAGATGCAAAATGCATGTCTCGCAGGATTATTTTCATTTCAGCGTGAGCGAAATTTCCATTCGTTTTACCAGCTGCCGTAGATGCATTCAAGAGCCTGAAACAACATTTGCTGCATTTTTTTTTTAAGTCACGGGAAGACATACTGTACTTTAGAAAACATATTCTGAAGTATAAGTTCGTATTTATTTGAAAATATTCAACGGAATAAAAAGTAAAAGATTCGTGAAATAGTAATAACATTTTCCGGGGCATGACTTCAAAGAATCTTTCTCTCAGTGCATAATATGTAAATTTACATCGTTAGATTGCTCTTCATCTCAGAATCAAACAAATAAGGAAAGGTATGCAAGTTGTATTTTACAAGTCTTTTGAAAGTTGCAGCGGAGTTGCTATTTTCATCTGAATATGAGGTGATTTTTTTCACGATGAGTTTGAAAAGGAGTACCTTTTCAATATGGTTGGAGTAGAGTGTTTTGTAAGTCTTCTTTTTTTAAGATAGGATTAATATCAAGAAGTATAAATTTTTTTTTTAAAGTAGAAATTTTTATCTGGAGCTAATACGTATATGTCACAGATGTGGAAGTCCTAAAAATTGAATAGAATGATATTTCAAGCCAATGATTCTCAACGTTGAATATAAGTTGAAATTTATCGGTATGCCTCATGAGATCTAAGATATGGCTAGATGTTCTATACGATAATATTGTAACGTCTCAGTTTTTACTATAACGGCTTCAAGAAGAGGGACACTTTCAGGTGCAAGGAAACACTTTAATTTTTATTTACAAGCATTATATATGTATATACAAAACACTTATTTTCAAAAAATGAAAATTAAGTTCACTCCAAGGTGAGAGATTTTCAGAATTTTCGAGTCTACGATTAATCTAATTACCTTGACATCAAGACCTTAATCATCACACGGCGGGATACACAAAATAACAAGGGACTCACTTTGAAAACTTCAGCCTGTTCAATCACTTTCAGAAAAAGAGAAAAACAAACATTCTTGTCGACTCGTCGCAGAACTCTCCTTTTTCTTTTTCTCCAAAATCCTCCTTTTAAGAAAATCCGTCAAGAGGGGGATTAGTTTCCGCTCACTTCTCATTGAGTTGATACTTCCTCAGCCAATGGTCTAGCATCAATCACGATTCAACAACTCGTGGTTTTAGTCCATATTCCACCTGTAATTGTTTCGACCTGTATAGATCGCACAGACAGTCACAATTTTAATGAGGTTTCATTACCCATTACACTAAAAATCTGATATCCTTTTGAGTGACAGGTTGTTCTCATTAGTACAAAACACTAATTGCATGTAATATAATTATCCACAACACTTCTTATCTTCTGTCAAATTTAAGTGATAGGTTGTTATTATGTACTTGATAAAGAATATGCATTTCTCTCTTCTGGAAACGAAATGCTACAATATTATTTGTCCTTTAACTGAAAACCGTAATCGATTAGAAATTCTTCCTCAGTTAATCTGTTGATATTAAATGATAAATTTCTATCATCCATTAACAAAGAGCTGACAGAAATATTTTTAATAAAGATTTGATTAAAATATTCTTAATAAAGAGTTGTGAAACATGTCTCGCATTAACAGTTAGAATGCCCGAAAAGATTCCTCAAAGTGTTAAATACAGCGTGCAAATGTGTTGGAGTTATTCTTTAAAATCCTCTTTAAAGTCAATGATCTTCCCTGATCACCTGTCTGGGAGCAGTTCATGATACACATAAGTGTAAAATGATACACAAACCCATCGATATATAGTACAAAATATTGGTAGAATTTTAGAGGCCCACTGATTAAAGTCATAAGGTCAAGACCCTGCATTTACATAAATAATTAAAAACACATTTTGAGTAAATTAGTATCAACTCACATTATTAAATTGGTTTAATAAGTACATTAAATACATATTCTTTAAAATGTAAATCTCTGTGGAAAAAAATATTTAGAATAGGGTTAACATTCTTAAAAGCCATTTCATTTGCTTAGTTTACTAAAAAAATGTTTGCTTAGCAAAAATAATAATTTAATTTCTGAATTGAAAGAACAACTTTTTACGTTGAAATAATTAAATTTGATCTCGAACTATTTATTTAGTTGTACTTTATTCCTCTCAAATGCTTCTCAAATTCGTTTTTCTGAATGTTTTTTGCAGAATAAACATACATTTTAATAAAACTTCTTAAATCTTTTTTAAATATAAAGCTAGATGCTTCCAGTTCCATGAATTTAATTAATATCAAAATCTAATTAGATGGGAAAAAAAATATTCTTTTCAATTCGACTCGAGCCTAAGGACTTGTTCCGCGCTTTAATAAACACCTGAAATTCTTGAACTCTTTTCATGTCTTGGAAAATGTGCAATTCACTTTACATCTCGTCCGAATCAATATTTATTGACGATATATTATTCCGTTAAGTTAAAAAACTAAAAATGAAATACACATACATATAAATGTATATATTTTTCGCATAAAACATCACTTGATTGCTGAAGCTGTGCTTTGCGAATCTATTTAAGAGGAACTTATAGGTATTTCCCATGCAATAAAAGATCGTAAAAGTCCAAAATAATTTACAGGCCTGTTCACCAAATAGCTTTTAAAAGTCTTTAGATACAGTCATAAATGTTTTGAGTATTAGTAAACGGACAGCAACTTTTATGCTTTCTTTGAACGATATGTTTATTAATAATCCTTTTTTTTTTCGTCTATCGAATAATTAGGTTCTTCATCAAATATTTTAATAGCAATAATTCGGGCATTTTATGTAATTATTTTTATTATTTTCATAACAAGAAGCAACTTTTAAAAATTTGATAATGACATGCATTTATTTTCATAAATAAATGTATGTCCATGTATGTATATTTATTTTCATTTAAATCTGATAATGACATTATATGTAATTATTCTTACTGATAATGACATTATATGTTACATTTTATGTAATTATTCTTACATTTATTTTCATAACAAGAAGCAAATCTTAAAAATTTGATAATTATTCTGACATTTATTATGCATTTTATGTAATTATTCTTTACATTTATTTTTTTCATAACAAGAAGCAACTGTTAAAAATCTGATAATGACATATTAGGCTCAAAGTAAAGCAATGTATTGGGACCATTGCATATATTTAAGATTTAATTATTTGCTCATCCGAGTAATATTTATCTTTATAACCAAACAAATTGTTTTCTAAAAAATAATCTTATGTAACGTAGAAACAGTAAAATTATTTCCTTATTTCAGTATGAAAACCAATCAAATATCTAAATGAAATTGAACTATCTAATATATTCAATTATAATTTAAAATAAGCATTTGCCGATAGCTGATGTTTTGGTAATCATTTTTTTTTTTTTTTTTTTTATTTCCAATGGCAGATTATGAACAGTTACAGAACAACGAAAAATAAAAAAGAACTGAGAAAACAACAAAACATGCTGCAACAGAGTTCATTAATCTAACATGTCTCTATGTTTTGGTAATCATTGAAATTCAGATATTAGTTTGACAATGAGAGAAGAAAATAGACCATTATCGATAAAATAAGAAAACTTTGAATAAAATATTATTATAAATGAATAATTAGGTTCTTCTTCAAATATTTTAATAGCAATAATTCGTGCATTTTATATAATTATTCTTACATTTATTTTCATAACAAGAAGCAACTCTTAAAAATCTGATAAGTACATATTAGGCTCAAGGTAAAAGCAATGTAATGGGACCTTTTCAAATATTTAAGTTTTAATTATTCGCTCACCCAGTAATATTTATCTTAATAACCAAAGTAAATTGTTTTCTAAAAAATAAGCGTATGTAACTTAGAAAGAGTGCAAACAGTAAAATTATTTCAGTATGTAAGCTAATCAAATATCTAAACTGAATTGAGGGATCTTTTATATTAAATCATGATTTAAAACAAACATTCACCGATAGCTGATGTTTTGGTAGTCAATGTAATTCAGATGTTAGTTTAGAGAGGGAAATAGAGCATTATCAATAAAATAAGAAAACGTTGTATAAAATATTATTATGATAGTTAATTATTTACTTTTTCATTAAATTAGTGACTGACCATGTTCCATGTTTTTATCTTGCATGCATCAAACTGTTTTCTTTATCTATTTTCGTATGACTCATTACTGTTGAAATAACAAACTGGAGACTGGTGGCATGTATTTATTGGGCTACGTTTTATGCATCACGACATAAAAGTTATTTAGATGTAACTATTTCATGTTCTATTAACTTTGAATAGAATTTTAAAAACATTTATGCTATTAATTATGATATATCACTATTGTAATAAATAATAAAAATTATTATTTTGGGATAAATTTTAATTAAACAAATCAACCTAATAATACGTACAATGATCCACATAAAAAAACAACGGTCTGCGCCTACATTATTTTACTTTTATGTGGATCAACGGAGGAGCAGATGTGTTTCCATGTTTTAATCTTTTATCAAACCTTTTTTCTTTATCTATTTTCGTGGAACTATTTCTTGTTAAAATAACGAACTGGAGACTGGTGGCATGTATATACTACGGGATGGGCTAAGTTTTATGCATCACGACATAAAAGTTATTTAAATATCTAATAACTTTGAATAGAATTTCAAAAACATTTATGCTATTAATTATAATACAACACTGTTGTATTAAGTAATAACTGTAGAATAAATTATTATTTTTGATGATAAACTTCTAATTAAACAAATCAACCTAATTATACTTACTATGATCCACATAAAAATAAAATGATCTTCTCCTACTTCATTTTTATTATATGTGTAGACCAACGCTTAAGGGTTTGTAATCTGAGCTGATAAAGCGTGTAATAAACAAGATACCTCCTCTGTTTATGTAATAATATCCTATGATGTCCTGTGAGAGCTTATACCAGGATTGCACATGCTGTTGTCTGTCGATATTTCTCTTGCGGTTTTGTTAATATAAATTATATTTATTTCAAAATGTAATTGGAAGGTATTTTTCAAAGATTTTTGGATTTTGATAAAATATTAAAATAGGGAACATTATAGCCTTTTAGCGTAATAATAAATATTTAGTAAACATTAAAATATTCTCTTCAATGTTATCAATTTATTGCATTTAGAAATTTATATCCTTTGGCAATAATGAGATAGTCTGGTTACAGGATCCCTATCTACTTAATACATATAATATGATATTTATCCCCAAATAACATGCCCAATTTTAAAATTTAAACAAAGTAGATATGGCTGTTTGTAAATAATGCATTAGAATAAACAATCATATTTGTGGACAAATTTTTTATA
The DNA here is from genome assembly GCA_021605095.1 of Caerostris extrusa. Classification (NCBI taxonomy): domain Eukaryota; kingdom Metazoa; phylum Arthropoda; class Arachnida; order Araneae; family Araneidae; genus Caerostris; species Caerostris extrusa. The sequence continues at coordinate 208,332 of BPLR01019542.1, read as the reverse complement.
AATAGATTTTGATGAATCACTTTTAACTTTGATTGCATAAAATTTAAATGAACTACTGAAGAAGAGAATTCCATTTAAATCAGGAATTTAAGGATTCACAGCTTCAAACGGTTTTAAGGAAAGACACAATTAATTCTATATGCTTATTTATTGGAAATTTGCTGGAGTCTACGATACAAGTATGAAAGGGAAACGCATTTCCGTCTTTGTGAAAAAGTATATACTTCTGCATTTACAATAAAAGGCAAAAGTTGTCACGTTGGAAAGCTATTGAACTGGCATTTGACTATTTTGCTACTCACAAATTCATATGGAAGTGAAGAGGTAACCCCAAAAATTGTTGGGAAATCAAAACCCATGGTGTATATAAAATATGAAGAGCTTTCCTATTGAATGTGACCCAAACTAAAATTCTTAGATGACAAGAACAACATTTGAAAACACTCTTCAAAACTGTACAAACAAATGCCTCACAAAATCATAAGATGATCAATGCATAGTCCACATTGTATAAAAAAACCCCAAAAAGTTTCCCTTCGAAGGCTGTACAATTCATATTCGGTATCAATTCATATCAGGCATGTCAATCATGCAAAATCTCCTTGAGAATTTAGGAAATTATCCTACTGCTTCACCAGGGTGAATATACTCTTTGGTAAAACTCCTCTTTCTGCTGCTTGAAGAAGTCCAAAACTGCCAGCTGCATTTCTACTGCCGACAGAATCCATTAACATTTCAAAGGACATTTTTAAAGGACCGAACGTGTGAAAATCTCATGGGAGTGATCAGGAGTGTAAGCGGTCTAGTATCTCCCCCTGTGAGTGAGTGTAACTTCTGCATTACGACATTTGCGATATGGGGACGTGTGTTATCACGAAGCGGAATCACCCCATTTCGCAGTTTTCCAGGATGTTTCGCCTTAATTGCACGTCGTAATCTCTACAGCGTTTCGCAGTACCGTTCCCCAGTGATGGAGACACCTGGATCTTTGAAATCAATACGCAATGGGTCCGTGTAATCAAAGAATAGGGTAAGCATCAATTTTCAGAGGATGACACTCTCAACCAATACGGTGGTTTTCGACAGACATGCTTCTCCATACACATTCTTCATTCTACGATGAATGTCTACATGTTTTTATCCTAAGTCAGCTAAAAAAAAAACAACAGCAAGGTGGGACTGTTTGCACATATTTATTACTAACGTCGCCATTGTTACTGTTTCAGCATTTTCCACATTCGGTGCTTATATACCCGCATCGGCGACGTGCTAATTTGCATATTTGTTCACGTCCTCAAACGGAAACTTTTTTATTTATTCTTATACATTTAAAATCACAAAATGTGCTGAGAATTTACCTTGACAATTATACAAAGTTTAATTTTCTAATTTGGAGTTTGTACGATCATTTAAAGTTTAACTTGTGAAAAAGTCTCTTGAGTATAGAATTTGTAAGCTTTAAATAGTTTAAAATATGTTAGATGAACTTCATACGATTTCTTCAGCAAGGAAAACACTTAAGAGGAAAGGCATATTTCTTTTATAAAAGATGGATTTCCCGGAGTCAAAAATGATGGATATCAGTGCGCCAGAGAAATGAAGCTTCTAATGAAAGGGAAGAGTTCTTCCCTCCTCAGTCATAGACTTCCAAAATTTATCTAGCTTGGGATACAAAAGTCGTGATATAAGAGATTCAAATCAAACTGATGTGATAATTTCAGTATCGGATAAATGGTCGTTGATGATAATGATGGAGGAAAGGGGATTCTCTCTAAGACAGAAACTATTCTGGCTTTGAGATCAGTGAAACCTTTTGCTTTTAAAATAATCATTTAAAGAAAGAAAGAGTTTACAAAAAAAAAAAAAAAAAGAAAGAAACTTTACAAAAAATTATGTGTTGAGAATGCGATTTGTTACATAGCTGATAAAAACAATACACAACGTAAAAAAACTGGTTTATTTCAATAATTAGTTTAGAAACTGATGTTTTAACCTTTATAAAGGAAGATATAAGGGCCAGGTGTCCTTAATTAGTCTTTATTTCATGATCCACGTTTTGTTTGTATAGTATCCTACACCGATTTAACCATTCTAACGTTATTTATTCTTGATCGATTGACTTACGTTATATCGTTTCATTTATTGAAAAGAAATAAAATATCTATACGTTGAGATAATTTTCAAGAGGTTTTTACATAACATGAATCTAAGTTACAATTAGTACATTTAGCATGTAGCCTTCACAAGTTTGTGCATCCCTAGCTAAATGTGTACAGGGGACATAAGAAACAGCAACATTAAAAAATCTGTTTAATTAACAAAGATTTAGTATCATACTTCTATTCTAGTTTTTGATATTACAGTATTTTTAAAAGATATTTGAAACAAATGCTTAAAACTACATATTGCAAAGACAAACGGAGTACTTCTAAAACGTTGTAAAAAAATTTTTTTTTATCATATTTCTAATTCTAATATTTTTAAAAAATAAAAAACGTTTTTCTTTTATTATAGAATTAATACTTAATGTATCGCAATGATCAATTTCCATTAAAATTGAAACTTGTGTTGTATATTTTTTTGAGTATTTTAACAATAACCATAAATTTAATAAACCTGCAGATTAGAACTAATTTATTAAATTAAGACTTAAAGAATCATTTAAATTTCTATTCTTGCAGAATCTTATTCGTACATCACAGCGCTAATGTAAGAATTAACACAGATAATGACGTGTCTTAAAAAGTAAATGGATTTTACACTCCGTTTTATTCAGTTATTTCTTCTTTTTTACTTAAAAGAAAAGAGAACCGCACAGCTAGCAGCAAAGAAGTTAAAATAAATACTTTCCTCAATTTTCAGCTGCTACAATGGAATGCACGATCCATACGTGCATTTTGTAGAATTACATGTGCTTTCGTTTTCCGCTTCCCCCATTATAATGAGGAGAAATACTCTTTTAAATCGAGTTAAACAGTTTTCCTTTTATCTCTAATTTGATCGGGAAGAAACTTCGCAGTTAATCGATATTCACTCCAGTGCTACCAACTTTTGGAGTTTATTGGGAGTTTAAAAAGATTGCAGAAATAGGGTTCCCGGAAGGGAAACTAACCCAAAACTTGCAAGACAGAATTAAGGCTAAAACTTTTATCCTTACAGAAATATATATACTGGAAAAAAAGGAAAAATCTTTAAAAAATAATTGGGGCTGAAAATTGAAAAACTGAATTATTGAATTTTTATCCCGTCTTGCGCAAATGCAACATCAGCAAATTTTGGTATAATGCGAAAGTAAAAATAACAACAAAAGACTGACTGAGGCCCTCACAATCTTTTTTATTTGCCATGGTTTGCGTAAATTCTATTTATGTTTTTTTCTTTCGTCTGTATTTATCTGTCTGTAAAATCAACTTCCCTTTAGACGATTTAGATTTTGAAATCAAGTATTATTTTGAGTTAGTTCAGTGGATAGACAAAACATTTTCCTTTCTGCTGAATCAGCCTATGCTCAGTTTTTCTTTTTATCAGCTAAGCCTCCTTGCAGACTTCCTACTTCTTTCAACATTTAACCAATTACCCCTTCAGTTTTTTTTTTTAATGGTTATTTATTTAGTGGTATTACAATAACATTTATCTTAAATTTTTCTTTTTATGATTTCTTCTGACAATGTCGAAACAGTTTTGAATAAGATCGTAGGAAAGAAACTTTTGTAATTTTGACTTTTGCAATATATTATCCTCATAACTAATTATAATATTAATGAGTTATTTTGTAATACAATTAATCTGAAGGAAGTGATCTTTCTTCAGTCTTTTAAAATAAGTTCTGGTAAATAAAAAAAAATGTTTAACTATTATCGTTAATTGACTTTTAATAATAACATTGCTGCTTATTACAAAATGGACAAAAACAATCAAAGATTCAGAAAAATAAGCAAAAACCCTCATTAAACAAACTATATTCCTTTGATAATTGTTTAAAATATTAAAACAATAAATATGAAACTATTTAGTATATTAAACTGGTAAAATATTATATGAGAAAAGCGGATAATTGGACACTTAACAGGAACTATTTGAAATTTAATACTATTTGCTGATATATAAGAATATAGTTGATAATCTTTAAATATTATGTAATTTAACATAGTTTAGAAAATGCTAATGCCATAAAATGCTAATACCACAAAATGCTAATAATAATAAACTAACAATTGTACTTTAGTATGTATATATGCTTTACTTATTTAGTTATCTTCAATTATAAACGTTTCTACTGTAGAATATAATGATGGAAATTTGCATTATTCTTCATTTGTTTGCTATAAATTCCATTTTAAATTTTCATAACGTTATAATTTAATTATTTAAGTACAAAAAATTATAATTTCTTAAATGAAGAATGTTGTATAGGTACTAAAAAAAAAAAAAGGCTTCCGTATACATCCTTTCACTATTCAATTGTGACTCTTAATTTATATTTTAACAGATAATCTGTGTTTCTGTCAATATATTTTTACCGTATTGTAAAAGAATAGTGCACTCATAGTATTTCGCAGCTATAATTGTAATGTTGCTTTTAATATTTTAATAAATGTATTTCAGAGTTAAAACTAGATTAAATAATAGTATAAATTATTTATAAGCATCTTATTACCTCTTTTTTAAACTCTAGAATATTTTAATGATTTTCTTTATTAAATATCCAGTCTCATTCTATTGCTTTAATTATGATCAAAAATATTTTTACATGTTGCACATAGCATAATTTTTAGCATCTCATGTAACATAATTGAAAGTACATAAGAACTAAACATAGAAAAAAAGTTCTTTTTTGTTTTGGTTCTCGAATGCTTCATAGATTATTGGTGAATTGAAAACAGCATGGCTTCTAATAATCACTATCTTAAAACTTTTTTTTTCTTTCTAATGCAGCTGGCAAACACAGGCACCTTGGTGTTGGATGCCTCAAGGCAGGTGCTGCACAGACGTACTCACTTTGCATTACCCAGGGGCGCGTGCAACTTGAAGATAAGCCACGGAGTAACAATGCCCCCGCAACGCTCTACGATCTTATTAGACCGGGACCTACTTTTTTAAAGTGGATTCCGAACCACTACAAACAAACATGGCACAGCCGGGACTCGAACCCGAAACCTGTGGTACCGAGCGCTAGCCACTCAGCCATTCAGACCCCCTATCTTAAAACTTTGATTTAAATAATTTTCTTGCTACCACGTATTACATTCACTAATGATTCGAGTACATGGCGCCCTTTTACCCTCCTCATTGCAAGAGTTTAACTACTATCATTGCTAGAGTATTAAATAAAGATATGAGAAAAAGAAAACCACAATTGACGTTTAAATTGTTTAAGTAAAGTAAAAAAAGTATAAGTATTATAAATTTTTTAAACATACGTTTGTCTTGGTTCACATAATGCTTCCAGATTATTAGTGAACTGAAAACAGCATTGCTTTTAATAGACACTGTTTTAAAACTTAGATTTAAATATTTTGCTTGCTACCACGTATTACATTCACTAATGATTCAGTACATGACGCACTTTTACCACTCTCATTGCAAGAGTTTAACTACGGTCATTGCCAGTGTGCTGATTAAAGATATCTGGAAAAGAAAACTGGAACTGATGTTAAATTATGCAAAACACTCAAAGTTCACCCAAGCAAGATCCCCAGAACACATGCGTGTAATTGAACGAAAACTTCTGCGGACACGCTTTTACCTTTCTAGATAATTTCCCCAGTCCTGGCGAACTCTGAATTGTATGCATTTAGCTGTCGCGTTTGATCCCAAAATCTGCCTCTTGGGGAATTCATTTTCTCCAGTTAGAAATCTTTTCACATGTTAGAACATCATTTGAAAGCATACACTACTGGATGGTGTCTTAACTTCATAATGGAATAGATAATAAACGGAGTACGAAATTCTTAATAAATTTATAACATGGATATTTTTAGATAAAATGACTGTTGAACACATCAGAAATTGTGCTTTCATTTGAAGTAAGCTGTAATTAAAAATCTCGAAATTTAGAAGTTGCAGAAGGGTTTTAATGTTTGTTTTCCAACTGTTAGTTTAATTAAAATAACTATTTTTAGAACATATTCTCAAACACATTTTTAACAAAATTAGAAACAAGTACGTAATAACACATTTTCATATTATTCTTATATTTTCAAATATGAAAAGTTTTAAAGTGTTTATCGTGTGATAGAAACTAAATTTCCATCTAAACACTAAAACCTTAAAAAAGGTAATCTTTGGGTTAATATTATTGGGATATGCTTATTTCATTATTTCACATATTGCGATGCCAGATATTTTATAGAATTTATAAGGGTATCTGAAACACTGAGAACATAAATCTTATTCTAAAAACAATCATGCTTTTCATATTTGAAAGGATAATCATTTTTTTCTATCTTCAGTTGGTAATTTTTCATATGTTTGGATGTTTTGTACTGATATCTAAATGACAATAAGTCAGAATATGTTAAGAATATGGAGTAGATATCATTATCTTCTAATGGAACCAGATTAGTTCTGAATATATAAAACTTATAGGTAAGAGAGCATGAAATGTTTATTAATGTTTTATAATAAATATAATTATAATTGCATTTATAAATTATAACTGGAATATAAAAAAATGCAATGATCCTTTGGTAAGGCAACCTAAATTTCATCATATGTTAATTCAGAGATAATAAGTGAGCAACAATACTCTCTACTCATACAAAAACTCATTAATGTTTATGAACTAATTCAACTTGAATACAGAATGTTTATAAATTTTTCATTAATATAACAAGCATTTCGTTAACATAGTGCAACATATTGTCAGACAAAAGAATTTTACTTAACCAGTCTAATATTTATGCTATTGACTGATTAAAATAAAACAATTATTTCCAGAATTAGAAAACAGTTCTGTTATCCTTCCCATAATATTATAATATGAAAAGAAATAATTTGTTGTCTACTGGATAGTGAAGAAACTAATGTTTGCTCCAGACGTTAGTTTTTAGTAGAGTTTTTTAGAAGGGTTTTTAGTTAGTTTTTTCGTTCCAAACATTAGTTTCCGATTTATTATAAATTATTCTTTTATGTTAAACAAGCATAAAAGAACAATTTTCTTTAAAGTATTAAATATAATATGGGAGATAAAAAGCCTTTTGTGAATTTAAAACTGAAATTTTTAATTCAGATTAAGTTTGTCTAAAAATATATATTTTTATTGACAGTAAAATGAAAAAAAAAATATTTTAAGTAATACAAATTACATTTCTATTTGATCCTATACAGTACGTTTAAGTTATACATATATAATTTTTGTTTTATTATACTCATGTCCATAAATTAAGGATAATTCAGAATCAACCAGAAATTTAACTCTAAAATAAAATTTTCAACTGTAGAATTATCACACACATCTTGAAGAAGAATATGCAAATTACAGGAAACCATCAGCTGGCGCGGATAGTACGTCTCAGTGACGAGAGTTAAGAGAGGGGTATATAAGGAATGGTGGCAAAGAGGTAAAATTGTTCACAAGCGCTTTAAAAGCCTTTCAGTGCAATAACCGCATAGTTATGGCACAAAGGAAGCATTTGGATGATTTTTTACGTGGTAGAATTATCGGACGACTGGAATGTGGACGTACCCAGCTGGAAGTATCCGAGGAACTTGGAATCGTCAGAGTGTCATCTCAGGCTTTGGCAACGATTCCAAGATGATGGTAATGTGAGTAGATGTTACAGCACAGGTCGCCCTCGAGTTACAGCGCCGAATGAGGACCGGTATTTAGCAGTTACTCCCAAAAGAAATCAGACGGAGCAGAGCATCAGACCTGTCTCGTCAGCTCTTTTCAGCTACCGGTACGACAGTTTCAAGGCAGACAGTGTACAGACGCTTAGGGCACATTGGTCTATATGCTCGTAGGCCTGTCAGATGTGTTCCACTTACCGCAACTCACTATCGCCTGCGATTAACCTGGAGTAGAGAGCATGCATTGTGGACACCGCAACAGTGGTCTTGTGTGATGTTTTCCGACGAGTCCAGGTTTAGTTTGCAGTCTGATCTCGCCGGACTTTCATATGGAGGAGCGCCAGGTACCCGTTACCACCAAGAGAACACCATTGAACGACACCGTTACGGTGGTGCAGGATGGCTCGTTTGGGGAGGAATTATTCTTGGTTCCAGAACTGACCTGCATGTTCTGAGTGTAACGATGACAGGCCACATCTATCGGGATGTCATTCTGGAACAACATGTGCGTTTGTTTCGGGCCGCCATGGGTGCTGAATTTCTGTTTATGGATGACAACGCCCGTCCTCACCGTGCAAACATTGTAGACGAATGCCTTCAATTGGAGGATATCACCCGTATGGATTGGCCAGCATACTCACCGGACTTGAATCCAATAGAGCATGTGTGGGATATGCTTGACCGACGAATTTCAGCCCGTCAAACCCCTCTCACCTGTCAACCGGAACTTCGGAGTGCATGATGAGTGTTGTAATATTCCCCAAGATCAGATTGATAATTTGATACTCAGCAGGCCTATGCGTTGTAAGGCCTGTATTGCATTGTCCGGGAGACATACTCCACATTAACCGTCATACTAACCATGTTATACTGTTTTTGTATATATGTTCTTTTTTGAAATTTGCTCCAGGAAGTAAAAATCGCAATTTTTATTAATTATGTCAAACATATAGCATCTTTTTGCTCTTTACCTTTTGTTTAATAAATAGACTTTACAAATAAGTCAAATTTGTTTTGCTTCTGTCTCTTTCTTTGTCTGAACTTCATTATCCTTAATTTATGGACATGAGTGTAATTAAGACTAATAAAAGCTTCTTGAATTAAGAAAATCATTACCTGTATGGTATATCATTAGTACACATTGACAAATCTTACGAATTAAAAAATTGTAACACCACAACTTAATTTTCAACTCAATTACTTTTTATTGAAAGTTAAATAAAAAAAAAAAAAAACATCTTCTTAAGAATTACAAATTACATTTGTATTTGATCCTATACAGTGCGTTTAAGTTATACATATTCAGTTTTTGTTTTATTAATTAAGACGTATAAACCGTCTCTTGAATTAAGAAAATCATTACTTGTATATCATAAATATGCATTGACGAAACTTACGTCTTCTAATTGTAACACCACAACTCAATTCTTTTTATTTTTCAACTCAATATTTTTTATTGGTAGTTAAAAGCAAAAAAATATTTTAAGCAATACAAATCGCATTTTATTTGATCCCATGCAGTAAGTTTAAGTTATACATATTCAATTTTGTTTTACTAATTAAGGCTAATAAATGCCTCTTGAATTAAGAAAATCATTACCTGTATATCATAAATATACACTGATAATTCTTACGTCTTCAAATTGTAACATCAAAACTCAATCTAATGCTTCTAAATATAAATTCTTTTGAAAAATGAAATTTATTTTAAGTGTTTGTTGACCTTAATTAAAATTTGCTTTCAGCAAAAACACCCAAAAATTCAATTTAGCATGTAACTATTTGCGCAACTCAAGCGAACAGAAAAAATTGAAGGAAATTTGAACAGATACTAGTGCTCAATATTTAGAAGGAAAAAAAAAGAAATGAGAGGTGTCGAAAAAAACAATATTAAGATGGCTTCCTGCTTTTAATAAAGCTAACTTAATATGATTAGAACGAAAATATAGCAAACCTTTATACTATTTAATTACCTTTATATTATTAATTTAGTCTTAATATTAAACCCTCGCCAGCTTCTTAAGAGAAATTTTAATTAACGTGGACAATTGCTAAGATTAAATTTCATTTTTCAAAAGAAGAGCCTATTTAAAAGAATTAAATTAGAGTTGCTATTTTTGTATTTTCATTAGACACAAAAAGCTGCTTCGTAAATACAATTAAATAAGTTAGTTGCCTTAAAAGGCCGTAATAAAATACATAAAGTACTGCATTTAATAAAGAATGCTTTTAACTAATGTACGCATTCTTTAAAAAGAAAGCTAAGAAACAATGTAAATATAAATAACCCAACGCATTTTTGCTACTAAAATGGAAAGAGTGCCTTTTCTCGACTTAATATCATTAAAATTTCCACGGTTGAAAAAAAAATCAGTGTGATAATGAAGCAAATTAAATTATTCTGCTGTAAAACTAACACGTATTTAGCTACATTTTTCATTCTAGAAATTCGTTCAGAATAGTAATTGTTTCGGAGCTGTGTTTATACAAAAAAGAAATGAATAAAAGTACCAAAAAAAAATTCAAAAATTAACAAAAAGGGAAGACATATTGGAAACACGAAAAAAAAATACTAGAATGGAAAGAGTGCCTTTTGCAGATTATAAATATTTTTAAAATTTAAATGGTTGAAAAAAATCAGTGTGATAATGCAGAAAATTAAATCATTCTGCAGTAAAACTAACAAGTATTTAGCTATTGTTTTCATTCTAGAAATTCGTTCAGAATAATAATTGTTTTGAAGCTGTGTTTAGGATAAAAGAACCGAAAAGAAATTTAGAAAATTAACAAAAATTTGCACAAGAGAAGTGATTGATACAACGTTGGGTTTTCAAGCTAGGGAAGACATGCTTGAAACATGAAAAAAAGAAATCAAACTGAAAGAAAGAAATCGAACTGTAAATTAAATTGTTCTGCAGTAAAAAGCTAACACATATTTAGCTGCATTTTCATTCTAGAAATTCGTTCAGAATAATATTTGTTTTGAAGTTGTGTTTAGCAAAAATTTACCAAAAAAAAAAAAAAAAAAAAAGAAATTCAAAAAATTAACAAAAATCTACACAAGACGAAGTGATTGATAACATGTTGGGTTTTCAAACTAGGTAAGACATGCTTGAAACATGAAAGAAGACTACTAAAATGGAAAGAATGCCTTTTGTAGATTGTTAATATCATTAAAATTTCTATGGTTGAAAAAATCAATGTGATAATGAAGCAAATTAAAATGTTCTGCAGTAAAATTAGCACGTATTTAGCCACATTTTCATTCTAGAAATTCGTTGAGAATAATAATTATTTTGAAGCTGTGTTTAGCATACAAGTACCGAAAAAGAAATTTAGATAATTAACAAAAGTCTACACAAGACGTAGTGATTGGTGCCATGTTGGCTTTTTAACTAGTGAAGATATGGTTGAAACATGAAAAGAGAAATCGAACTGTAAGCTCATGTGTCTATGTTAGGTATGAACACTTTAAATCTGTTAGTTGGAAAGCCCTTCTGTTAAGTGTGATGCTCTCGATCACATTCCTAGGAGTGTTCTTTCAATATGATGGTGGCAAACTGTGAGTGCAGTTTGGCAATCCGTCTGGTGCATCTTCAGTAACATCTTCCCTTACATTTACTCTAATGGACAATTACTTAGTTTGAAGCACCAGGCATTCAAAATCAACAACAAGAAATTTGCTTTAAAAATTTAAATCATAGCTTATAAATGGAGAGACATAGGATAATACTTTTAATAGAAATTCTTGGTGATGTGACTTTTTAATGCGTTACTGATTAGATTTTTTTTATTATATCTTGATATCAGATATAGAGAGATCATATACCTCTTAAACCTTCGAACAATATGGTTGTTCGACATTACGTTCAGATACTATACCAGATTATATTTATACATATATATATATATATATATATATATATATATATATATATATATATATATATATATATATATATATGTATATTGTATGCTACTACTTATTACTTATTCTCAATATTTTTATTTATAATTTTTATAAAAATTTTTAAATCATTATTTACAACATAGCACAATAAAATCTCTAATGCATAAATAAATTATTCGTTTTGCATGGTTAAAAAATATTACTTCAAATTAAGATAAGAAAATATATTATTTTTATTTTAAAAGCGAAATCATACTTTCAAAATAGTTGTTTAGATTTTAATAAAATAATAAGCAGCTAATATGATCCTTAAACCCACGTTATTCATAAACATTACTTTCTACTAAAAGCATTTTGAGCAATTTTAGTCCATTCAATGCAGAATTTTTGCAAAACTTTCAAAACTTGTTTTTTAGCCTTTAATTTAGCTTTGCTACACGTTATTTGACGTCAATAAATAAGTCCATTTTCCAACAAATTAGCGTACCTTATATTTTTTTATTGATGTTTTCGTTTTCTTCTTAAACGTATTACGAAAGCCTAAAGGGCTCTGTTTCTTCAAATTCGAAGAAAATTTTGTAACTTGTCTGAGTTTAAGATTAATTAATTTATTCAATACTTTATTTTTCAAGTCAACTTCGGCAGGTAGCGATTTCATTCAGGAGTTGAGGTGTGTACATTTTCTGGAATTTTTGCCAGTCTGTTTTTATTTTTGTGTCTGCTCTAAGTTGAGTTACGAAAACTATTTTGCTGATAGACATGATGTTAATGAGTGGTTAATATATATATATATATATATATATATATTATATTTTCATATATTACAAAATGTAATCTGACTTATGAATCGATTCGATAAAATAAGAATATCAGGATATAAGGATATATATAAGGATCAATTTGATAAAACAAAATGAAAAATCTTTTTACTGTTTGGTACAGTAGTGCAACTAAAATTATGTTAACAATTTTTAAAAGACCTTAACATTCTGAATATCTACAAAAAATTTGATGATTCATCCCATTTAAAAACACTTAAATAAAAATCATCAAATGATTTATTTACTAATTATTTAATTAAAACTATTTCTCATCTTTTCAGTAAATTAGTAAAACAAATAAAATCTTATTGTCTTATCTTATATATATAATGTATTATATATGTATTTATATATAAGTATTTTCAGATATTTCGATTAATTGAGGCTGGTATTGCGTTTCATTTTTGCCAAACATAATATGTAACATTTAATGAAGCCTTTTTAATATGTTTATCCTGTCGAATAAATGATTTTATTCCAAGCTTAAAATTTATTAAATTAAAAAAAAATTTCATTGAGAACTTCACCAAGAAGTTCATTTAAATTAGAAAAGATTTTTATTGTTCAGTATGATATGTGATACTAGCTATAATATTAACATTGCTGTAAATAATAGGCTTACAGCAAAATGCATGTTAGAAAGTAGAAGTCAATTAATATGCAGAAAATTTATTATCAACACTAAAAATTATATGTTGTATCTAAAATTGTATTGTCCATTTCAATTGTAGAAAACACTTCAACTGATCTCATTATCATTCAACCATCCTATCCAAAAATATTAGAAAAAAAGGGGATTTGTAATGCACTAATTTACTTATTAGCATTTTATTTTTCTCTTCTGAAACGTTCTTTACCTCAGTTAATATGTTTGCGTTATTATTACAACTATACTTTTGATATTAGAATTGATTACTTTTCTTCTTCTTTTTGTGACTCGACAGCCCATGGGGGTCAAGACCTTCCTGAGAACCTTCTTCCATTCCAATCTCTGCTTTGCTACAATTTTCCAGTTAGTAACTCTTAAAACTTTAAATCTACCTCCACATTATTGGTCCATCTCAACTTGGTCCTATACCTACTTCTAGTTCTAAAATGTATATAGTTGGCTATCCTAAATGTCAAGAGTGAGGGGTCTATTCGGCTAATGTGACCCGCAAACCTCAGAAGTCCTATCTTGTTGAATTTAATGATATCTGCCTCTTTAAACAACCTATATAATTCAAAATTATATTGTTGCCTCCATAATCCATTCTCATTCACAGCGCCAAACATATTTCTAAGAGCCTTTCATTCAAAGAGGGCAAACTGTTCAACTTGTGATTTAGACAAAGTCCGAGTCTAAGATTCATAAGTGAGAAGATGTTTAATGATTGTTTCACATAACTTAATTTTTGTATATCTCTTTGTTAGTGTTGGGTATATATATTTTAAACTACATTTATCATATTATTAATGATATAACAAGGCGAAAAATACATACTAATGATATTAACAAATAAGATTATTTTTATGTAAAGTTACAATTTGAACCTTAACTTTGTTGAGGATCGAGAATGTGCAATTGAACTCAATAAAGATCCTGTTGTTGTGCTCTAAGTATAAGCAATATGAAATCTTGTGTATTAATAATAATAATAATAATAATACCGATAAAAAATACAATATCATGAAATATAAAATCATATAGTATAAGCTGAACAACCAATAGAAAGAGATACTGAGTTGAGCAACCAATCAGAAAGATGCTATTGTATATGGTTAACTGTTAATATCTGAAATCTCCCTTGTTGAGTTCGTAGGGAATTATAAATAGTAGAGTGCAACTCAGATTTTAACTTTTTCAATTCATCAATTAATTAAAACGTAAAAAAGGAAAGGTAGTTGTTATATTGATTATTTCATAGGAGGTCTGGGGCTCTTTAGTAAAAGCATTGATGATCAAGCAAGCATAAATTTGAGCATTGTAAGGACCCAATGCTTATGCAGTAAATCTACCATTTTTAAGTAACTAAACAACTATAATATCAATTAGAAATTTGTATTTTCACTGACTATTTAAGTGACTTCTAGTAAAATGATAAAATTAAAAATATTCTCTTAAATTTTTTTAAAATGATATTCTTTATATTAACGTGAAATAATCGATAACTACAGGGGAGTATTAAAATTTAAAAAAATCTTCGAATAATTTTTTTCGACGGATATTTTTTCATTGCTGCGGAGGACTTGAACATCACTGTTTAAGCCCATTCATTCTATTAGCCTTCGAATCTAGCTTTACTGAAGTGCAGCTTTCAGACCATGAAATCTATTGTTGTCAACTTCACAAAGGAGCATTATTTGAGCAAGTCAATATTACTTTTCAAGGTATAATCCCTCTTCCAGTTAAATTCCTTTAAAGTAATTGGCACAAAATTCAATTTAAAAACACCCACGCAGTAACCCCAATTACAATAAGAGAACGTCGCTATACAATATTAAAAGACAAAAAAATAAATTCAACGATAATCGTGAACACGCAGAACTTCTTCAAAGCAATTCCAATTCATCCACTGGCCCACGCGATGGTTGAATAGATGCAGACATAGGACATTTTTGACACTTACACAAATACACCTACGCACATACATACATACAAAAGCACCACTTCAACAAAATTTCGAGCTAATTAGGAACCACGTTTGGATTTAAAACACATTATAATAGGTACATTATATTTTTGGCTCAAAATTTTATTTCTGTCTAATTTATTCTAATGCTTTTTTTTTGCAGTTTCAAAAGTAATAACAATTCATTTGTTTATTATTAATCGTCATTATTCAAATTATGGATCTGAATTATAAATATTTGGCAAAACGGAAGAATATTTCGAGACCTGGAAATCTATTATTCTAACACCGCATTCTCGTTTATTAATAAAACTCTAAATATAACAGGCGGTTTTCCTGGAAAGGTATTTTTGGACTGGGAAAAATAGGCTTCGAATAAATTAAGCGGATTTTAATTTCGTTCACGTACACAACCAAATAATCGTGGCTACTTTTCCACGAAACAGCTAATACAATAGATAGGCCAGTCCAGTAAAATACAGGTTAAAAGCTTATTAGTACGACACATAGCTTATTTTCCCAGGAATAAAATATTACTTTTCAACAACCAAATGTATATTTTGAATTAAATGGATACTAAGAATCATTCTTTTGAGGTATTTACAAAATCCCCATCAACGACAATGCCGTTTACGCCTAAAGCATTATAACTTTCTTTACTTTTAATTAGTTCCTTATTTTGATGTCTTAAATGGAATCGAATTGAAAGCGGAAAATTAGTTAATTAAATATTTAATCCCGCTAATGATTCTCCGTGTATATATGCTAATTATATTGATGTTAATTGGATTTGGCCTGTTTTGGTGATTAATTCGTATTTTTTGCTTACTCGTTTTCTAATATTTCCCTTATTTTGGCACTTCAGCATTTAAATGTTAAACAATCTGGTAAATCAGAAAAGTTCTGATTTAATAGGAGATGTAATTTATTATTTATAAATCTATGGTATTAAAATGATTGGTATCTATGGTATTAAAATGATTGGTATCTATGGTATTAAAATGATTGGTATCTATGGTATTAAAATGATTGGTATCTATGGTATTAAAATGATTGGTATCTATGGTATTAAAATGTATGATATAAATGTATGGTTATTATTTATAAATTTATGGTATTAAAATTAATTTCAATGTTTCTTCAGTTAGATAGCAACAAAATTAAGATATCCCGAACAATTAGTATATGAATTATATGTAATTATGCTAAGTGTCAAGACTAATTTATATCCCAATTAACAATAAATTACCGTACTAAGGTGAGACAATATAATAATCTAGATTAGTAAAACATAGAAATGGTAAACATTGTAATTTGATTGATCAGTCCATAATTAAGTAGAAAATTAACGTTACTTAAAACTGTTAGTGTCATGTTGTATTTTTCATTCCAGATACAAGTTTCTTCTGTATAACAAATTATGCAATATACAGAAGTCAATATTTTCTAATATCATTATATATGGGACATCAAAATTTTATCAGATAACTGCATAATAAATTAGTCTCACAACAGAAATCTCTATTTCATTAATGATAATCAACTATGATTTTAACGATTCTTCATTTCAATAGCAACAAAACTAAGATACTATCACGATATGAATTATATATTAATATATATAATAATACTAAGTGCCAAGACTAAGCATTTTTATTCCAATAAACAATGAAATTATAAAATTACCATACTAAAATGAAACAACGTAATAATCTAGATTAGTAAACCATAGATCGCAATGAGTAAACAAAATTGCAATGTTTAACGTAACATTGTAATTTTTTGATTGCGATATTTGATCAGTCAATAATTAGGGAGAAAATCCACGTTACATAAAACTGTAAGTGTTATGTAAGTATTTACTTGAAGTTTTCAAAGTACCTTTTGAGTGATTATTAAAATTCTCATAATACAAAGATCATTTCAAATAACTGCATAATACATCAGTCTCACAACAGAAATCTCTATTTCATTGATTATGATCAACTATGATTCAATGGTTCTTCAATTAGATAGCAGCAAAACTAAGATACACTGAATTATTACGATATGAATTATATATTAATATATGTAATAATGCTAAGTGCCAAGACTAAACCTTCATATCCCAATAAACAGTAAATTATAAAATTTCCATACTAAGATGATACAATGTAATAATCTAGATTAGTAAAACACAGATGCGTTAGACATTGTGATTTGATGGATCAGTCAATAATTAAGTAAAAAAATCCACGTTATATAAAACTGCAAGTATTTACCTGCAGTTTTCTAACTACCTGTTGAGTGTTTATTAAAAATCTTAGAATACAATAATCATTTCAGATAACTGCATAATACATTAATACATACTGCATACTGCATAGTACATATACATAATACATTACTAGAGAATACAATAATCATTTCAGATAACTGCATAATACATTAATACATACTGCATACTGCATAGTACATATACATAATGCATTACTAGAGAATACAATAATCATTTCAGATAACTGCATAATACATTAATACATACTGCGTAATAAATAATACATTTTACAGTGCTTAGATGAGACAATGTAATAACCTAGATTAGTAAAGCATAGATACTGTAAACATTGCGATTTGATAGATCAGTCAGTAACTAAGTAGAACAACCACGTCAATTAAAACTGCAAGTGTTATGTGAGTGTTTACCTGAAGTTTTCAAACTAACTATTGAATGTTTTTTTAAAATTCTCACACTATAATAATCATTTCTCAAAGAAATATTACAGCACAGTTATATCTGGGTTTTGGAAACGGAATTTTATGTCTGGGTTTCTTCACCATTCGGGTAAGACGAAAATATTTTTCACTTGTCAAAGCGTTACAACCGGACCGTTTTCGAATTCATTCAAACATGAAATATTGATAGCTTTCGCATTTTTAGAGACTTCCCCTGATCTGGAAATTCACCAGAGTATACACACTTTTAAATTTTTTTTTGCTGTCGTTCAATATTTTGGCCGACTAAAGTATGCCCCAAACAATTTGGTAAAGTTCAACAACCAGATATTTTATTCCTTTAAGAACACAACTTTTATATTAAGTAACGAAAAATTGCTTTTAGGAAATGAAAAACGACTTTAAACCTTACAAAAAAAAAACTATTCAAAAGAAAATTATGGTGATCACGAATAGGCAGTATGTTGAAAAAAATGTGTATAAAGAAATCATTTAGCAGTTCAAAGAAGACGAATTTCAGCTATCAAACTATGAAAAAAATCATTTAATTAAAAAAAAAAACAAGTAAATAAATATCACGATAAGATTTCAGAATAAAATCTTATTGTAATAGTTAATCAGTTTTAGGAATTCCCTCCCCCCCCAAAAAGCTAATAATAGCCTTAAAAGAAATCTAACGAAATTTTCTAATTAAACATAGATTTTTGAATAAAATTTATTAGTTTTTCAAATTATTAAGCAAATATAGCTTTTTATTTGAAAGTACTGCTAGACAATTTTGGAACAAATTATTTAATTATGGTTTTAGTTAGAATAATTATATCTTCGTTTAATATGGTATACAATATACAGTTAGGGTATATAATGATACAAAGATTTTTGGACAAAATTTATTAGTTTTTCAAATTATTAAACAAATATACTTTGACAATACTGTCAAACTTGAAAGTATAGTTAGACAATTTTGGAACAAATGATTTAATGATGGTTTTAGTTTGATAAACATATTTTTTATATGGTATACAATATACAGTTATGGTATATAAGGATGGTATATAATAATACAGTTAATAGTATACAATATACAGTTAATAGTATATAATATACAGTTAATGGTAAACAATATGCTGTTAATATTGTCTGTTATATGTCAATATACTGTTATGATATATAATGATACAGTTAATGGTATACAATAGCAAAATATACATTACAATTTTTATCAAAACTTATTAATTGATTCAAACACAAACAATGATTCAAACTCTTTTTTTAAATTTTTATGTGTCTGAATAAATGGCTTAAATTCTTTTCAAATAAAACGGCTCTTATAAAAAACGAGGTATATTTCTAAGATATCTATCTGATTAGTTATTTTAATTTATCTCAATTGTTGATCGCATAGACGAATAAACCCTTGTTGGTTATTTGCATATCGTTAAATTTATATTTAAGGTAATAATTTCTTATTTAAATGGTTATTTAATCGTATACATATCAGATTAATTTCGTATGTAAACTTTTTAATTTTTTGAGCTGAATTCCCATTGTTTTTCTTAAAACAAATACAAAATACCAAAAAAAAAGTACTTTATGGGAAAAGCTGCAAAAAAAAATCCTTTTTTTTCAGCTTTCATTCCAATAGGAAATGAATCTCATTCAAATTCATGCATCTGTAATGTCTGGTATGCAAGTGACTTTTTCCATGGAAATAGCAGATATTAATATGTTTTCTTTTTCTTTTCTTATATTTTCTTACAAAGGTCGCTACTGATGCTTCACTTCAGATGATAACTGATGACATTTTGGATAGTTTCACTTCTTTCAGACATACCAACATTTTTTGTAATGTAAATGCGGAGGCAAAAATCAACGGCTGTATCATAATAACGTACAACTCCATTGTCCGTATCTGTAAGACAAGGCTTACACCTGTAATGTGTGCATTGCCAAGCGTAAAAATAGACACCTCTATTGCTTAACATAGAGAGGTAAACAAAGAGACATGGCAATAGATAACTAGGACCGAACAGGTTAAAATAAGAAATAGA
Organism: Caerostris extrusa; assembly: GCA_021605095.1. Taxonomy (NCBI): domain Eukaryota; kingdom Metazoa; phylum Arthropoda; class Arachnida; order Araneae; family Araneidae; genus Caerostris; species Caerostris extrusa. Next base: position 188,432 of record BPLR01019542.1, on the reverse strand, counting down.
TAAAATTATGCTAGCGAGACGTTCAAGTACGCGATATTTTCGTAATTCAATCATAAAGTACCTTAAAAAATACGCTTGAATGCTTAAAAAAAGTGGTAGATTCTATGAAAAAGTTATTAATTTGGGAAGCCTCTTGTCATATCTAATGTATCTTTAGATATAATGTAGCTATACTTTACGAAGACACTTAAATATACCTTACATCATCGGAAAAATTTTTCAAATAAAATATAAATAATATTAAGTTATTATTTTATTTTAGTGTTTAATATTTATAAGTTTCGTTTCTAATAACAGTCGTTATTTTTTAGCGTCACCTACTTTTGCCAGATGAGTAACGAATTAAATACATCTATGTAATAAAAGATAATTTTATTTTTGACAAATATCAATTTTTGACAAATTTGAATTATTTTTAGCAGTTCATCGAATAAAAATAAGTAGAATAAACATTTATTTTCCATGGAGTGTTTTCCTCTCTGTAAAGTTTGTTGACCACTTTACGAAAGGACCGCATTTTTGTTGCATTCATATAAGTTCCTGATGTCACCACTTTTTATGATAACAATTTTTCTCATTCTCCTCTCTCTTCTTGAAACCTATGGAAGGACTCTCCGATAAAAGTACATATTTAAAGCTTAAACGTAATGTTTTCCCTCTGTAAACTTGTTAGTACATATTTAAAGCTTAAACGTAGAAATTTCCAGTTTGATTATCTCGCTGATTTTCGATTAAAACTCGATAAGTACAGAAGCTTTTTTGCGTATCGATGGGCCTCGCGTGCCACCTTGGTGTATCACCTAAATCTCTTTCTTCAAACCTAATGGAACGACTCTCTGATCTACAGATTTATCATCCACATGTAAGGCTTAAATGTAGAAATTTCCAATTTGATTAACTTTCTGATTTTCGTTTTAAGCTCATTAAGTTCAGAAGCTTTTTTTGTGTGTGTGCATCGGTGGGCCTCGTGTGTCACCTATGTATTACACGAAAATCCCTTAATAAGTGTTGAAGGAAAGATGTTTCCTTCCGAGAGGACTTTAAAGGTAACTGCATCGCTTTTGTATGTTGAACGGGAGAAAACCCAGAAAACTTTCGCTAGCAGATTGATTATCGGTATTTATACTTCTTCATTAGTGCAACAGCCCCATGGTGGCCAAGGCCGTCTGCCTGCTAGCATATATCCAGACAGGCGATATTTGCTTTTTACTGGGTAGGGTTGTCCAACCAGTTGTGAGCCAGCGTTCTACAGTCATATTAGACAGGGACCTACGTTTTACAGTGGATTTCGAACCCCTAAAAACCATTCATGGCACCGTCGGTGCTGGCACCCTAACGTGTGGTACCGAGTGCCTGAGCGCTTGTCACTCGGCCATCACGCTCCACCGGTGTTTATACACTTTGTTAAAATAACTATAACTAACTGGCTAATAATAAAAATAAATAAATTAATTATAAATTAAATGACTGACCAGCGATTTCGAACCTGCACCCCCATTCGACCTCCCCCTTCCCCGTTAGCTTGCACTTATTCCAAATAGGCCATGAATTAGGCATAGATTAATATAATTTGACATTATATGTTCTATAATGGGCTATATCCGAGTGGCTAGCGCTTTGGCGCTCGGTACCACAGATTTCAGGTTTGAGTCCCGGCGGTGCCATGGGATGTTTGTAGTGGTGCGGAATCCACTTTAAACAGTAGGTTCCGGTCTAATAGGATCGTAGAGCGTTGCGGGGGCATTGTTACTCCGCGTCCGTGTCTTATCTTCAAGTTACACGAGCCCCCTGGGTAATGCAAAGTGAGTAACGTCTGTGCAGCGCTTGTCTTAAGGCATAAGACCAAGCTGTTTAAGTGTTTGCCAGTTGCATTAGAAAAAAATATATGTTCTATAATCTGGCGCTCAGTGCCACAGGTTTCGGATTCGAGTCCCGGGGATGTTTGTAGTGGTTCAGAATCCACTTTAAACCGCAGGTCCCGGCCTAATATGATTGTAGAGCGTTGTGAGCAAGGCTGAGAAACCTTATCCTGTAAAAAGAAAACATCTCATGTTCTGGAATCTGTTAGTAGGCAGGCGGCCTTGACCCACCATGGGGCTGTTGTGACATTGATGATGATGATGATATGCTCTATAAATATTTATTTAGATATTGTACCGGTAAATTAACATAGACCAATTTTAATCACTTAAAAATTATTATTTCAAATTAGGAACATGTATGATAGAAAATATTAAGTATGGGAAAAGATGAATAACAATATTAAGCAGCTTATTTCGCCTAATATTAACAAAGTGGCTAGCATCAACAAATTATTTGTGAAAGATAATATCTTCAGAAATGCTTATAAGGTTTTTGCTTTTCTAATATACAATGCTTTTCTCATTAACGTTCGTTCATACTACCTAATGGTATATTAATATGGTGAAACTGTGTAATAGAATGTTTTAAAACGATTTTGGACCATGTACTCAATATTTTCTTTCTTTTTTATTTATGCATTTATTAAGTCTTTAAAGAATTTCCTTTCAAGTTTACCCAACACTACAAAAGCGTCTTCTTCAAATTATTATTCTATTCTAGATGGGAAAATTATTTTCTAAAAGAAATAAAAGTTTAACTAAGTAAAAGGATTTCTAAGCCCCCATCTTATAAATATCGGAAAACTTAACTTCTTAATTTCTGGAGTAACAGCTGTAAATGGTTGCCCAAACGTTTAAAAGACTATTTATTGGAAATTTCAGCTTTAAACTGAAGTGTTTTCGTTAAGAGAAGCGATTTTAATGATGGATAATTAATGTAATTAAATCCCATTTTTCAAGTAATAAAATATGATTCTGTAAGCTTTTATCACAGAATTTATCATGTTTATCTTGGATTAGGTCTTTAAATAAGATATCTATTCAATGTGAAAACATTGATTTACGAATTTTTCAAACTTGTTTTAACATTTCCAATACTTCCTTTAATAGAAGGGTTTTGGGAATTAAAAGATATATGTATATTTAAATTTTGTATTTATTTCTATATCATAAATTTTATATGCAGATGTTATAGAGTGGTAAAAATTGATTTTAAGAATAAATTAATATGTAAAAGGCAAATGAATTAAATGCTTTTTATAACTGTAGTTTACATTTAATTTGAATTAATATAGAGTTACCAAACATTGAAAACTGAATAAATATTATCGGTTAATGAATATGAGATGTTTTTATTATCATCTTAAAAACATTAAATTAAAAATTTCTAAAATCTATATATATTAAAGCTCATAAATAAATACCGTAGTGTGCAGGTTGGCCAACCAGATTGTAACTGGGTGTGATTGGGTTGAGTTACTTGATGCACAGGAAGGAGTATTTACGCACGCACAAATACTCACACACATACTATTAGAGACATACAATATTCAACACATTTAAAGACATGTATTTATAGATTCACGGAAGTATTCCGTTTCTAAGCCGAAACCCCTATGTTCAGCTACGCGCGGGAAGTGCGAAACATACTTCATCTGCTGGTTAAAGGCTGTAGGCCAACTTGTAGGATTGGACTGAATATGATGATCATATGATAAATTCAAGATGATCGTACAGCAACAAACCATACCAAATCACCTGGTGATAGTCTGTAGGCCGACTAATATGCAGTGCTGTGCTAAATATATTTCTTCTCGGGATGAGAGACAATAAACTAAACGTTTTCTCGATGGGAGCGCAGGTTGCGCTGTACTTCCTCTCGGAGGAGAATATCGAGGCCGTTTGACAATTTCTCCTAAGGCCAAAGGGAGGCACTCTTGCCAGTGTAGGAGGAAGCACGGTTACAATGCAGAATAAATACTATGAATAAATGTTAAAGTAATAATTAAATACGATTATTGTCTAAATATTATATTTATTATAAAATACATAAATATAAAAGTAGTATAAAAATAAGTTATATTTTGTTTTAATTTAATGTTTATTCCATGTGCCCTAGTAGTGTATCCAAAGATACACCTTTTATTTTACAAAGATACATTGTTATCCAAAGATAATCTTTTATTATATTATTATACATAAAATAAAATATGTATATCTTTTATTTTATGTACTTAATGCTAACTACTCCATTAAATTCTGCTGGTGAATTGCACAACAACGCTTCATTGAAAGACCAGTTAACTTGGTGGTGATCGTTACAGTGCTTCACATCAACAGTTGAGGTGTCCGATTGCTGTTTCTCCAATATGGCACATCATTGCAGGGCAGTTGTCACAGAAATTCTTTCTGAGAGGTATTACTCAATGAATATGAATGATACAAGGAACAATGTTGACATATCGATGTGGTTTCCATTATCATAAATAAATATGTATGTACTGAGAAAAGAAATGCACTGTTGTTGAGCGAAATTAGTTAGCTAATAATTGTTACAATTCAATAAATGCTTTATTTTCCTAACCAGAATTTCCATAATTATTAAAATAAGATTTTACTTAATGCTAAAATAATTATTTACTAAATAATTCAAATACATTTTTTTTATTACTATGTTTATTGTATTTTCAGATTTAATCATTGAAAAGAAGCAAAAATAATTTTTTCACGCCCACACACAAAAAAGGAAAAAAATAACAACATTTGGTAAAGAAATTAACTTATGAAAATAAATATTTTCTATAAAACAATTATCAATATGATTGTTTTCCTATTCCGTCCATAATTGTTTTCATTGTTTTGATCTTCGATTTAAAAAAATTTCAGAATCATAATCCTTTTTTACCATTGATACATTAATGTAATTATTTGAGTTAGTGCAATTTTCTCCCAAAGTCAAACTTAACTATCATTATTTTATTAAGACAAATTATGTTAAAATGTAAGAAATAAATAATTTAAAATACGAGAAAAAAAGGATTTTATTTTCACCGTCTGCTTAAGAAATAACAGGCAAATATACATGCTAGCTATTGGTATATCATATACAATTACGTCATTTCTATATATTTGTAAAAGCAATATTTTACGTATGAGTCAAAGTTTTTTTAAATGTTTAAAAATAAATAACATAAAAAGTTTATTATATTATAAAAAATATCTTTTGGCAGTACTGAAGTATACTTGAAATAAATTACATATATCTTCCATTAAAATAAGTGTAGGAAACAAGGGAAGAAGTAATTTAAAAAATATGTTGCACAAAAGATTAGTTAATGCTAAAATAATTATTTACTAAATAAGTCAACTTAATTATTTTCATCACTATTTTTATTGTATTTTGCAGATTTAACCATTGAAAAGAAGTAAAAATATTTTTAAGTGAATATATTTTCCACAGAAGATTTACTTTTAGACCGATAAGTAAAAACATCGAATGTGTTGGAAATGTCATGAGAGACACTTATTCACACACGTACACAAAAAGGAAAAAATAATAGCATTCGTTAAAAATATTAACTTACGAAAATAATTGTTTTCTGTAAAACAAGTACCAACATAATTGTTTTTCCCATTTCGTACATAATTTTTTCATCGTTTTGATCTTCGATATAAAAAAAATTCAGAATCAGAATTTTTTTTATAGTTGACTTTACTTTAATGTAATTATTTGAGTTATTGCTATTTTCTGCCAAAACCAAACTTAAATATAATTATTTTTTAAGACAAAGTATATTAAAATGTAAGAAATATATAATTTAAGAATACGAGAAAAAAATTATTTTTATTTTCACAGTCTGCCTAAAAATAAGTGGAAAATATGTGCAACCTAGCTATTGATATATCATATAAATTACGACATTTCCATATATTTGTAAAGCAATATTTTACGTATAGCCAAGATTTTTAAAAAAATTAATAAAAATAAAAGAAAATAAAGAAGTATATTATGAAAAAGTTTTCCCAAGTACATAAGTATACTTAAAATAAATTACATATATCTCATATTAAAATAAGTGTAGGAACAGGAATGATTTAAAAAATGTATTGCACAAAAGATTACTTAATGCTAAAATAATTATTTACTAAATAATAAAACTTAAATATTTTTATTGCTATTTTTATTATAATTGCAGATTTAACCATTGAAAAGAAATAAAAATAATTTTTAAGAGAAATATTGTCCACAGAAGATTTACTTTTAGACCGATAAGTAAAAACTCGAATATCTTGAGAATTCTCAGGGAGAGACATTTATTCACACACACAAAAAAAAAGGGAAAAAATAACATTCGTTAAAGAAATTAACTTATGAAAATAACTGCTTTCTACAAAACAGAGGAAGTAGTAATAATTTAAAAAATACATTGCACAAAGTTTACTTAATGATAAAACAATTCATATTAATTTTTTTATTACTATTTTTTTATCTTAATTTCAGATTTAACCATTGAAAAGAAGTAAAAATAATTTTTAAGTGAATATATTTTCCACAGAAGGTTTACTTTTAGGCTGATAATTAAAAGCTTGGATTGTCTTGGAAAAGTCAGAAGAGACACTTTTCACACACACACACACACACAAAAGAGGTAAAAGAAGTAATAACATTCGTTAAAGAAATTAATTACGAAAATAAATGTTTTAAAACAAGTAACAATACAATTGTTTTCCTTTTACGTCCATATTTTTTTCATTGTTTAGATTTTCTTTTAAAAAAAGGTTCACATTCAGAATTATTTTTATAGTTGATACATTAATGTAATTATTTGAGTTATTGCTATTTCCTGCCAAAGCCAAACTTAAATATCATTATTTTATTAAGTATGTTAAAAATGTAAGAAATAAATAATTTAAGAAGACAAGAAAAATTATTTCATTCACGCCGTCTGCCTAAGAAATAAGTGGAAAATATACAACTTAGCTATTGGTATAACATATACAATTACGTTAATTCCATATATTTGTATAGCAATATTTTATGTATAAACCAGAGATTTTTAAAAAATATTTAAAATTTAAGAAAATAAGAAGCATTTTTTATTTTTCATAATATAAAAATCTTATGAAAAATATTTTTCGCAAGCACCTAAGCGTAGGAAACTGGAAAAGAAGTAATGATTTAAGAAATGTATCACACAAAAGATTACTTAATGCTAAAATAAATATTTACTAAATAATTCAAATTAATTATTTTTATTACTATTTTTATTGCATTTGCTGATTTAACCATTGAAAAGAAATAAAAATAATATTTAAGGGAAACTATTTTCCACAGAAGATTTACTTTTAGTCAGATAAGTAAAAGCATCGAAATGTCTTGGGAAATATCAGGAGAGACACTTATATTATATAACATTTATATTACTTATACACTTATATTACACGAAAAAAAGTAATAATAATAACATTCATTAAAGGAGATTAACTTATGAAAATAAATGTTTTCTATAAAACAGGGAAAGAAATAATGATTTAAAAAATGTATTGCACAAAGGATTATTTAATGATAAAATAATTATTTAGTAAATAATTATTTTAGTAAATAATATTTAGAATTAATTATTTTTTAATACTATTTTATTGTATTTGCAGATTTAACCACCGAAAAAGTAAAAATAATTCGTAAGTGAAAATATGTTTCACGGAAAATTTACTTTTTGACCGATTAGTAAACGCATCGAATGTCTTGGGAAAAGTCAGGAGAGAGACACTTATTCACACACACAAAGGAAAAATAATAACAATCGTCAAAGAAATTAACTTATGAAAATAAATGTTTACAGAATCAGAATTATTATTTTTAACATAAATGTAATTATTTGAGTTACTGGTATTTTCCACCATAGCGAAACTTAAAATATTCTTATTTTACTAAGACAAAGTTTGTTAAAACGTAAGAATTAAATAATTTAAGAATACGGGAAAAAATTATTTTATTCAATTCCTTCTATTAGCTCACACTCTCCCTATATATATCTTGTTCAAATTTTCAATCGTTCATAAAATACTTTTTATTTATCCACTCGTGGATGACAGGTGATGTTAATACAGTTTTTTCAAATATTAATTCATTCATTAAGTTTAATTAATTTATTTTTAGTTTTTTTTTTTTTTTTAATTTGCCTATATCTACCAATAGATGGCGCCAGATAAACTTAAAAAAATGAATGAAAATTATTTATAAAGGACTTTCTGCAATAGAGTGAAAAAAAAAAGTAGGAATTGACTTAAATTTTTTTTTTTATATTACTTGTTTTTACCGTCTGTAAAAAATAAACTAGTGTACTATTTCTTGAAGAGAAAATAAATTCTGTTTCAATAATAAAGTTGAAATTACTTTTTTTTTTTGCAATACTTTGCTGGCATGGCCAATAAATAATCAGGAATCTTTAAACTTCCAGTAGGGTGAACTGGGATCTTCTTCCAGTAGGGTGGTTTTGGATCTTCTTTTTCACCAGGGGTGATTCTACTAGGTGATTCGGATGGATGTTTCTCTTGGAGTGTAAACCTAGACACTTTTCTCCTGAAAGACTTCATCATATCCCGCATTTTTCTTGTTCCAGAACACTAGATTGAATGTACTTGTAAGAGGCCTCTACGTTGAGACTAACAGCATTATTAAATACAGATGAAATTAATAATTATTCATTTAGTTATACAATATATCCACCTTTATATTTGGTTTGACTAATTAATATTTAGAATGTCGCCTATCAAAGGATTTTATGTTTTTACAAAAGTTTACCCATATATATATATATATATATATATATATATATATATATATATATATATATATATATATATATATATATATACATATATATGAATCTTCTTTTGTCTGATGGGCTATTAAAATCGGAGAACAATTGCTCTCGAAATTGCTGGAAAAGAAATTAATTACAAGACTTCTTTGAATTAGAAGGCTAGTTGTTATACTTCAGCTTACTGAGTCCAATATTGGTCGTTCATCTTGCATCCAAAAAAAAAAAGTCGGTTTTGTAATTGATACTTTAAAACAGAAATGGAAACAAACTAATAAATAAACTAATGAAAACTAGTGGCAACTGACTAATAAATGAACTAACGAAAACTAATGGCAACTAACTATTGGAAACAAACTAGTAAATGAACTAATGAAAACTAATGGCAACTAACTAATAAATTAACTAATAAAAACTAATGGCAAATAACTAATAAAAACAACCTAATAAATGAGCTAATCAAAACTAATCTCAACTAACTAATAGAAAATAACTTTTAAATTTCAAAATTTTCCTGAGTATTCAAGTGTATATATAAAAAAAATTAAATAATTAAAAAATAATTATTTTGCTTAGTTTTTCCTATTATTTAATTACGTGTCTTTATCTATCATTTTATTCAGATTTGCTCCCCAATAGTTTTAAATCTGTTTCTGTTTTTAAGCGTTTGTATATGCTTCATCAGGTTAATATCAAGGTTATACACTCATGTCCACAAATTAAGGATAATTCAGAATCACACAGAAATTGAACTCTAAAATAAAAATTTCACCTGTAGAATTATCACACACATCTTGAAGAAGAATATGCAAATTACAGGAAACCCCCAGATGGCTCGGATAGTACGTCACAATGACGAGAGTGTAAGAGAGGGGTATATAAGGAATGGTGGCAAAAAGTGTAAATTGTTCACAAGCGCTTTAAAAGCCTTTCAGTGCAATGACCGCATAGTTATGGCACAAAGGACAACACTCTTTGTTGACTCGACGCGAAATCTCATTTTCTTCTCCAAAACCTTCTCTTTAAGAAAAATCCGTCAAGAGTGTGGTCAGCTTCTCTCACTTCTCATTGAAGTAGACACTTTCTCAACCCATGCTCTATCACCAATCACGATGCAACAACTTTTGGTGTAGTTCCTATTCCCTCTGTAATTGTTTCGACCAGTGAAGGTCGAACAGACAACCGATAATATACTGAGGTCTCCATATCCATGATACGGAATATCTGCTATCAGATTTGAGTGACAAGTTGTTCTCATTAGTACAAAAAACACTAATTGCACGTAATATAACTAGCCACAACACTGTTCATCTACTGTTAAATTTGAGTGAAAGTTTGTTATTCGGGACTTGTTGAAGAATATACATTCCTCTCTCCTGGGAATGGAATGCTATAACTCTTCTCGTGGGAAAAATGCTACAAGATTGATGATTGATAAGCATTTTTGCATTTATTTTTTAATCCTACACATACAACATTATATTTATAATAAAAAGAAGAAGTGAAAAAAAAGTTTAGTAACCTGTTGTACATTTAGCACTAAACGGTTATTCATATATTTCTTATATTCCAATATTACAAAAATACCGCACACACACACACACATACATATATATATATATATATAGTTTACATATACATATCCTTATATAGTACATATATATTTTATAGTTGACCAAATTATTTGCTGACCCGAATGAGTTATACCACAGAAAAATAGAAATGCAATTTGATTTTCTGCTATAGATTAAAACGTATTTTAAAGAATAACAACAACTATTTCTTTTCTTTTATTTAATGAAGAGCGAGAAAAGACGACGTATTCAATTCCATGGAGTATGAAATATACAAGACAGAAAAATAATACGTCTCATGTCTTTAAATTAGATTTCTGGAAGTAGACAACTGATTTCAGAGATTAAATAACAGAGTTTCTTTTCGGATTTTTATAACTTTTATAAAGAAGTGCTGTTTCTGGTTGAAATCCATTTCTCGTGTCTTTTCATATCAAGAATAAATATTAATTGAAAAATATTCAGAATGATTTTTTTTATTTACTTTACATTTCAAAGAGCTTTGAAGAATATTTTTAGAAATGCATGATTGCTAATACATTTTCTATCATATGGTAAAAACATTTACAATACTAAATCTCAGCTTCTACCTGTTATTTTGCTTAGTTCATCATAAAATAAACGTTAAATCTTGACTCATAGCTGATGCAAACATTTTAATAACGTTTATTTATGCTTTAAAAAGTAGAAATGTATGCCACTGTACTGAACCTTGATACTACTAATATGAATTTACTTGAGTAAGATAAGATATGAAAATCCCCAATTTTATTTTAAAAAGATAAAATTTATTGACGATCTAGAAAAATATGAAGATTGAAAAAATATTAAAAATAGTATTTTTTATTTACTTTCACATTTTAAAGAACTCTGAAGAATATCTTTTTAGAAATGTATAACTGATAATACGTTTTTCTCTCATATGGTTAAAACATTTACAATACTAAATCTCGCTTCTTACCTGTTATTTTGCTTAGTTCATCATAAAATAAAAGTTAAATCTTGACTCATAGCTGATGCAAACATTTTAATAACGTTTATTTATGCTTTAAAAGTAGAAATGTATGCCACTGTACTGAACATTGATACTACTAATATGAATTTACTTGAGTAAGATAAGATATGAAAATCCCTAATTTTATTTTAAAGATAAAATTTATTGACGATCTAGAAAAAATATGAAGATTGAAAAAAAATATTAAAAATAGTATTTTTTTTTTTTACTTTCGCATTTTAAAGAACTCTGAAGAATATTTTTTTAGAAATGTATAACTGATAATACGTTTTTCTCTCATATGGTTAAAACATTTACAACAGTAAATCTCGCCTTTTACCTGTCATTTTGTTTATTTTAGCAATAACTAAAAATTAAATCTTAACTCATTGCTGATGCAAACATTTTATTAACGTTTAGTTATACTGAAAATTGATACTACTATAGGGTTGGCAACTAAGTGATTGCGGATTTTGTCAATACATGATCTTAACAAATCCTTTTGTTTTGTCAACCTGTTCAAAGTACCTAACCTATATTGTTTCCTTGTTGTTTGGACTTCCGTTTTGCTCATTTTCCCCCTGCAACTCGGTTTTCCATATTTAATTATCCGTATAACAATACTGCTGGTAAAATTTTATACGTTTGAAAGCGTAGACCAGTTTATGTATCTCCGTATAATCATTTCCATTAATAATAATCTTGAACTTGAAATTGACAATAGGCTATCTAGACTAATAGTTGTTACCATTGTTTAAAGAATTTATTAACCAAACTCTTAAATCTCTATACAACTCTCATCAAACCCATCATGTTTTATGGCAGTGAATGGTCATTAATAGAAACAATAATTTGGTTTGGTTTGTCGCTCTATGGTCATTTTGTGCAAACTTTGGGCTAAACAGACCGAGACCTACAGCTTAACGTGGATTCTGGGTGGCCGAGTGGCGCTCGGTGCTTCGAGTTCGAATCCCGGCGGTACCATGGATGTTTTCAGTAGTTCGGAATCCACTTTAAACCATAGGTCCCGGTCTAATAGAATCGTAGAGCGTCACAGAGTCCATTCAGACTTCTCACACACATTATTCCCAAACTGTAAAGGACAACTCAGCTCTAATCACAGTAATGTGGCGTGGTGTAGTAGTAGTAGAACTTTGACGATACGGATACTTTAATGTGCACATTACCTTGGATGAAATGCGGAAAACTCTTGATTTCGCACGTTAACGGAGCAAATCAATTAATCTTCAGATTAGCTAGGTGATGTGCACATTAATGGCTTTTGAGCTTTGGCACACACACACACATACTTTTTTGAGCATTTTATTAAAAAACGATTGCGATGTAGAAAATCAAAAAAAAAAAAGTGTGATTTTTTAAATTTTCTATCAAGAAGACATTCATATATATATATATATATATATATATATATGTATATATATTCCAGAAAACCAAAGAAATATAATCTATAGAATGCGTCAGGGGGATTTCGTAGAAATACTTCAGTCATAACCTTTTCAAAGAATGCAGCTGTAAATTTCGAATTATGATGAATGTCTTTGTATTGATACAGTTTTTTAAAAAATTGGAGACCAAAAGTGAATAGTTTATAACAACGTTAATCGGAATAGATCGTGGGTGATGCAAGAAGAACCAGCCCAGACGACACCAAAAACAGATTGTGCTGTCGGTTTGGATAAAAAAGGAATAAGGAATAAAGGGAAAAAGAATTTATAGAGGAATTCTGCCCTTTGAACTTTTACCAAGAAATCAAACAATTAATTCAAACTCATACGTTCAACAACTCGCCAAACTGAGCGATGCAGTTCAAGAAAAATGGCCAGAATTGACAAATCGTAAGGGTATTGTTTTCCAGCATGATAATGCAAAGCCCCACACATATTTAGTCACTTGCCAAAAATTATTGGAACTAGGTTGAGATGTGTTGTCACATCCACTATATAGTCTTGACCTTGCACCTACAGATTACCACTTATTTCGTTCCATGCAGAACTCCTTAAATTGTAAAATTTTTTAATGACGCTGATGATGTAAAATCATATTTAATTCAATTTTTGCTGGCAAAAATTAGAAATTTTATGAATCTGGAATATACACTGTCTGAAAGATGGTAAAAGGTCATCGACAAAATAATTGAATAAAGTTATATTTTTAAGCAAAAATTCTGAATTTTCCTCCTATTTAAAATCTGCAATCACCCAATAATCCACTCAACACAATAATATGAATTTATAAGAAGGAATTTATTTAACTAACATAATATAGAATTCTTTCAATTTTATTTTAAAAAATAAAATTTATTAAGGATCAAGGAATGAATATTTAACACTCTTAGTAGCATTCCTCACTTATACGGTAGGCATCGAAATCCACACCTCCAGTTTCCTTAAGAATTCACTTCCGCCCCCTTTTTTTTTTTTTTTTTTTTTTTTTTTTTTTTTTTTTTTTGAAATTTAAGTCTCAAAAGTAAAAAAAAATAACACTCTTATGAAAATACCAGACTTGCTCTTGTCCGTTCAGTTCCATATGTCTAAGGTTTTTGTATATTTTTTCTTACTTGGTTTCCTTAGATTTTTATTCTAGGGAAAAATAAAATGATAAGGGAATTTCTCGCAGCTCTATAGATATATTTGGAATTCAGTGGAGAATTATCTGTTAATAAAATAAGTGATCCTTGATGTACATTGTTTGGAATTTTTTGTGGTGCTGGCTACCTTTCTTTACTAAATACACTCCAAGCATAAAACGGTTCAGTGTATTAGAAGATTTTTTATTAAAAAAATCCAAGAATCAAATGTCAAGCGTAAGAATCAAATGTCAGGGAACAAAATTTCTATTATAAGATTTCTAGGCTTTTTTTACAATGAATATTTTTTTTAATACATATGTCTTTCTTTCAGACAATGTTTACAAAGTAAATGGGAAAGAAAAATTTAAACAGTCGCTTCTTAAATAACATATACTTCTATTGTCTGTCTCGGTAACTGCAGTGAACATACTTCAAGTGCAATTCAACAATTGTGTTTGTCTTTCCATATGTAACTAAAACTAATTATTATATGTTCTGGTTTGAAATAAGAAAAATCAAAAGCAGGGAGTTTATCGTTTAATTAATTACAAAACGGATAGATCTTTGCATATAAAGTAAATTAAAAACAAACCAATATTTATGTTAATTATCCATCTCAATAAAATAATGAATTAAACAACAATGGATTGATTTTTCAAAATTAATTGTATTTGTGTTACATAACACAAATAAAAGATTAATGTATTCTGTGTTTTTATTTTCTTCCATGTCTAGAGCATTTCAACAACGTCTGGAAAAGTATTAATTGTTCAATTGAAAATAAAAGATTTAATTAATTAGTTCGAAAAGTTTGAGAAGTGGGTTGCCACTTCAAAAAGAATCTCATTATAAAGCGATATAAATTTCAAAGTTCCGCAAATTGGAAATATTTCCCTTAAAGGCAAAAAGTACATAATCTTGAAAATAGCGACGCTTTCATAATACATCAGAAAAAGATTTGTTATCCCAAATATAATTATTTGGGGGATCATTAAAAATTACCACAAAGGAAATTTTGCATTGGATAAAATTTCGAAGTTTCATTGTCTACCATATTTCTTAGTTTTACAAAGACAACTCATTGTATTAGGAGAACAATTTAAAAAAATAGTAATTTTCTAAAGTTTTTATAAGAATATATATATTTATATATATATATATATATATATATATATATATATGTGTGTGTGTGTGTATTCTTTTATTCTTTTAACTTACAGATATTTTTAAATATATGTACTTAAAAATGCGTGCATTTCGTGCCTTTGCTAGAATGTAGAATTATGAAATATAAAGTGAGTAATAATAACATTTTCTTTTCGATAAAAAAGGCAAGTATTGAATAACAGAAAGATACAACGCAATTATTATCCAAACAATTTTTTCCGCTTTTATTTGAGTTCAAAGTTATATTTTTCCATACCTATATTAATTGAAATTTAACGATATGTATTACAATGACTTCGAAATTTGAAGCAAAATTCTATAAAATATGCACTTTACATGCAGAAGTAAATGCATGTACTTAAAATATCTGTGTGCCTTGCTAGAGTGTATGATTCTGAGATATACAAATAGTAATAATGATATTTCTTTTACGATAAAAAAGACGATATTAGATAAAAGGAAAATACAATGCGATTATTATCCAAACAATTTTTCCGCTTTTATTTCAAGTTCAATATTATATTCCTCCATACCTATGATTATTTAATATGTATTATAATGTCTTGAAAATTGAAACAAAATTCTGTAAAATCTAAATTTGATTAATCCTTTTCCTTTGATCTTTATTACTAATAGAAATGTGTGAGAATTTAAAATATATTTCTATTAATGTTATAAAATTTATTTGTACTTTGAGAGATTTTTCCCAAGAAAAAAATACTCTGACGATCAAAATAATAATTAAAATCAGTAAACTGCCTTTAATCGAATGCATTTTATGATATTGTTCATATTTAACAAAGTTAATGCGTATTGATGGATATTAATATTTAAAGGATTAATTAAAAAATCATTGTAGATCCTTTAAAACTGAAACTCTCTATATGTCAATGTGACAGACGATAACATGCGTTTAATTTCTTGTGAAGTTTAATTCTTCAGCTACAAATATTTTATAATTTTTATTAAATTATTTAAACTGTTTTCAAACATCTAAATTTATTAGAATCATTTCACATATCATTAAAATGATTATGCGTAACAGAAATTATTAAATTACTTAATATTTAAATAAAATGTTGCTCCAAAATCACATTTTTCAGGTATTAATGGCATCCTGTTGATATTCAAATAAAATGTTTTCTCCAAAATCACAAGAGTTTAAATTTTAATGTATCTTCTTTATAGAAATTCGCCATCATTTTTTTTTTCAATTCCTTCTATTAGCTCACACTCTCCCTATATATATATATCTTGTTAAAATTTTCAATCGTTAATAAAATACTTTTCATTCATTCACTGAAGTTCAAATATATTTTTTTTGAACTTGTAGTGGATGACACTTGATGTTAACATAGTTTTTTCAAATATTAATTCAGTAATTAAATTTAATTAATTAATCTTGGTTTTTTTTTTTTAGATTTAAGTTGCATGTATATACCAATAGGTGGAGCCAGATAAACTTAAAAAAATGAATGAAACTTATTTATAAAGGGGCTTTCTGCAATATAGGGGAAAAAAATAGGAATTGACTTTAATTTTTTTTTATATTACTTGTTTCTATTTTTACATCAATGACTTTGTGTATCAGGAACTGTCTCTGACTGGTTCAACTAGAATGTAGGCATAATTGGCGAAAATGGCTATATGACAGAGGAGAAAAATCGAAATCGATCAAAGGGTAATCCTATTATCGATAGGAGAAAATTAAACGTTCATGAGTCTCCTTATTACACTTAAAATTCAGTTTCAGTCAACGAGTCTCATTATTCTTAAAAGTTGTGACTGAAACGCGAGAAATCAGATTTTTCAAACCTTCGCGCTCTTTTATAGTTACCTTGCCTTATTTTCACACGATGAAGATTTAAAATTTAATTTCTAACATTTATTGACAATTTCCCATAAAAGTCATATATTTTTGCCTTGTAAACATAAATTAGAGGAGGAAACAAAGTGCTTTAAATATTATATCTTAATATGTGTCACGATTTGTAACTATCTCACAATTATCATGTATTGTGCCTTGTAAACGTGACTTAATACAATGATAATTTAAATATTATATCTACATATGTGTCACCATTTATTGTAAATCTCTCACAAATATCCTGTATTTTGCTTGTAAACGTAAATTAACATAAAAGAAGCAAACAAAGAGCTTTAAATATTATATATCCGTATGTATCAATATTTATTGTAAATTTCTTACAAATATCATGTGTTTTGCCTTGTAAACGTAAATTAACACAAAGAAAGAGCTTTAAATATTATATCATCATCTGTGTCAAAATGTATTGTAAATTTATCACAAATATCATGTATTTTGCCTTGTAAACGTAAATTAACACAAAAAAGGAAAAAAAAAAAAGGTTTAAATATTATATCTTCATATGCATCAACATTTATTGTAAATTTCTCACAAATACCATGTATTTTGCCTTGTAAGCGTAAATTAACACAAAAGAATTTTAAGTATTACAGTATATCTTCATGTGTGTCAACATTTATTGTAAATTTCTCATGAATATCATATATTTTGCTTTGTAAACGTAAATTAATATTAAGAAGAAAACAAGGAGCTTTAAAAATTATATATCAACCTTTATTGTAAATTTCTCACAAATATCACGTATTTTGTATTGTAAACGTAAATTAACACAAAAGAGCTTTAAATATTATATCTC
This sequence comes from Caerostris extrusa, assembly GCA_021605095.1. Taxonomy (NCBI): domain Eukaryota; kingdom Metazoa; phylum Arthropoda; class Arachnida; order Araneae; family Araneidae; genus Caerostris; species Caerostris extrusa. The sequence continues at coordinate 170,737 of BPLR01019542.1, read as the reverse complement.
CATATGTGTCAACATTTACTGTAAATTTCTCACAAATATCATGTATTTTGCCTTCTAAACCTAAATTAACACAAAGAAGGAAACAAAGTGCTTTAAATATATCTTCATAAATGTCAACATATATTGTAAATTTCTCAAAAATATCATGCATTTAGCCTTGAAAACATAAATTAATACAAAGAAGTAAACAAAGAGCTTTAAACATTATATCTTCATATGTGTCAACATTTATTGTAAATTTCTTACAATTATCACGTATTTTGTCTTGTAAACGTAAATTAACACAAAGAAGGAAACTAAGAGCTTTAAATACTATATCTTCATATGTGTCAACATTAATTGTAAATTTCTCACAAATATCACATATTTTGAATTGTAACTCGTAAATTAACACAAAGAAGGAAGCAAAGACCTTTAAATATTATATCTTCATATGTGTCAACATTTATTGTAAATTTCTCACGAATATCATGTATTTTGCCTTGTAGACGTAAAATAACACAAAGAATTTTAAATGTTACAGTATATCTTCATGTGTGTCAACATTTATTGTAAATTTCTCACAAATATCATACATTTTTGCCTAGTAAAAGAAAATGAACACAAAGAAGGAAACAAAGAGCTAAATATATGTGTCAACATTTTATATCTTCATATGTGTCAACATTTTATATCTTCATATGTGTCAACATTTATTGTAAATTTCTCAAAAATATCATGTATTTTGCCTTGTAAATCTAATTTAACCTGAAGAAGGAAACAAATAGCTTTAAATATTATATCTTCATACGAGATATTTGGTCCAAGCTTCAGAATTTAAAATAAATAGCAAATATATTTTTAACAAAATAAGTTCTTTTTTATCGTATTTTATTTCTTTCAACTCTAATATGCATAGTTTGACTAAGTCATTACGTAATTATAAAAATAGAAGAGAAAAGACGTTTGAACCGCCATCCTCAAAATCATTAATTTTGTTTTCCTTTCAAGTGCGGGTTTGTTATTCATCAATTATTTCTGTAACATGAAAAAATGTATATATATAAATTCACTGGTACGCACAATTAAGAATACTAAAAAAATATACATTTTAGAAATAATTAAAATTACAATTGATAAATTAAGAATTCTTTAGCTTTATTATATTTATTTCAATGGGAATCCATTTGAATAATATCATCCGCATTTTTCAATTGGAGGAAAACTGCTTGTTCTAGAAATGGGAAAATAAAAAGTTGTTTTGACGATATTTTAATCATTCTCTTTTAATAATCAATTATAACGCATTACAATCTTTTTCATTTTAAATATAATATCTCTTTGCAGTTAATGGAAAATACTACTCCCTTTTTGTATAAAAATTTGCTAACTCATTTTTTGGGATAGGAAAGCCGTTTTTTTTTAATTGAGCTGCACCTGTAGCGATTTTTTGGATATTAAATTGAAGAAAAAGGGCATATTTCAGGATACAGAGAAATGAAATAAAAAGTTGTTTTAACAGTTGTTGTTATGTTAACGTTGTTTTTAAGTTGTTTTTTTTGTTGTTGTTGTAACATGTTATATGTTCCTCTTTAACTATAATTATGTTCTATTTTGTAACTAACCTCTTCTACAAATCATCTAATAATTTATCTCGAATCATCTCATAATCTAATCATTTATTTTTCAAAACGATAGTTAACATTAATAAATTCATATTTACATTCAATATGATTAAGATGAACAGGACAAGAGAGTAATAAACAAGTAATATAAAAAAACATTTTTTAAAGTCAATTCCTACATTTTTTTTCACTATATTGCAGAAAAGTCCTTTATAAATAATTTTCACTCATTTTTTAAGTTTATCTGGCGCCATATATTGGTAGATATATGCAACTTAAATATAAAAAAAACTAAAATTAATTAATTAAATTTAATTACTGAATTAATATTTGAAAAACTGTATTAACATCAAGTGTCATCCACTACAAGTTAAAAAAAATTTATTTGAACTTGAGTGGATGAATAAAAAATATTTTATGAACAATTGAAAATTTTAACAAGATATATATATGGAAAATGGGAGCTAATAGAAGGAATTGAAATTAAATAATTTTTCAACTACCTGTACTTGATTTTATTCATTATTTTTGCATCATTCATCATTCTAAGAAGATGTGGCACAACAGCGTGATGTGTCAAGGCCCTCAGGCTATAGGAAGATTTCGAGGCAGTAGATGTTTTTCTTTGTATAGGGTAGGTTTGTCAGCCCTACGCCGAAGCACTGTTGTCATATTAGACCTGAACCTAATGTTTAAAGTGGATTCGAAACCACTACACTCATCCATCACACCGCCGGGACTCGGACCCGAAACCTGTGGTACCAAGCACCAGTACGCTAAACATTCGGCTATTAGGCCCTATTAGATACTTTAGATACTATATGTAGTGTAATTTTCATTTTTAACTTTTTTTGTATATAATATTTCCGAATAAATGATAAAATAAATAGAACAACAATAATTAATTAAATTATTTTTATATATTTTTTTTGGTTTTTATGTCACATATTTTTTCTTTCACAATATTATTGTCCCAGTATTGTTAGAAATCGACGAGAAGTATCAAAAACGATGTGTAGAAAATACTGTTATACATTTTTTATTAGCATATGTGGGGTTTTTTTCAGCCAAATGACATTAATGAGAAAAAACCTGAATAAAAATTAATAAATTGAAAGATAGCGAGATAGAAAGTGTTTTCTTAAATAATCATAGCTTTCAAAAGTCTCCAAGGGAAAATAGCTTTCATTGAGGAGGTGGGAATTATCTGCTCATTTTCTTTCTTTGTTCCTCCAGTAGGAAAAGCGTTCAGCAGATAAAGTGGACGTTATACGAAAAAAAATACAGACGTTATACAGAAAACAACAATAATGCATCAGCTATTTACTCATTTGTGTTGGTATTCCATCATCTGGGGCCATCCAGTGAGAAGACATTCTTTCAAAACAAACCATATTGTTAGAAATCGATAGTAGTTAACAACCATATACAGAAAATACTGTTATTTATATATATATATATATATACAGAAAAAGCTTTAGAATAAAGAGAGAGAAACGTGTTTTTTGAAAACTCATTGCTTTCAAATGTTTCCAGGAAAAATAGCTTTCTTTGCGGAGGTGGGACATATCAGCGTATTTTTTGTTTGTTACTCGATCAGAAAAAAAGCATTGAGTCGATAAAGTGGATGTTATACAAAAAAATATTATTATGTGGATATTATACAGAAAACAACAACAATAAATCAACTATCTACTCATTTGTGTTGGTATTCCATCATCTGGGGCCATCTAGTATGAAGACACACATTCTTTTGTTCATAACAAACTCTCTTGTTAGAAATCGACGGAAAGTTTCAAGAACCATATGCAGAAAATATTTTTATATAAAGAAATGCGGTATTTTTCCCTACCAAATAACATTAACCACAAGAAACCACAAATCCAGATTAAGCGCTAGAGAGTAAGCATTGAGCATTGAGTAGATAAAGTGCATGTTATACAAAAAATATTATTATGTGGATATTATACAGAAAACAACAACAATAAATCAATTATTTACTCACTTGTGTCGGTATTCCATCATCTGGTTCCCTCCAGTACAAAGACATTCTTTCATAACAAATCATCTTGTCATGAAATCGCTGGCAATTATCAAGAACCATATGCAGAAAATTCTGTTATATATATATATATATATATATATATGCGTACTTACTCATGTTAAGAAATGCATTTTATTTCTTACCAAATAACATTAACCATAAGAAAACATAAATCAGAATTAAGTGCAAGAGAGAAATTGTTTTCGTGAACAATCACTGCTTTCAAAAGTCTCCAAGGAAAAATAGCTTTCTTTGAGAAGGTGGATACTCTCTGCGTGTTTTCTTGTTTGCTACTCAAGAAGATAAAATTATTGAGTGGATAAAGTGGATGCTATACAAAAACAACCAAAAATATTGTGTGAATATTATACAATAATTATGAATCAGCTAATTACTCATTTGTGTTTGTATTCCATCATCTAGGGCATCCAGTACGATGACACACAGTCTTTCTTTCATAACAAACCATCTTCTTGTTAGAAAGAGATGGCAATTTTCAAGAACCATATGTTATATATGTTATATATATCATCATCATATATATATATAAAATACCAACCACATTTTTTAACCACATTTTTTATAATATATATATATATATATATATACATATATATATATATATATTGTTAAAAAAATGTGGTTGTTTTCACACCAAATAATATTAATCAGAAGAAAACACGAATCAAAATTAAACGCCAGAGAGAAAGCATGGAGCACTGAGTAGATAAAGTGGATTTTATGCAAAAACAATATTATTGGGTGAATGTTATACAGAAAACAATATTATTGAATGGATATTATGCAGAAAACAACAACAATGAATCAGCTATTTACTCATTTGTGTTGGTATTCCATTATCTGGGGCCATCCAGTATAAAGACTAACAATCTTTCTTTCATAACAAACCATCTTTATAGAAATCGATGACAATTATCAAGAACTATATGCAGAAAATTCTGTTATATATATATATAAAACTTGTTAAGAAATGTAGGCTTTTTCCTGCCAAATAACATTAACCACAAGAAAACATGATTCAAAATTAAGAGAAATAGAAAAAATATTCTTGAGCAGTCAAAGCTCTCCGAGGAGAAGTAGCTTTCTTTGAGGGGTGGGTAATCTCTGTGTCTTTTCTTGTTTATTTCTGGAGGAATAAAAGTATTGGGTGGAGAGTAATCAATCAATCACAACCTAAGTGCTTACTTATGTATGTGGATGACACGGACACAATTGTTAAAGCTTTGGAACTGTATATTCAGTCGACAATGAAGAAGGATCGCGGAAAATAATGGAAAGAGGCATATAAAAAAATCCTTAGACCCTGAACCGTTTTTTATTTCAATTAAAATGTGACTGATGTGAAGTAAAAGGGGAAATTTTTCTTAGATAAACATGTGTTAAACTTCAAATACACTTTATTTTTTAAAAAAAAAAAAAAATGAATAAAATATAATTTTTGCTCATGTCCAGAATAAATTGAATCATGGTTTGTTCCATGTATTGAAAACATCCATGAAAAACCTTTAAATATATTTTTTTGGTTGTTTAGTTTAATTTTCTTCTGGATTGTCGTCTATTAAATGGAGAATCTGATTTTCTATATCAAAAATTGATGGAAAGAAAAGGATAGACTTAAAAACTAATCTTTTTTCTGTACATCAGAAAATAAAAGGGGGTAAAGTAAAAAATGTACAGTATTTCGGTAGTTAATCTTCTGATTTTCTTTTATTTTTACTTTTTTATAAAAATAATGTCCAAGATAAAAAGTCTTTTAGAGTTACGTCTTATTAAAAGATTTCTTTTTTTTTTTCTTTTCTTAGAAATTTTTCAGACTGATAACTATAACTGCAAAAAAAAAAAAAGAATTTTTCGAACTGATAAGTTTAACTAACAAAATAGAAAAATTTCACAAATGAAGAATTGGAAGAAAAAAAATTTTTTTTTTACTTATAACTAACTATTTTGTGTTTTACTTTGTTAGAGTCTTTGAAGCGATATTATTTTAACCAGCATATAATAAATATTTTTATAACGTATCATTAAAATTCTAATTAAATACATTTTTAAAAAACTAACTATTATTTTGCTCCTTTTTAAATATCTGTTATATAAGAAATTATTTTAAAGTTTTACTAATTGTGTAGAGCATATATACAGATTTTTTTTTAACAATTGTTTTCTTAGATAGAAAGATAATTCTAGAGAGTATATAAATCTATTGTAGTTTTAAATAAGATTTACAACAGTTGTAAATATTATGATTACATATATATTACGAAATATTTATTGAATAGGCCCATATAACTATTTTCATAATTAAATTTATATAAAGGTTTTCTTAACTAAGTTTATATTTAGGCTTAATAACCGATATTAACATCAAAATATCTTTAATCATTTTTGAAAGCGAATAAATTTTCTTATCATTTAAAAATAATTATAGACAGCAGTAATTAAATATTTTTGCTTTTGTAATACAAATGTATTTTCAGGTTATATTTTCCTTAAAAAGAATTACAATCTATTTCCAGTATTAAATCGATGGAAAAAAAGCGGATTTGTGTACAAATAAATAAATTATAATGAGGGAATTTTTTTTTATATATATTTAAAGAAGAAAAAGAATTTCTTAAATTCAAAGTTTTATTTTTATTATCAAAATTCTAAAAATTTTATGAATAGAATCAGTTAAATTAATTTATTATTTATTTCATGTCCATTTGAAAAAGTGTTATGCCATTTGTTAAACACTTGTGAATATAGCAAATATATCATTTTAACAACGAAAAAAATTTATGAATTATACGAATGAATTTTATTTACCGTATTTTCCAGATTTTCAAAAATAATATTTATTATCCATTTAATTTTAATTAAATATATAGAAAAACTTATTTGTGAACAAATAAATAAATTATAATTAGTGAATTCTTATATATATATTTCAAGAAGTAAAAGAATTTTTAAATTCAAAATATTAGTTTTATTATTAGAATGAGTTAATTTAATGATTTATTTATTTCACTTTCATATGAAAAAAATTGTTATATCACATGTCATCACAAATGTCATTTGTTAAACACTTGTGAATGTAACAAATGTCTCATTTAAACAATCCAAAACTTATGAATTATACGAAGGAATTTTATTTACCGTATTTTCCAGAATTTCAAAAATGATATTTATTATCCTTATATTAAATTCAGAGTAAAAACGGATTTGTGAACAAATAAATAAATTACAATAAGTGAATTCTTTTTTTTTTATATTTAAAAAAAAAAGAATTTCTAAAATTCAAAGTATTATTTTTATTAACAAAATTCTAAAAGTTTTATCAATAGAATTATAGTAATTAATTATTTATTTCCCGTCCATTCGATAAAAAGTGTTATGGGCAATCAAAAATGTCATTTGTTAAACACTTGTGAATGTAACAAATGTCTCATTTAAACAATCCAAAATTATAATGAGTGAATATTTAATATTTAATATATATTTAAAAAGAAAAATAATTTCTTAAAATAAAATTTTTATTTTTTTTTATCAATATTCTAAAATATGTATCAATAGAATTAGTTAAATTCATTAATCATTTGGAAAAGTGTTATGTCACTTGCAATCGAGAGTGTCATTTGTTAAACACTTGTGAATATAACAAATGACTCATTTTAACAAATCAAATCAATCGTATTTTCCATATTTTTTAAAATTGATATTTATTATCCTTTTAATTTTGGTTAAATCGATGAAAAATAATGGATTTGTGAATAAATAAATTATAATGAGTGAATTCTTTTTTTTTTTTTTATATTTAAAGAAGAAAAAGAATTTCTTAAATTTAAAGTTTTATTTTTATTGTCAAAATTCTAAAATTTTCATCAATAGAATCAGTTAAAATAATTGATTATATTTATTTCACTTCCATTTGAAAAAGGGTTATGTCATTTGTTAAACACTTGTGAATATAACAAGCGTTTCCTTTTAACAACGAAAAACTTCTGAATTATACGAAGTAATTTTATTTACCGTGTCTTCTAGATTTTCAAAACGATATTAATTTTCCTTTTATTTTTAATTATTAGAAACAATTTCAAAAAAATACGTTTTTGTATGCAAACTAATTTCCAACTTGCAGAAAAATTAATTGGATGATTTGGTTATTAATCAGATACAAACAGGATATTGGATAAATAATTAGATTGGATACTAGATATGAATTATTTTTAATTTTCTGTAATAATGAACATTCACGAAAAAAGCGTTTAGCTGTAATTAAAACTTTTAATCAAGTTTCAGATCAGCTCAGGAAAATATTTTTTTTCATCTTTTGATTTTTAACAATGTGCTTCATCAAGTTTTTATAATTTTATCAAACTAAAATGTGATATTTTATTCTCCTTTTATCTAATATTTGTTGTTGTTGCTTAACTTGACATGTAACTCTGATAACTAGGGAACAATGGCAGAATGTTTCCTTTCAAAATCGTATTTTTAGCAAAACGATAAGGTGCTTATAAAATGCGTGAAAAGTATCTTTGTATCATCGTATTTCCTCTCCCTTTGTTGTTAAGAATTTTTTTTTTTTAATTAATTATTTGTAATTTCAAAAGGTATGCTGATATATCTGTAAATTTTTTAAATTATTAAAAAAGTATCATTTTATATCTGAAAGAAGAATTGTTTGTCACCAGAAAAGTTACTAAATTTCCATGGCGTTTGTTTTGAAACTTTTAATCAGAGTTAAGGAATTTTTAATTCTTCAGGAATGCAAAAATTCAGGAAACTTTTAAGCAATGCTCTGAAAGATGTTGAATTTTTCACAACTTTAAAAATAACTTTATTATTTAATTACCCATTCTTTAAAATGACAGAGACGATTGTTATGCTGGTTGGTTGTTTTAGAGGAAGCTCAGTTTTTACATTATGTAAGAAGATTTAATATCGCTTAAACTGTTTGCTACATTGTTTGCATTTTTGGTGTATCCTTAGCTTTCGTCTATGTGATTGAGTGGTTCTTTTCGGCATTACAGGTTTAGGGTTCGAGTCCTGGTTGTGCCATGGATGCTTTGTAGTGGTTCGGGATCCACTTTAAATAGTAGATCTCTGTCTAATATGACTTTAAAGCGTTGGGCGTGGCACGTATCTCTGTCTTGTCTTATATTAAACTCATAATTGCTTCAAGAAGAGGGCCACTTTCAGGTTTAAAGGAACCCTTTAAATTTTATTTTTTGCAACCATTATATACATATATACAGAACTCTATTTAAAAAAAATGAAAATTAAAGATAATTTGATTTATATGTGCAGTTCACTCCGATGACGGATATTTTCAGAATTCTCTAGATCGACGAATCTAATGTACTTAGATACACGACCTTAGATACACGACCTTAGATACACAAACCAAAGGAACTCACTTTTGTAAATAGGCGGAAAATCTGTCCTATGCAGTAACTCCAGAGAAAAAAAGAAATTATAGTTTAAAAAACTCTAAAAGCGTGTTTTTCAGTTTTTTTTAAACTATAATTTATTTTTTACTTTTTAGTTTGATTAACTCTAAAAGCGAGTTTTTAAACTATAATATTTAAATGAGGTCCCGGTACAGAGGACTGGAACTATAGTTCTTGCAATAATTTAATTGTGAGTAAAACAAAAGCCGAGCCAGCCAGGATTCCAACAGGGAATTTTCTGATGTGTAGTCAGGCGCGTTATCCGTTGTGCCACTGTCCCACGTAGGTCTGAATGTCTTAGGTACTTTCCTTCTACATGGGTTAAATTTCTCTTCATAAGTTAAAATAAAATCACTAATCCTGGCGATCCTAATCATGATGAGATAATAAACTTATGAAAATATTTTAGTGTCGTCGGTCCTTGATAAGTCTACAACGTTTAAATTAAATCTGATCGCTTAATGTAGGGCAAAATCAAGCCCAAAGAGTCAGTTACAAACAAACATACAGCGTATTAAAAAAGACACTTCTGGTCGACTCGTCGCAGAAATCTCTCCTTTATTCTTCTTTTTTAAAAAAACTCCCTTTAAGACTTCTGTCTAGAGAGGTCAGCTTCCCACACTTCTCTTTAGAGTAGACATTTCTTAACTCGTGGTCTATCACCAATCCCGATGGAACATCTCATAATGTATCATATTCAATCTCTAGTTGTTTCGACCTGTGAAGGTCGCACTGACATTCGCTAATTTCCTGAGTTTAACTATATTACATGATACTGAATATCTGCTATCAGATTTGAGTGACAGGTTGTTCTCATTAGTACAAAACACTAATTGCATGTAATATAATTACCCACAATACTGCTTGTCTGCTGTCAAATTTGAGCGATGAGATATTATATACTCGTCAAATAACATACATCCCTCTCTCCTAGAAATGAAATGCCGAAACTCTTCTCGTGAGAAAAAATGCTACATTCGTAGGGCCTACCCCGTAAAAAGAAAAACTTCTCATGTTTCGAATCTGCAAGTAGGCAGAAGGCCTTTCCCCATTATGGGGCTGTTGCACCATTCAGGAAGTTATTAATCCATAGAACTTGATTGGTTAGAAAACTTACGTTAACCTTTTTCATTTTTTCAATACAAATTTCCCTAAAAACCCATTTTTTTTTTTTACAAAAATTCACAAAAACAACTCAAATTCTCTTAATAATATATTTTAGTCAAATGGATTATATGGTGCTCCAGTGATGTGAACGGAAGATGAATGCACTCCGTATTTAAGAAAAAATGCTCCGTATTTAGGAAAAAGCTTACATTAAGAAAATGCTCCATATTTACGAAAAAGGCTTACAAAAACATATAAATTCTCGAAATTTTTATTTTATTAATTTATTACATTTAAATTTTGAAAACAGAGCAGCTAAATAAAAATTAAAAAATATGTTGCAAATGCTCAGACTATATTTGACCGAAAATTGAGGATTCCGATCCTGTTTGTAAAAGAAAATAAACATAATATTAAACCCATTCAAAACGAATGATCTATGGGAACAGACGAAGATTAAGTTTATTGCTTTTCGTTTTTCGTCGTCTATTTATGCTAGACAATTTCCTGCAGCCAGCTCTCACAGATAGAGTGGGCTTAAAAGAACTTAAAATTCGTGCATGAACGGATAGTTAAATGCGATCCTATCGATTGACTTTATGAAAAGCAAATTAAATGGGGAAAATTGATGAGGTAAATTTCTCGAAGGAAGAAGTCGATAAAATTGATTTTATGGTATGGGGAAAGAAGACGGAAGATGTGCGAAATCCTCATAAATATCCCCAAGCAGATTAGAATTTTCTCGCCAAATGTTCAGATTCCACGAAAGTATTCATTATTATTATTCATATGAGTTCTTCAGTGGAACAGCGGGTATATTCGAGAAAAAAATTGAAACCGATTTCGAAAAAATTAAATTCCAAATGAACACACTTTCATGTAATCAAAATATTTTTTGTGGTACAAAATATGTAATTTATTATGTTGATTTCAAGATATTATATTGTTGATTTCAAGATTTCAATATTCATTTAATTTATATTAAATGAAAACAGTAACCTTTTTTTCTTAAATATTGTTGATTTCGAGATATTATGTTGTTGATTATAAGATATTATATTTTTGATTTCAAGATATTTTATTGTTTATTTCTAAATATTATTTTGATTTTCAAGATATTATTTTTATATTAAATGAAAACAGTTTCAAGATATTATATTGTTGATTTCAAAATATTATAGTGTTGATTTTAAGATATTATATTTTGATTTCAAGATATTTTATTGTTGATTTCAAAATATTATTTTGTTGATTTCAAGATATCAATATTTAATTTATATTAAATGAAAAACAGCAACATATTGTTGATTTCAAGGTATTATTGTTGATTCAAGATAAAAAAATATTATATTGTTGATTTCAAAATATTATATTGTTGATTTTAAGATATTATATTTTTGATTTCAATATATTATATTGCTGATTTCAAGATGTTATATTGTTGATTTCAAGGTATTATATTGTTGATTTCAAGATAGTATATTGTTGATTTTATGATATTATATTGATTTCAAGATATTATATTGTATTTATTTGTTGATTTCAAAATATTATAGTGTTGATTTTTATGATATTATATTGTTGATTTCAAGATATTATATTGTTGATTTTGAAAATATTATATTGTTGATTTCAAGATAGATATTATATTGTTGATTTCAAGATTTATATTGATTTCAAAATATTATAGTGTTAATTTTAAAGATATTATGTTTTTGATTTCAAGATATTATATAACTGATTTCAAGGTATTTGTTGATTTCATATTATATTGTTGATTTTTATGATATTATATTGTTGATTTCAAGATATTAATTGTTGATTTCAAAATGCTATTGTTGATTTCAAGATATTATATTGTTGATTTTGAAATATTATATTTTGATTTTGAAATATTATATTGTTGATTTTGAAATATTATATTGTTGATTCCAAGATATTAATTATTGATTTCAATTTCAAAATATTATTTTGTTGATTTCAAGATTTCAATTTTCATTTCAATTTATATTAAATGAAAACAGCAACATTTCTTTTCAAGATATTGTTGATTTCAAAATATTATATTGATATTATATTGTTGATTTTAAGATATTATATTTCAAGATATTATATTGTTGATTTCAAGATATTCAAAATATTATAGTGTTGATTTCAAGATATTATATTGATATTATATTGTTGATTTCAAATATATATTGTTGATTTTTATGATATTATATGTTGATTTCAAGATATTATATTGTTGATTTCAAGGTATTATATTGTTGATTTCAAGATATTATATTTGATTTCAAGATATTTTATTTCAAGATTTCAAAATTTATTTGTTGATTTCAAAATATTATTTGTTGATTTCAAGATTTCAATTTTCATTTATATTGTTGATTTCAAGATATTATATTGTTGATTCCAGATATTATTGTTGATTTCAAAATATTATTATATTATATTGTTGATTTTAAGATATATTTTGATTTTAATATATTATATTGCTGATTTCAAGATATTATATTGTTGATTTCAAGATATTATATTGTTGATATATTATATTGTTATTATAGATTTCAATATTATATTGTTGATTTCAAAATATTTATTGTTGATTTCAAAAATATGTTGATTTCAAGATATTTTGTTGATTTCAAGATATTATATTGTTGATTTCAAGATTTTTCAAATATTATTTTATATTATATTGATTTCAAGATATTATATTGTTGATTTCAAGATATTATATTGTTGAAATATTATATTGTTGATTTCAAGATATTATATTTTTGATTGATTTCAAGATATTATATTGTTGATTTCAAGATATTATATTGTTGATTTCAAGGTATTATATTGTTGATTTCAAGAATATATATAGTGTTGATTTCAAGATATTATATTGTTGATTTCAAGGTATTATATTGCTGATTTCAAGATAGTATATTGTTGATTTTATGATTATTGTTGATTTCAAGATATTATATTGTTGATTTCAAGATATTATTTTTGTTGATTTCAAAATATTATAGTGTTGATTTCAAGATATTATATTGTTGATTTCAAGGTATTATATTGCTGATTTCAAGATATTATATTGTTGATTTTATGATATTATATTGTTGATTTCAAGATATTATATTGTTGATTTCAAGATATTATATTGTTGATTTCAAAATATTATAGTGTTGATTTTAAGATATTATATTTTTGATTTCAAGATATTTTATTGTATTTCAAAATATTATTTTGTTGATTTCAAGATTTCAATTTTCATTTAATTTATATTAAATGAAAACAGCAACATTTCTTTCTCAAATATTGTTGATTTCAAGGTATTATATTCCAAGCTATTATTGTTGATTTCAAAATATTATATTGTTGTTTTCAAAATATTATATTTTGATTTTAAGATATTATATTTTTGATTTTATATATTATATTGCTGATTTCAAGATGTTATATTGTTGATTTCAAGGTATTATATTGTTGATTTCAAGATATTATATTGTTGATTTCAAAATATTATAGTGTTGATTTTAAGATATTATATTTTTGATTTCAATATATTATATTGCTGATTTCAAGATATTGTTGATTTCAAAAATGATTTCAAGGTATTATATTGTTGATTTCAAGATATTGTATTGTTGATTTCAAAATGCTATAGTGATTTCAAAATATTATAGTGCTGATTTTAAGATATTATATTTTTTGATTTCAATATATTATATTTCTGATTTCAAGATATTATATTGTTGATTTCAAGGTATTATATTGTGATTTCAAGATATTATATTGTTGATTTCAAGATATTATATTGTTGATTTCAAGATATTATATTGTTGATTTCAAAATATATTATTTCAAGATATTATATTGTTGATTTCAAGGTATTATATTGTTGATTTCAAGATATTATATTGTTGATTTTATGATATTATATTGTTGATTTCAAGATATTATATTGTTGATTTTGAAATATTATATTGTTGATTTCAAGATATTATATTGTCGGTTTCAGGATATTATATTGTTGACTTTCAAGATATTATATTGATTTCAAGATATTGTATTGCTGATTTCAAGATATTGATTTCAAAGATATTATATTGTTGATTTCAAAAATATTATAGTGTTAATTTTAAGATATTATGTTTTGATTTCAATATATTATATTGATTTCAAAAAAATATTATATTGTTGATTTCAAGGTATTATATTGTTGATTTCAAGATATTATATTGTTGATTTCAAGATATTATATTGTTGATTTTTATGATATTATATTGTTGATTTCAAGATATTATATTGTTGATTTCAAAATGCTATAGTGTTGATTTCAAGATATTATATTGTTGATTTTGAAATATTATATTGTTGATTTTGAAATATTATATTGTTGATTTTGAAATATTATATTGTTGATTCCAAGATATTATGTTATTGATTTCAAGATATTTTATTGTTGATTTCAAAATATTATTTTGTTGATTTCAAGATTTCAATTTTCATTTATATATTAAATGAAAACAGCAATATTTCTTTCTCAAATATTGTTGATTTCAAGATATTATTGTTGATTCCAAGATATTATTGTTGATTTCAAAATATTATATTGTTGTTTTCAAAATATTATATTGTTGATTTTAAGATATTATATTTTTGATTTTAATATATTATATTGCTGATTTCATATTATATTGTTGATTTCAAGATTATATTGTTGATTTTATGATATTATATTGTTGATTTTTATTATATGATTTCAAGATATTATATTGTTGATTTCAAGATATTATATTGTTGATTTCAAAATATTATAGTGTTGATTTTAAGATATTATATTTTTGATTTTAATATATTATATTGCTGATTTCAAGATATTGTTGATTTCAAAATATTATATTGATTTTAAGATTATATTGCTGATTTCAAGATATTATATTGTGGATTTCAAAATATTATATTGTTGATTTCAAGATATTATATTGTTGATTTCAAGATATTATATTGTTGATTTCAAGATATTATATTGTTGATTTTATGATATTATATTGTTGATTTCAAGATATTATATTGTTGATTTCAAAATGCTATAGTGTTGATTTCAAGATATTATATTGTTGATTTTGAAATATTATATTGTTGATTTTGAAATATTATATTGTTGATTTTGAAATATTATATTGTTGATTTTGAAATATTATATTGTTGATTCCAAGATATTATGTTATTGATTTCAAGATATTTTATTGTTGATTTCAAAATATTATTTTGTTGATTTCAAGATTTCAATTTTCATTTAATTTATATTAAATGAAAACAGCAACATTTCTTTCTCAAATATTGTTGATTTCAAGATATTATATTATATTGTTGATTTCAAAATATTATATTGTTGTTTTCAAAATATTATATTGTTGATTTCAGATATTATATTTTTGATTTTATATATTATATTGCTGATTTCAAGATGTTATATTGTTGATTTCAAGGTATTATATTGTTGATTTCAAAGATAGTATATTGTTGATTTTATGATATTATATTGTTGATTTTATGATATTATATTGTTGATTTCAAGATATTATATTGTTGATTTCAAGATATTATATTGTTGATTTCAAAATATTATAGTGTTGATTTTAAGATATTATTTTTTGATTTCAATATATTATATTGCTGATTTCAAGATATTGTTGATTTCAAAATATTATATTCTTGATTTTAAGGTATTATATTGCTGATTTCAAGATATTATATTGTGGATTTTATGATATTATATTGTTGATTTCAATATATTATATTGTTGATTTCAAGATATTATACTGTTGATTTCAAAATACTATAGTGTTGATTTCAAGATATTATATTGTTGATTTCAAGGTATTATATTGTTGATTTCAAGATATTATATTGTTGATTTCAAAGATATTATATTGTTGATTTTGAAATATTATATTGTTGATTTCAAGATATTATTTTGTCGGTTTCAGGATATTATATTGTTGATTTCAAGATATTATATTGATTTCAAGATATTGTATTGCTGATTTCAAGATATTGTATTGTTGATTTCAAGATATTATATTGTTGATTTCAAAAATATTATAGTGTTAATTTTAAGATATTATGTTTTTGATTTCAATATATTATATTGCTGATTTCAAGAAATTATATTGTTGATTTCAAAATATTATATTGTTGATTTCAAGGTATTATATTGTTGATTTCGAGATATTATATTGTTGATTTCAAGATATTATATTGTTGATTTTATGATATTATATTGTTGATTTCAAGATATTATATTGTTGATTTCAAAATGCTATAGTGTTGATTTCAAGATATTATATTTTTGATTTTGAAATATTATATTGTTGATTTTGAAATATTATATTGTTGAATTCAAGATAATTATATTGTCGGTTTCAAGATATTATATTGTTGATTTCAAGATATTATATTGATTTCAAGATATTGTATTGTTGATTTCACGATATTATATTGTTGATTTCACGATATTATATTATTGGTTTCAAAATATTACTACTGTATCCAAAAAGGAAGGCCAGTTTTCAATTTAAATTTCCAGGCCATATAGTATTTCAATTTCATTTTTAGGTTGTTGGCACTGTCCTGGATATCTGAGTGAAATTTTACGTCAAAATATTCATTAGGTTTGAGTTACGCTTGGTTTTGTGTGATGCTAAAATTGATTCCGGAGATTTTTAAATGTCTCTGAAATCGACTCAAAACGGTGTCTCCGGAGTGGTCTTTTGAGTTTAGGGAATAGTCAGAAGTAGCACGATGCTATATCAAGTGAATAGGGTGGTTGTGGAACGATATGAGTTTCATTTTTGGCGAAATAGTCACGAAGAATCAAAGCAGTGGGAGCTTGCGCATTCAGTGTTTTCGGTACCAATCAAGATTGGACGCGTTTGAGGCCCAAAACATCTTTTAAAATAGAATTTTGAAATTCCAACATCATCAGCAAGCATCATCTTCTAATTGCAAATCGACGGTTTGCAAGCACCAAATCTTTAATTTTTTGGACGTGAGATTCGTCGGTTGAGGTTGGTAGTTGACCAGAGGGCTCTTCGTCTTCAACGCATTCTCTGCCTTCTTTAACTGTTTTGACTACTTCTAAACATTTCTTTCCGATATAAGAATGCTCACCGAATACCTTCTGACACATTCTATATAAAATTCAACGAAAGTTCTTGCTCACTTAATTCAGACCTTTCAAAAATCGCCGGAATCAGTTTTAAAATCTCACAAAACCAAGTGTAACTCACACACCAATGAATATATTGAAGTCAAATTTCACACAGGTATGAAGGACAGTGTCAACAACCTAGAAAAGAAAAAAAAAGTTGAAATACCGTTTACACGGGAAATTTAAATTCAAAACTGGTCTCACTTTTTGGATGCAGTAGTATATTATTGATTTTAAAATATTACATTTTTATTTCAAGATATTATAACAGGTGGGCTGAAACGTTCGCAGGCTGACACATAGATGGTGCTACTAGTATTAAATCCATATAATTTTTAGTTAGCCCTAACCTTCAAAAGACACGTGTATAAATTTGAAAGCTGTTGTACTATTAGTATGTGAGTTGTAGCATTTTTAGTGAAGCAACTTTTGTTAGTTTGAAAAAATGGATAAAAAGGAATTTTCGTGTGTTTATAAAGCATTGCTTTTTGGCTAAAAAAATACTATTGAAGCCAAGGATTTGCTTGAGAAACATTATTAGGACTTTGCACCAGGAAAATCAACCGTAGAGAAGGGGTTTGCTAAATTTAAACGAGGCAAATGAGCACCGAGGACGATGCGCGTAGTGGACTCCCCAAAAGGCTGTTACCGACGAAAACATCAAAAAAAGTCCACAAAATAATTTCTGATAACCGTAAAGTGAAGTTGATTGAGATAGCTGAGACCCTAAAGATATCAAAGGGACGTGTTGGACATATCGTGAATGAATATTTGGATATGCGAAAGCTCTGTTCAAAGTGGGTGCCGCGCAAGCTCACGATCGACCAAAAACCACAACGAATTGATAATTCTAAGCAGTGTTTGGAGCTGTTCAATCATAATAAATCCGAATTTTTGCGTCGATATGTGACAATGGTTGAAACATGGCTCCATCATTTCACACCGGAGTCCAATCGACAGTCAGCCGTGTGGACTGCACGTAATGAACACTAAAAATGCTATAACTCACACACTAATAGTTCAACAGCTGTCAAATTTATACACGTGTCTTTTGAAGGTTAGTGCTAACTAAAAATCATATAGATGTAATACTAGTAGAGCCATCTATGTGCCAGCCTATGAACTATTCAGCCCATCTATTAATTTTCCCTAAAAGACAATGGATACATTTCATTACATGTCGATGAACTGTTCATGTGGAATGGGACATGAACAGTGGTACATGAAATCACACGAAATGTGACACTAAAAAAAAAAATATTTTAAAATTGATGTTTAATTGAATATTTAAAATAATCACAAATATTTTATAGTTTTGAAATAAAATCGATTTGTAATTCTCTTTATTAAATTAGATTGAAATAAAATCACATTGTAAAAGTAAATCCTCGACATTCGTTGTTTCCATTTTATTTAATTTATTAAAATCGACTGGTTTCTTTATAATATCTAGTTTGCTTTTATTTTTAAATAAGGATAAAATATAGATGGGAATTTGTTAAAAAGAATGAAAAGGAAATTGAATTTTCCTTTTTTTCCAAAGTGTAAAATAATAACGTTTATAGCATATTTTCTTATCTTAGCTTCAAAAACACTTTGTTTCTCAACAAATCTTCTTTTGAGTGTACTGCTTAGAAAGGTGTATTTTTGTATAGGACAGCGCATTTAAAACTTCACACTATCTAAAATCACTACTACTTTTATTGTTTCCTTTTTTATTGTGAGAATGATTAATACCCTATTTTTTTACCCTATAGAATTTCACTTGCTTTCAGTTATAAATGTCCCTTATTTTCTAACTGTATTCGATAAGATTTCTGAAACTTCACCCAGGCAGCTCGACTGCCGATACGAAGCACATTGTATCAATCTTCACCTAATCTACCCGTTTTCCTAAACAGCAACTACAGCACATTACATAAGCGGAAATCGAACCTTATTTCCACTACACATTTGCAAAAGTGTACTACCACTAAGTCCAGAGTAGGGCTTAATATAAAAAAAACTATTTTTAAATTCTTAAATTTATTTTAAATTTTCAAATCATTTTCAATAATAAATCCTAATTTTTATTAAATATTCTTAACATGACTAATCAATTAAGGTTTTTCTTTTACAATATAAAATTAATCATGTAAATGTAATTATAATGCTTAAATAATTAATAAATCATAATTGTTTAATTATAATTATTTATAATAAAATATTAAAAATTTTGTTATCAAATTCCCCTATGCAAGCTTTGTGGTTAAGTTTAAATACTTGAAGTATTAAGACTCTTTCCTTAATAATAATTCTTCCTTTACAATATAATTCTATAAAATTATTCCCCTTACAATATAATTATTAGTAAAATTCTGAACTATTTATTAGAGAATAATTGAATATTTTAATCCGATTAATTTAAAGTAATTTGCTTTATAATCCGCTAATGGAAAATTGGTAATCAATTTAATTTTCACGCATTTCTGGAAATATATTTTAAAGAATATAAAATATATTTTATAATCAAACATATTTTTCTCAATCCTATTCGATATTTCTCAGAAAATTCTATTCTGAAATGAAGAACATTTAATATATCTCTAATTTTTTTTTTTTAAATCTTTTACAGCTATAAATACAACAAACAAATAACTAATAACGTTATTTTAAAAATATTCAGAAAATTTCAATTAAATTAATTAAAATCGAAAACTTTCTTTTAATTTACTATTCGGTTCAATTTAAAATTCATTTTTGGAATATTATCAAAATGCTAATAAATTATAAGAAAGAGAGAATGAAAAATAAAATATTAATGAATAAATAGCTACAATAAATTAAGTTATTAATTAATTTTTAACATAATAGGAAATTTTTAATTAAAATCCTTTATAATAAGTCATTTTTTTCTTGTTCTTAATCGTATTTATTCACTGTTCACAATTGATTATGCTATGTCATTTTGTATATAATAAAATAATTTAATTATAAAAGCAGTAATTTCTTTATTACCATAAGATTTAAAATGTATAAAATAGCATTTTCTACACTAAATTTAATTCAAAATAATACCAGTTAAATTAATGAATTTTTTTTTTTTTTTATTTTAGTGGCAAATCGGTGGAGCTCTTCCCCATCTGTATACTAGTAATAGCTCAAAGACGGGAAATGAAGGGAAGACAATACTTCCAGGATAATTTATTTTCCAGTTCTACTTTCACAAAAATCCCAGAAAATTATCATCAGGTAGCTTGCATTAGTGATTTTTTTTAGTTGAACATCGGTGGAACTCGTATTCCATTTATGTATACCAGGGATGGGCAAACTACGGCCCTCAGGTCAAGTCCGGCCCACCGGAAGGTTTTATCTGGCCCGAGAATTTTAATTTGCCTGTCTGAGACAAATTAAAAAAAAATAAATTTAAATATCCATCTATTTTCTACTTTGATTAAATATTATTTTTTTCTTCCGTTTTTTCAAAGGACTGATGATGTTTTTACTTTCTCTATTTTGTTCTACAACACATAAATCGACGGAAATAGCAAGCACAGACAGCTTTCAATCTTTAAAATGTTAAAAGCGGAAGTTCTTTGTTAGTTATAGCAGTTAAAAATTAGAGTTTTACAAATCATTATCGAAAGTAAGTTTCCCAAATTTAATATCTCACGCCCAGAAAATCAGTGCTATGTTTGCTTCATCTTATTTATGTTAACAAGTATTTTCAACTATGAACCTTAGAAAGAATTATTTCAGGAGTAGACAGACAGATGAGCATTTAGCGTCGTTCCTTAGAATCAGTACATCCCACTTCGAACCTCAATATAAGGAACTTTTAAAAACGAAATCGCAATTTCATTCATCTCATTAACATATTTAAATTGTAATGCTTGTATATTGTTTTTAAAATTTTAGAAAAATTTATCTTGGCCCACCAAACTTTTTTTTTTTTTCGATTTTTGGTCCGCGACCGAAAAGTTTGCCCATCCCTGATGTATACCATGAATAACTCACCGACGGGAGATGAAGGGAAGACAATACCTCATATGGGAATTTTTTTTTCAGTTTCACTTTTGCAGAAACTCCAGAAAATTATTATCAGGTAGCTTGAACTAGTAAATTTTTTTTTTTTTATTATAGTAGCACATCTGTCGAACTCGTATTCTACTTATGTATGCCATGAATGTATACACTAATGTATACCACCGACGGGGGATGAAGGGAAGACAATACCTCCCAGGAAAATATTTTTTTTTTTCTGATCCACTTTTGCAGTAATCCCAGAAAATCATCATCAGTCTGAATGCCGATACGAGACGCTTATATACGCTCTCTAAATCGTCATGGAGTTCTCCACCAGTAAATGCAACGAACGCCATCAGCAGATTCAAATTTTGGTCCTTCACGCTAGCTATGCAATTCAACTTCGAGCCACGAGTCAAGCAAATGAACCCATTTGCATATCCAAGACATTTCTTTAGCTATGTGTTTCAGACTTCTTGAGCTATTCGGCATATACAATAAATGTATTAGTGTCATTGGAATAGATTTGAAGAAACCCTGTTTTATCCTAATAGAAACTCCAGTAATGACGCACGCAGAAAGAAAACAATGAAGGCAGATAAACATCACCATTTCTTAAGTCCATCCCTGAGCCAAAGAAGTAGCGGGAAGGTTCAAATGTCGCCCAACCCTAGGGAGTTCCCAAAATATCGCCCAATGGAGGCCTTCTAAGCTTCATTGGGATTTTTGTCTCCAGCGGAATCTCCTGTCAACGTGCACTTGTCAGATGCTGTGTCTTTTATTCACATGGCATGAAATATTTAGAGCCGTCTTGGATCTCCAACATGTCGGAAGAATTTGTCTTGCACGACCGAATCTCCCTTTTCGCCCACTCTGTGCTTTTTATGTACTGAAGGCAAGGCTTTAAGTGAGTAATTTGTTTTTTTTCTTGCATGTTTTTGAGAGTGAAAGGATAAAGCCCCCTTTTTTTATTATTTTTGAGGCAGAATAATTTAGTGTAGCGAAACTGTCTATCTGAGGGGGGACCTTTATTAAACAAATTTGCATCATTGCCTTCACTTATCTAAATATGATGGGTAAAAGATATTCACAATTATTTTGAGTGCTTTAAATTGCATTTATGAAGTATCTATCTATCTATCTATGTGCTTAGGGGCCGATTGACTGGCGCTCGGTACCACAGATTTCAGGTTCGAGTCTTGGAGGTGCCTTGGATGTTTGTAGTGATTCGGTATCCACTTTAACCCGTAGATCCCGGTCTGATATGAATGTAGAGCGTTGGGTGTAGGGATGACAACCCTACCTTGTAAAAAGAAGAAAAATGTTATTGGATTTAACAAGTCTAATGGAGTTTTGAGCATAACTGTTCTACATCATTTTTGAAACTTTTGAAACTTTTGAGAAAAATCAAGAAAAATACTAAATAAAACTAATAACATTAAAAAATAACTAAGGTAGAAATAAGTGTATGTCATCCCTTTTAAGTGACCCTATTATGCTATTCTGAATTTTAGTAAAAAAAAAAAAAAAAAAAAGGTTCATTATGAATTCCAAAATTTATAATTTTCTGCATTAATGAATTTTATTTTGCTTATTAACACAAATTAATTGAATTTTTTTTTTTTTTTAAATCTCCCATAATGATATTTTTAGTGGGAAAAACTAATACAACATTTCTCACCTTCTTACATTTTTATATACACCTTCATTTAATTGCTTTTTTATAAACACAAAAGTCCTTTTCCGCTCGTTATCAGTATATATACTTTTATTTTTTTTACAGGTAGGTACAAGCCACTTTCTACCATTACACAAAATCAAATGGAGATTTTTAATAAATTATTTTTAAAGGATTTTAACGGCTTTTAATTAGGGAAAAATTTAGATAATGTGGACAAAATATCCGGCGCTTCATACAATAAATAACTAACGCAGTTGCAAACGTATTCTGATTTTTACTTAAAAAAAAAGTTCATTATGAATTTTTAAATTTCCAATTTTTCTACATTAATGAATTTTATTTTGTTTATTAACACAAATTAAGTGAATTTTGTATTTTTTTAAATCTTCCATAATGTTATTGTTAGTGGGAAAAATATACTACAACATTTTTCACCATCTTACTGCATTAATTTATATACATCTTCATTTAATCATCATTTAATCTTCATTAAAACCTTCATTTACGTTAATACAAATTAAGTGAATTTTATATTTTTAAATCTTTCCGTGATGTTATTGTGGAAAAAATATAATATAGCATTTCTCACTATCTTACTGCATTAATTTGTGTACAACTTCATTTAATCATCATTTAATCTTCATTAACACCTTCATTTATCTTAACACAAATTAAGTGAATTATATTTTTTAAATCTTCCATAATGATATTGTTAGTGGGAAAATACAACATTTATCCCCATCTTACTGCAATAATATATATACACCATCATTTAATTGCTTTTTTAGAAACACAAAAAACTTTTACCCCTCATCATTAATATATATACTATTCTTTTTTTTCTTACAGGCAGGTGCAAGCCACTCTATACCACTACACAAAACCAGTTGGAGATTTTTAATAAATTATTTTTAAAGAATTTTAACGGCTTTTTAATTAGAGAAAAATTAAAATAATGCGGACAAACTATCCGGCGCTTCATACAATAAATAACTAACGCAGTTGCAGACGCCATAAAATGAAAAGGTAACGGAATGCCATGAAAAATGATTTATCTTCAAGAGACAAAAGCACTGCAAATCATCAGTCAAGTTTCGAAGCAATTGTATCGATTTTTCTTTTGTGCTATTTTATGGTCTTCTTCACAGATTATGACGTATACTGATGGAAAATCTATGACCCTTTGAAGATGTTGGATCAAGGAAGAATCATTCGCAAAAAGAAAAAAAAGGATTCAATTTTAGTTTTTAAAGAATTTTTAAATTTTCGAATTATTTTCAGAATATTTTTGCTACATAATTTTAGTTTTTAATTCGTGAAGTTTAATAAATGTTAAGAAAGTTCGTGTTTTGTTAGCTTTTTTTATTTTAAATATGCTAAGAACTTTTCTGTCGTTAAGATAGAGATTTAAAACTTTAATTTTCATGTATCTTTTATTGCACTTTATAAAATTGCGAAAGGAATTAACATTAAAATTTCTTTCTGATTAAAAAACAACTTAAACTTGAAATCAATTTTGCCACCATTCTCTTTTGGAAACTGATATCTTTAATGAATACATTTTCTAAAAAAATAATATTAATTTCAAAATAATAATAATGATAATAATAACAATAATAGTTTCCCGTCCATTAAAAAAAAGGGTTCTCAAAGAATTTGATATAGCTAAATCCAAATATACTATCCAAATTAAAGAGCAATTACCTTTTTCAAAAGAGACAGTTTTATTTAAATTAATATTGAATAAGTTAAAAGATTCATTTTTTCATATATGATGCTACATAAAGATAAAAAAATATATTGGCTTTTTCATTATCTTATTAATAAATCAATAAGGTTTGTTATGAAAATCATATGATTGACTTTTGGCTCTTGTTTTGTGCTTTTCATTTTTTCTGTTTGTGTCTGGAAGTATTAGTCTAACATATTTTTACGCCATTTGCGTGCTGTAATTCTTTTTAGCTGCATTCAGGTGAAAACTTTCGCTATGTTTGTCAGAAACAGTTTCCATAATTTCTGGAAAATGTTCCAAATGAGAATGTAAGAAATGAAGCCAATAGGAAATTATCGACAAATTGAAATACCCTTACACTAAAAATTAACAGTACTATTTTTAGTTTAAATTAATAATTTCTCCCAAAGTAATGGCATATTTTAGAAAAATTTGGTTGCCATATTGGACTTAATAGTAGAACATTTATGATATAATAATCTGATACTTTTACTATGATTTTACAGGAAGGAATAACTATAATTTTTACAGGGATAACTATAATTTTTACATGAAGTAATCTGATGCCTGCCAAAGCAATTTGTGCTTAGAAGTTTTGGCTTTTATTTTAAGTCGTTTAGGCAGTGTCAATTAGATAAGTTCCATCCATTATATGTATGAAATTCTATATATGGGCTTTAATTTTTTTTTTCCTTTTCGATTGAGAACGAAGGGGCCTTATGTAATGGCAGTAGATTATTCTATCACCAAAGTTTTGTGTTAAGAAACGTTTGGCAGAAGACCTCACATTTGGGGGAGTGCCATCTTATATCCATACGATGTCAGAAACCGCGTTTCTCTGTAGGGATATCTGAAATTTCAAGTATATGCATTTAATCCGCAAATTGCATATGATTTGAATCAGAAGTCGAGATGTGATGGCAATTCTGACATCTGGTAGCAAATCGGACGTCAAATCTAATCAAAGACATCAAATGCACTGACAGCAAATCAGACATCAGATGTCTGATTTGCCTTCAGACGTCAGGTTCAAAAGATTCCTCTGGTCATGGTGCGTGTTGAGTTGTGATTACCATCTGGCAAAGCAAAGTGTCGTCGTGTAAGGAAGAAACTCACGTGGAAAACTTGTGAAACACATTTAAATGTTTTGCTTTCTGTTGCTTCTCTGTAATTATTGGATGTTTCACTTTTCTTCTTAGTCTATCTTCTGCTGGCGATTTTCGTGCTACAAGTGCTGCTCAACGCTATTTAAGGATTTTCAATATGGAGATCGATCATATTCCAATAAAAAAATTCAGATGCTATCATTTGAAGTTTTCGAAATCGTGTCGCTGTAACAGTAACTGTTAGAGTTTAATTGTTGTTTTTATATAATTCTTGAGTGCATGCTGCCAAATACCTTAAACTAAAATGTCATTCAGTTTCTGGGAAATATATAATAGCTAGGGACTCATATATCGAAAAGTTTTTAATAATCACTCTGTGTATGCATGTTAATATGTAATTGACAAGAAATAAAAGAGTTAAGATATGTTAAAAAAAATAATTAGAAATATATATATAAATAAATTTGTTTGCCTTTAGCTTTTTTTAGTATAAAATTTTAACTGTTGGATTTTTTTTTTTTTGTTAGTTGCAAATTAATACTATGAATTGAGTATGCATAAAAATAATCTTAAAGCTATAACAGAAATATATACATTTATACAAATGAGAGACACATTTCATGGCTCTAAATGAAAACTAATTAGCAAATGTCAAAATTGATATCATTTTGAATAAAAATAAATGCAAATGTACTGTAGAATATGAAACACGTGGAACATAGTAAAATAGCGATTAAAATAACAAAATAAAAATATAAATTATATATATGAACAATTTTGAAGAAGAAAGAAAATTAGCATATTTGCAAAGACTACTAGATCTAAAATGTTAACTATTTTACAGAGTTGAGTTTTATGTTTTTAAAATGAAGACGTAAACTATTTTCATCCACAACTTCTTGTAATATTAATAATTTTCTCTGAGCATGAACGTTTTCTTAGACTCTACTTCATGTAATATTTCTAAAAGATATTCTGATTTTTTCTATTTTAGGATTTAAAATAATGGAGTTCATGTAATATTAATAAAAAATATTCTCTAAGTTTTTCATCCTGCTTATTATTTATTTCATGGAAATATTAATAAAAAATATTCTCTAAGCATGAACGTTTTTCTAAGATCCTGCTTATTATTTAGGATTTAAAATCATGGAGTTCTTGCATGAACGCTTTTCTAAGATCCTGCTTAATTTAAAATTAAATATTAATAAAAAAAAATCGTTCTCTAAAGCATGAACGTTTTCTTAGATCCTACTTATTATCTAGGAATTAAAATAGTCAAAGGCAACTAATTCTACACTTAATATGACCTTCAAACAGCTTTCTTAGTCAGCTTACATTTTTATGATCATATACACATATCCTCACATCTGTTTTCATGTTGGTCTCCAATAACAGAAACAATAATTCTATTGTAGATAAATTAAATCCTCTTGAGGTTAGATTAGAAAATACAAAAGTAGAAAATCTCCATCTCTTCTATTAAAAGATACCAAAGTTTTGGAGTTTCTTTGTAAAAAGGCTGCTAAGCCTTCTGATAAGAAAAATGGAGCTAATAATTTCTCGGTACTCAGAAAAAGGACAGAATGTTAAAACTTCTAGTAAGAGTCTCCATCAAGTAAGACATATACCTTTTACCACATTGTCCCTTAGCCCATCTTCGTGGACAGAGCTTTACTTTCTTCTAAAGATTTCTTTTTTTCTGAGATTTATTTCTTTCCCTACAGAGCTTATTTTCACCTCGCACTGGGAGAGTAGATGGGCATCGATGGAAGGAAACCCTTGCGAAGAAAACAAGCAATGTTTAATAGAAAGAAAAAAGATTACAGTTATTGTGTTTAATCTTTCCATGAGGAGTCCATTTTGATTTAGCGAGCTTCGGTAAGGGAATTTTTGGTCTGTTGATTTTTTTTGCGGTACATGGGTCTGAATCAAGGGTTTAATCAGCAAAATGTGACTGGATGAAACATTTTTCGCTTGATTCTCTTTTTGTGTAAATGTTGATTTATTAAAATGTTTTATTATTTGTAATTGGAATCTGTTGTTATTTTTAATCACGAAATCTTTAATTGCCTACTTCTTTGCATAAAAATAGTAAAAAAGGAATTCAAAGACATATTTTCATAAGATTCTTTTCTAATATCAAATTTAGAGATATTTGCATACTCTACCATTCACTTCATGAACGTGAATTTTTATTTCGAGTTCATTCTTTTGTTCAAAACTCTGAAAAGTATAAAAAACTCTGAAAAGCATATAAAACTCTACAAATTATTTCTTGTCATTTCCTTATAAATATAATGTGTAAGTGTAAAAAGGATTTATTTCATTTGGTTTTAGGACGTTAGTGTCAAAGAAAACATTATTATACTATGGGTTCACCAATGTCTTTGAATCTATTTATAAAAAGCGTAAGAAAAAAATGTGTGTAAGCAATTAAGGCTTTTCACTTTTAAACTTTTCATTCGTTAGATACAATACAGTTTCTGTGTTTCGTGCATATTGTTAGCTAGTAGACAGTTAAAAAGGAGGCAGGGCTGAAAATTTCAGCACGTGCTTGGCGTAATGTTGAAAAGTACTTGTTTGCGTGCAGAATGGTTAATATTGGATAACTAGTAGTTTAGAAATACAGATTTGCCTAAATTCCAAAGCTATTTAAAGGACTTAATGAAATAACGTTGATGATTTTCATTTACTATAAAAATTAAAATTAAAGAGGATATGTTAGTCACTATAACAATTATAGGCAACTCATGACATATTTCAAGTTTCGATTAAAATATACAAATGCAAAATCTTCTGGCTTTTCTATTGTGTAGCATTTTCCCCACGGGAGGAGTTGTAGCATTTCAGAGAAATGTATGTTCTTTAGCAAGTACATAATAACAGTCTATCACTGAAATTTGACAGCAGATAAACAGTGTCGTGGATAGTTATATTCCATGCAATTAGTGTTTTGTACTAATGAGAACAACCTGCCACTGAAATCTGATAGCAGATATACAGTGTCATGTATAATGAGATTCATGAAATTAGCGATTGTCGGTGCGAACTTCACAGGTTGAAACAATTACAGATGAAATATGGACAGAGCCCTGAGTTGTTCCATCGTGATTGGTGACAGACCATAAGCTCAAGTGTCTACTCCGATGAGAAGCGAGGGAAGCTGACCCCCCCTCCACCTCTTTACGGATTTTTTTTTAAGGGAGGTTTTGGGAGAAGAAAGGAGAGAGTTCGACGACGAATATACTAGAAGTATTATTTTTTGTTTTTGGCAAAGAAGTAAACACTAGTTCCAATACGTAAGAATTAATTTTATATCATTCCAAATTTGAAGTATATATTTCATAACTAAAAGTCTGTAGTTGCAAATTTTTTTAAATTCCTAGATTTTTAAATGATTTTGTGCACTCATTTCAATTTCATTCTCTAACTATAACCGAGGTATTTAAATAAAGGGAGAAGGAGTGTAACAAGAAGTTTGAAAGAGTTTTTATTCGTTCGGCAATTAACAGACAGCTCGTACTGTATTGTTCAGAAATGAAAACTTTTCAAATAATATGTTTTTCACCAATATCAAATTCTAATCGGTATTTTCCCTGTAAACATATGTCTGAAATTTTATATAAAAATCTTTTCGTATAATATTACAGCAAAAAACAACTAGCTCATTCCAATGTGAATCATCAAGATAGTACAAGAAGAATAAAATAAGTGTAGGCGTTTAGAATTAAAATATTTACTCTTTCTGTAATGATTATTTAAATACATAAATTAATAAAAAATATAGCAAATTCAAATTAAGATATTTTTATTGCATATAAATATTAATTACATTTAATATTTGAATCAAATTATGTTTGTTAAAAATGCTAAAAATAGTACAAAAAAGGTAATTTTTCAAATAAATACTAGGAAATTTAACTGCTATTTCTAAAATGGATATACTGATATTAATTTTCCATTATTATATATAGAGAAGAAAATAATTTTTTGACATTGCTCCGCAAAATTTAAAATCTCTTTAAACCATTTTTTTTTAATTCTCTGTAGAAATATTTAGATGCAAGATAACCATTCGTAGGAAGTTAAAAAATAAACAATACATGAGTTTTACTTCTATTTCTAACATTGTCCTTATAAAAGAACAAAATATAAAATCTCTATATAATTCTTAGAAAATTCTTAGAAAGCAAATTGATTGGAATTCTTAGAAAGCATCCATTGTAAACATGCAAGCAAATCAAGTTTCTATGCAAAATCTAGCAATCAAATTATTGGAAAGAAATATATATAAAAAAATAAATTAAAGCATCTATCTGAGCTATGAGCACTTGTATACTTTTTTTTAAAAAGTAAAGAAAGTAAAAAGAAAATATCTAGAAAGCGGTTTTCTGTCTAGTAGAAGTCCTAGAAGTTGGAAGAAAAGTCCTGGTAGTTGGTAGATGTTTGTGAAAATCTCTAAAGGACCAGATTTCTGTAAGAAAGTGAAAATCTCCGAAGGACCAGGTTTCTGTAAGAAAGTGAAAAATCTCTGAAGGGCCGGTTATTGTAAGTAACTAATGAAAATAAAATAACCTTCATAATTACTGTTTTTAACCCTGCAGAAGAAGCCAATTCTCCTCCACCGATTTCTCCTCTCTAACAAACTATTACTCTCACGGCAATTCTTTCTTGTACACAATTACGAAAAGAACAAAATATGTCTTTGACCACAAGAAAACGTAGGTAGTTGGGAAAAGACAAATGTATGACGAAAATAGAAAGAAGCATGATGGAGATAGAGAACACGTTTTCTTGCTGGTGATTATTTATTCTTCTATATAGAATAAGTCTATATAGAATAGTAAAGGAAGTAAAAAGAAAACATCTAGAAAGCGGTTTTCTGCACGTGGAAAAATCCTTGCAGTTGGTAGATATTTGTGAAATTCTCTAAGAGACCAAGTTACAATAAGAAACCAATTAAAAACAACCTTCATAATTGCTGTTTGAATACTGAAGATGAAGCCAATTCGTCTACCAATTTTTCTCTAACAAACTATTACTCTTCACGGCAATTTTTTTTCTTGTACACAATTATGAAAAGAACAAAAACATGTCTTTGACCACAAGAAAACGTAGGTAGTTGGGAAAAAGAGGAATCTACGATGAAAATAGAAAAAAACATGATGGAGATATAGAACACGTTTTCTTGTGGCGTGTTATTTATTCTTCTATATAGAAATAGTTAAAAATTCAGAACAATAATTTGAAAAGGTGAAATGAAGATATCTTTTTTTTTTTACATTAAATAAGTATTGAAAAAATATTAATATATATATACATTATAAAAATGTATAATTACAATAGTGTAAAATGTTAGAAATGTTAGAAAGAGTTAAGAAAATGTTTTCGTATAAATATTTTTTAATAAAAAAAAAAAGCTATAAATTTCCAAAATTTTACACTAGTTTGCAAAATTTTTATTTCCAATTGCAAAAGAGAAAGTGACAAAACTCTTGGGGAACAAAACATCGTAAAACTCACAGAAGTAAAAAGACAACAATAAGAAAAAAAAAATTCATTGTCTCATCAGCAAAATTCTAGCAATCCTATATCTTTTCTCCTCGAAGTCCCCACGCAAGGCCTGTCATCCTGCTATGTGGTGTCTGTACATGATTTCGTCTTTCCCACAGACAGGGAATTTGGACTATCAAAAATGCCAATGGGGGTTCAGATGGCTGTCCAAACAGTCATAGCCCACCGCAAGTGTCAACATCGTAGCTGGCAGGAATGTTGAATCTCAGCTTTTAGATTGGAACTGGCCACCCGCATTCCATTGTAAAGCTCTCAGCCTGAACAGAAGGTGATCACTCTTGAAGCCTTGCTGCATGCCGATAGTAGTAGATCTTTTAGCTACCTAAAACGTTACCAGGGTGCACCACGAGGAGGTAGATCTACTGTCACACCCAGTTTACAGAAATCGGTATGATAATCGGTTTTCATTAATGATTCACATGACAATTATCACATTAAAGATAATTTAAGTGGGCTGCTAAAATTCACTTTCAGAATATTTCAAGCTCAGGAACTCGAGGTTCACTAAGGTTTTCAAAGTAATTTTTATCACGAACAGGAATTCTTCAAAGTGATATTTATTAATATTCCTTTTAGTATAAGCATAAATTTTAGTAACTTACTTTTTGCTCAAAAATACTTACTCTTAAAATCAAATTTATTTAACGTTTTTAACAAGTTTTTAAATAGTCAGAGTTATAGATATAGTAATAGTATTTCACAATTAACTTCTCATTATATTGATTGTCTATAAAAATTCGTTAAGAATAAAATCTTTCTGTATTTAAATTCTATGTTAGTAAAATGTAATTATATATTTGTTAAGTAAATGCGATTTGCAGAATAAAGTAAGTGTTCTGCTACTTGAAATACTCATGCCACTGGATTCTATACTTAATTATGTAACTCTATACTTAATTATAATTATTTAAAAAGAATAATTATCTACGAAAATAAAGAATATTTTGAACATACTCATTATTTAAATCTCTGCATACTCATTATACTCTTTATTTAAACCTTTGCTCTTTCTCTCTACATATATACAATTATATATATATATGATCTTATAAAAAAACTGCTTAGATTAGACTAAAAAGTAAAACTTACTGTGTTTTGGTATTAAATAAATTAGTTTTTCAATCTAATGTAAATAATTAATGTAATATTATCAATCTAATGTAATATTATTTTTACAATACATCAAAAGACATAAAAAGTATAAGTGTTTCAAAATAAAGCATCAAAATGTGAAATCTGGTAACAAAGCACAGATTAATCACTAAGAATAGAAATTTTCATATTTAAACCGTTATTAACTTTTATATAGAGATGAAAACAACTTGAGAATTTAAACATCGTTATAGAAACTAATCACATTAAAATATCTAATCCATTACCCAAATACCAGCTATTGTCAATTGCACGTAGCTTTGAAAGATATTTAGTTTGACCTTAATGTCAATTTCAGCTGCACACTATCTATACTTATGTTACAGTTTCCTGTATAATGAATTCAGGCTCAACAATAGAGTAGCATGACTGCAAATAAATTAGCCGATAACTTTCTAGACAAATGATTACTGCGTCCAAAGATTTTGGGAGGATCTTTCGGGGGTTATCAAGAATACGATATCCAACTCCGGCTCCATGCCATCTTAAGACACATGATAAATTGCATTAAAATCCCAAGGATGCAAATCATAACATTCATTAAACAGTTTCAGACTTAAATATCGTGGCTTAAAATATCGAGGTTATTTAAGCATTCATTCAATGGATTATAAGAGTTTCTTTTTTCATATAATAAGGATACATTGTAGTGTGTAGTAAATAAGTATGGAGATAAGTCACAATACATTAAATAAGTATGAAGATTACTGATCATTATTGGGAAAAAATTTTATTACCTATAAAAATACAAAAAAAAAAAAAAGGTTTTAAAAGGTTGACGTTTTTTAACATGTTTTTAAATATTCAAAGTTATAGATATAGTAATAGTATTTCAGAATTAACTTTACATTATATTGATTGTCTATAAAAATTTGTTAAGAATAAAATCTTTCTGTACTTAAATTATATATTAGTAAAATGTGATTATATATTTGTAAAGTAAATATAATTTGAAGAATAAAATAAGTGTTCTGCTACTTGAAATACTCATGCCACTGGATTCTATATTTAATTACAATTATTTAAAAAGAATAATTATCTACGAATATAAAAGAATATTTTGAACATACTCATTATTTAAATCTCTGCATACTCATTATACTCTTTATTTAAGCCTCTGCTCTTTTTCTCTGCATATATACAATTATATATATATATGATCTTATAAAAGAAACTGCTTAGATTAGACTAAAAGTAAAACTTACTGTGGTATTAAATAAATTAGTTTTTTCAATCTAATGTAAATAATTTTCATATTATTTACAATACATCAAAAGACACAAAAAAAAGTATAAATTTTCAAAATAAAAGTATCGTAGGCGTAGGGGCGACAACCCTACCCCGTGAAAACACATCATCTCTTGTCTAGAAATCTGCCAGTATGCAGACTGCCTTGGCCCACCATGGGGCTATTGCGGTAGTGATGAT
Source organism: Caerostris extrusa (assembly GCA_021605095.1). Classification (NCBI taxonomy): domain Eukaryota; kingdom Metazoa; phylum Arthropoda; class Arachnida; order Araneae; family Araneidae; genus Caerostris; species Caerostris extrusa. Next base: position 136,635 of record BPLR01019542.1, on the reverse strand, counting down.
GATGATGATATATATATATATACTAGAACTCTGGGTTATTATACAAAGAAATGAAAATTAAAAATATAAATTTGCTCACAACTACACGATTAAATCGCAAGTACAGTTCGCTCCAAGGTCAAAGAATGCATCAAATTTCAAGACAATTGGTCTGCGGCAGACCTTAATTTATCGCACGGCTTAATTCATTAACCCAAAATGGGCTCGCTATGGAAACAGGCGGAAACTCCTACCTGTTCTGTCACTTCAAAGAAGAACAGAAAAAAACACTCTTTGTCGACTCGTCGCAGAACTCTCTCTCTTTTCTTCTCCAAAACCTCCATTTAAGAAATTCCTTTCAGAGGAGGGTCAGCTTCCCCTCGCTTCTCAGCGGAGTAGACATTTCTAAGCCTATGGTCTGTCACCAATCACGATGGAACAACTCATGGTGTGTTCATATTCCATCTGTAATTGTTTCGACCTTTCGTGAAGGTCACTGAACAATCGCTAGTTTCCTCAATCTCATTATGCATGATACCGGATAACTGCTATCAGATTTGAGTGACAGGTTGTTCTCATTAGTACAAAACGCTAATTGCATGTATTATAACTACCCACAACACTGCTTATCTGCCGTCAAATTAGAGTTATAGGTCGTTATTATGTACTTGTCAAAGAATATACATTCATCTGTTCTGGAAAAGAAATGCCAGAACTTTTCCCGTGGGAAAAATGCTACAGTGCATATCTAGGTATAAATGATTACGTAAATGTTTGTTTACTATCAGGATGCAAGTCCAATCATGGTTGTAATTAAAGCATCAACTAGGGTTAGTTTGTGATTGGTTCGAATGAAGTTCAAGTTTTTTATTCCTATTCATGACTTAATGTTACCGTTGGGATTAAAGTCAGTGGGTTTTAAAATAAATCAACCAATGGTCCGATTGTTCAAAAATGTACTCTTTTGTAACTTATTTAATTTTCGTCGGGTGGGCTGCGATGGTGTATTCTTTGGGAATATAAGCTAATTATCCTGAAAAAGATCATCATCAATGCATGCTTTCTCCTTTGATGGGTCTATAACAAAGTACTTGCATTTTGAGAGTGCTGAGCTTACTGCAAATTTTCCTTATTATTGATGAATGAAATTACAGAATGTGACAGAAAAAAAAAAAAAAAAAAAACTATCGGAATTTTCAAATTATGATCTTACTACTGTGTCCAAAAAGTAAGACCAGTTTTCAATTTAAATTTTTCGGCCATATGGTATTCCAATTTTTTTTCTTTTTAGGCTGATATCTGTGGGAAATCTTATGTCAAAATATTCATTAGTACTTGAGTTACTCTTGGTTTTGTGAGATGATAAAAGTGATTCCAGCGATTTTTGAAATGTCTCTTCAATCGACTTAAAACGTATTCACTAAACTCAAACCCCGGAGTGGTCTTTTGAGTTTAGGGAATAGCCAGAAGTAGCCCGATGTCAGTTCAGGGGAATACGGTGGTTGTGGAACGATATGGGTTTCATTTTTGGTGAAAAGGTCTCGAAGAATCAATGCAGTGTGAGCTAGCGCATTCAGTGTTTTCGGTACCAATCGAGATTTGATGCGTTTGAGGCCCAAAAACATCTTTTAAAATGGAATTTTGAAATTCCAACATCATCAGGTTGGTGGCCCAACAGAAGGATCTTCGTCTTCAACACGTTATCTACCTTCTTTGAACTGTTCTTACCACTACTAAACATTTCTTTCCGATAAAGGAATGCTCACCGAATGCCTTCTGCAACATTCTATACGTTTCCGAAAACAAAATTTAGTGCAAGTTCTTGTTCAATTAATTCAGACATTTCAAAAATCGCCGGAATCAGTTTCAGCGCCAAACCAGCAACAAAACTAAGCTTAACTCAAACACTAATGAATATTTTGACGTCAAATTTCACACGGTCAGTGCCAGCAACCTAAAAAAGAAAAGAATTGAAATACCATATGCCCGGGAAATTTAAATCGAAAACTTGTCTTACTTTCTGAACACAGTAGTACATGATTGACTTATTAATTTGAGATCGCATCTTACTTCAATTTTTGCTCTAATTCAAAACGAAATTTCGATTTTCTATAACTCGAAAGAAGTATATTAGTTATAGTAGGTGGGCTGAAAGGTTCGTAGGCTGAAACATAGATGGTGCTGCTAGTATTAAACCCATACAATTTTTAGTTAGCCCTAACCTTCAAAAGACACGTGTATAAATTTGACAGCTGTTGCACTATTAGTATGTGAGTTATAGCATTTTTAGTGTTCATCACGTGCAGTCCACTCGGCTGACTGTCGATTGGACTCCGGTGTGAAATGATGGAGCCATGTTTCATCCATTGTCACATATCAACGCAAAAATTCGGGTTTATTAAGATTGAACAGTTCCAAACACTGCTTTGAATCATCAATTCGTTGTTGTTTTTGGTCTATTGTGAGCTCGCGCGGCACCCACTTTGAACAGAGCTTTCGTATATCCAAATATTCATTCACGATATATCCAACACGTTCCTTTGATATCTTTAGGGTCTCATCTATCTCAATCAACTTCACTTTACGGTTATCAGAAATTATTTTGTGGACTTTTTGATGATTTCGTCGGTAACAGCCTCTTTGGGACGTCCACTGCGTGCATCATCCTCGGTGCTCATTTCGCCTCGTTTAAATTTAGCAAAACCACTTCTCTACGGTTGATTTTCCTGGTGCAAAGTCCGAATAATGTTTATCAAGCCAAGCCTTGGCTTTAATAGTATTTTTTTTCGCCAAAAAGCAATGCTTTATTAAACACACGAAATTCCTTTTTATCCATTTTTTCAAACTAACAAAAGTTGCTTCACTAAAAATGCTTAACTCACATAATAATAGTGCAACAGCTGTCAAATTTATACATGTGTCTTTTGAAGGTTAGGGCTAACTAAAAATCATATGGATTTAATACTAGTATCGCCATCTATGTGTCAGCCTATGAGCCTTTCAGCCCATCTTTTACAAGTAGTTAGTACTACATTTTCCATCTTTCAAATCTTACTATTCTATTATTAATCATATTACAATTGTATTGTTAAAAATAGGTTAAAAAAATTTAATGAGAAGCATAACAATATGATTGATATTACAATAATATAAATATCTTGCAAGAATTGAAAGAATTTACTTTAAATTTAAAAAAATTAAATCTAAACAGAATGCAGATTCTAAATCACCGATTATAATAATATATTCAAACTTTTAAAGTTATTATTTTTTTCTAGCTTAAAAATAAATTATAATTTAATTATAAATGCATTTGAATTGCTAAATAATTTTATTCTTTTTAGTGGCTTTTTTTTTTAAATTTCAAAATTATTTTATTTATATATTTAGATTACGATTTAAATATACAGTTATGTTTATTAAATCATATATAATTGGCTTTTTGCTGGTACAGTTGGGAAAAATCAGTAAGATAAACTCATTTTCTCCCTTTTATTTAAGTATTTAATGCTATACTTAATTTTACCGTTGGGACCAAAGTCAGTGGGTTTGAAAATAAATCATCCAAATTAGTTCTTATTTTTACCATACATCTAGAGAAACAATTATGCAAATATAGCAGCATTATTATGTTTAAAACAGAGATAAGGAGCATAAATAATTATATGTGTAACCAGCAATGCATGCCATTGTCGACAGGCGTAATTTGATACGTAAGAATGGATTGTTGAAGTTATTTTGTTACCGCATATAAATACGAACGTATTTTTAAGATGCAATTTTTACTGAGGATTCCTCTAATTTTTTTCTACATTTATCTATTATTAGGAAGTTTAAAAATTCTACAGTAAATACTTTATAATTTACTTTAAATTGAATTTCTAGCACTTTTGATAAATTATTTATTTAGATTATTTTGAATTGTTTCCCATGCATTTATTTTTTCAATAAATAGACATTGACATTTATTTGTTTTAATTTCAGCAAAATGCATTTCATTGTGTCAAAGGCATAACAGTAGTTTATTTTAATTTTTACTATTATTTTATCTAATCTGGCAAGCTATACTAATGTTTGCAGTATGCATTAATTTTTGAAAACACCCGATAATCTTATTTTAAATTTAAAAATTTTTGTTTATTTTAAAGAAATGGGTTTTATGGTTCTAGTAACGTCTTTTGTTTTTATTCCATAGGCATACTTGCCAAATAAAATAAAAATGCATTTTTTGAAATGTTTAATTTTTTGTATATATAGTATAAAGTATATATAGCAGTTTTGTATAACATAATGATATAATAAATATAGCATTTTTGAGTATGTATAGCATAAAGTATAGCATTTTTTTTAAGCTATATTCATTATTTGCTATATATAATATTCAAACCAGGATTCATTCTTTTGGAAGCCAGAGTTCTTTGTGGATTATGCAATATGTCCAAACACAATGTAAAAATGTTTCAATGCACTTTGAAATCTTCCAGACATTTTTTTTTTTTTTTTATTTCCAATTATGAACAGTTACAGCAAAAAAAGAACAACGAAGAAAAAAAACATACAACGACAACAAAATAATACAACAAAACATGCTGAAACAGAGTTCATTAATCTAACAATAATGCCAAGTTGCAGATCTTTTAGCCACTAAAAAGTGTTACCAGGTGCACCACGGGGAGGTAGATCTTCTACGCACCTATCTTCCAGACATTAAACGAGCACCATCGCATATTTCGACGCAATTTTCTCTCTTCATGTTTCCTTCATTTATAAAAACCCTTAAGATAGCAAATAATGCGAGTTGTGTTGCTTTCAGTTCTATTAGTTACCAGAAAACAGTTCTTCTACTATTCACATACAACCACTTTCTAAAGTAAATTGAGTAAAAAGCCATCGATTCTGGTTTTGTCCATGCAGAAAATCGGTATTCCAAATATCAATAAATTAATTTATTCTTGGTAATTTGTAAGGTTTGTAATTATAGCCGTAATGTAGCTTTAGCCCCAAAATACTCAAAATACATTATTATTGTAGTCATTGTTATTGTATGAGAGGGAAATGATACATTATGATGGAAAATTGTGTTGCAAATAATGAAAAGTTGATAAATGCCGTGTTAGAAATATTTTCAAATTTTATACAACAAAAGTACAAACATAAAATTTAAATGAATTGAATAAATTGAAATAAAATTGAATAAAATTTGAAATATAATTGAATAAATTAGAATAAATGTGACTATAAAAGGAGGATTAAATACGGATTCGTTTAAATATCCATATTAGTTATGAATGAGATTATTAAATAATACATTCCAATTGCATGGTTTGCTAAATAGGCTGGCATTTATTTTTGAAATGGTATTTTTATTAAATCCTTGGACATATGTCCCATATTAATCTCTATTTGTTTTTATAACCTATAAGGATTTCTTTTTGTCTGGGTTTGTATTTCCTACCGTTTAACACAAAGGACTACAAGTTTTTCTTTGAGTTATTTCATTTAATCTGGTAAAGTAGTTCTTTTGCTGCCCACGTACCATCCCAAATTCGAACAAAGGCAACGCAATGAACATTTTTATTTTTATCTTTTGATTCATTTAGCTTTAAAAAGAATATTACATTCATAAAGTATTAACACAAAAAAAATTCGTCTCTTTTCATTATCATCTGCTTAACTTTCACAAAAAATAAGTAAAAAATAATTTTAAAATTAATTAAATTAGTTTTGTGCGGCTATAAATTAAATTCATTTCGCTCCCTCTAAATTAATTATATTTTCATCTGGTACAAACCGAAAATTAAAATTGTAAATTAGAAACGAAACGGAAATGACATCGTAGTTTTTAACGTGGTATACACGTTTATGGTTCACAATTCTCATTTATTTTTATTAACGAATTGTTTGATTTTTTTTTCCATTTTCATCATTTTTCATACTTGGACTTCCTGCATTTATTAATTTATTATCTACTTTTTAATGAAAAATGTTTTAATTTTCTTAATTATCTAGAAATAAGAAATTATAAAATTTGTTAATTAATTTTCATCTTTTTTCAAGAAAGATTAATGCAAAATAGATTATGTTATTGATTGAGTCAAGCAAGGTCACAATATATATGTAATGAAATGCAAAAATAATCATATTAATATGTTAAATTAAAAATAATCTAGCACTTTGATTATACTTAAATATTTTTTAATATCTACTATTGTAGTGCTGTGGGTTGGAACTACTAAATTGTAACTGTATGCTATTGTGAGACATGAGATAGGTTTGAGAACACGCAGCTTTATTTACACACTCACAAATACCACACACATACAATATGTAACACATTTAAAGACATATAATTATAGATTCGTGAAAGGATTCCACTTCTAAGCCGAAAATAAAGATACTCAGGATGTGCGAAATATACTTCCTCTCCGGGTGAGAGTCTGTAAGCCAACTATTACGCAGGGCTGCATTGAATATATTTCCTCTCGGGATGAGAGATTACAAACTAAACGTTTCTCAGCGCCAGTGCCGGTTGCGCTGTACTTCTTCTCGGTTGAGAGTCTCGACGCCTACTGACTTTTCTCCTGAACGTCACAGGCGGCACTCTAGCCACTGCATGGTTGCACTATTCAAAAAGCATAACATTAAGTAAAAAGTCAAAGAAATTTTTATTTGTTTAGTAAATCTAATTAAAAAGATGACTTTTGTACTTTATTCAAAAAGTAAGCAAAATTTATTGAGGCACATTATATTAAAATGTCCAATCATAACTGTTTTTGCTGTTGTTCTACGTTAGTAATCTTCGTGGTTTTTTTTTTTTTTTTTTCAGATATAAATCGACAAGTTCACTAACTGAAGGTAAAGAAAAATATTGACATTCTGGAAGACTTTTAGGGGCAGCTAACCTGCAATTGCATTTTATATGAAAGAAAACTCCCACCGGTATACTGACTCTAGATGTGAGATGCTTCACATTAGATAATTTACCGCTGTCAAAATCATCACCGAGCAGTCTCGTTTCAGACAACATTGTCTGCAATGGATGCCACCAGAGGATACGAATTAAGGTTCTCTTGCATTCTACTGAGTAGGTCACCATTGGGTCTAGAGTATGATCATGATTTCACTTAAGGAAAGAAAAATTATTTATCATGCATTGTAAAAATTTATGTTTCCCAGAAAACCCTCCGATGCAGTATATAATCCAAATAGTATTTAAGAACTCAAAAACAAAATATTTCACTACACGGATACAACGATTGAATTAATCAAGTTATGAAACACTATTTTCCCTAAATAATTTTCCCTTTAAACAAGTTGTTAAATAAACAAACACACAAACAGTTGTTTCTTTCAAATTGCTTGGCTTTACTTTTAAAGTTAAACCCTTAAGCATTTTTAGAAATTAAAATTCATTTCCGGAGTTTTTATTTATTTCATCTGTAATTCCAATTTAAATTATTTTATCAATATATGAAAAGCTGGATTCTATAAATAATATAATTCCAAAAACAACAGAAAATCTTTCTGTCATTTTAAAATATTTGTTTAAAAATGTTCTATTTTAAAATGAAACTTTTTAAAATACATTTCAGAAATAATTATTTCATACAAATTTAATATTTAGTTTATTTATATGTTAACATATAGCATATGTAACATAATTATAATTAATGTGTATTTTATTTTGTATAAAACAATACTTACTAATAAAAAAATTATTTCTTGCTAATATTATTTACATATCCGGTTTAAAAATTCATATTGCTTATTGTTTTAAAATATAAGTGTTACAACTTAAAAATTCCTTTTTTTATTAAAAGGTAAATTAAATCATCACAAATTTGGCTTTTAAGTAAATATTAAAAATAATTGCAAAGTTATAAATAAAAATATAACAAAATATAAAGGTAAATAATTTAAAGTTAATAGTAAAGTTAATGTAATAGTAAAATCCTTTATAAACTGAAATAAAAACAAAGTTTCAATCTATGAAGTAGTTGCATTTATCATAGATAACAAAGAAACATTTAAAATCTCATTAAAAATATAGATCAATATTTTTGAATAACCAAACTATACAAAAAATTATAGAAATTCTGTTTTGAATATTAATCTATGTAATCTATGTAATTTCATTTAAATTCCTATTACATCCATTACAATTGTTTTCAGAAATATAAAAATATAAATATATATGTAATCCGAACAGAAATTATTATTAAGACTCTGAATAGAAATTGTTATTTTGTTAAGACAGATAATTGAGTTGTGATGACATATTCAAATTAATAATCGATGACATAAAATTACTTTGTTTCCTTTCGAAAAAGATTACTGTTACAGACATTCAAAATGTATTTTCAATAAAATGTGAAGAGTATTTTCATAAATGTATTTGTCTGTAAAACATTCAAAATGCATTTTCTTAAGAGTTATATTACCGTATATATTAATAATAATTTTTAGCGAGTATTCAAAAATTACTATTACGTACTTTCTTAATTAAAACATCATAAGCTCACTAAATAATAATAAAATGCAATATCTAGATGATAATTCAAAATTTGTCATTAATAATTTGTCGATGCCGGTACTGGTATTCTGTATATTGGATGAAATAATGATGTGATAGAAAATAATCTGATAATGATAAATAATTATTTTTATTGATAATCACAAATTCAGTTAATGATAATATAGTTTATTGCATACATTCAATTGAGAAATGTTAGATTTAATTAGATATGGGTAAAGATAATTTTTTTTTCCAATCCAATGCCACTGTTTTTCAATGAGTCCAGGGACAACGGTTAAGAACCAATTGTTTAAAGATATTAGTTTTGATTATTTAGTTTGTTTCAGTAAAATAATTGTATGATCAGTGTCCTTCCTAGTTGATACAATTACTATAATTTTCTTATGCATATTTTACCTTTACAATAACCTTGAACGCTAGCATATTTTTTTTTGTACTCTTAAGACAAATAAAAATGAATTATGCTCCTCTACTGATAGAAGATCTTATAAAATATTTTGATTGTAAAACCTCACCAAGATAAGTGTCACAAAGCAGAATTTTCAAAATTATTATTAGCAAAATCAAAAGACACTATTTTAAAAAGTTAATTAAAATTTTACAATTTTAGTAAAATTAATTAAAGTTTTACCAGTTTAACTAAAGTTTTACCATTTTAATTCAAATTTTACCATTTAAAATTAATTAGTTTTACCATTTTAATTGACCATTTTAATTGTTTTACCATTTTAATTAAAGCTTTACCATTTTAATTAAAGTTTTCCATTTAAATTAAAGTTTTACCCTTTAAAATTAATTAAAGTTTTACCCTTTAAAATTAATTAAAGTTTTACCATTTAAAAATCCTTAAAAAGCTTTACAATTTTAATTAAAGTTTTTCCATTTTTAAATGTTGATATTTATTGAACTCAAGTCAATTACTGGGAAAAAAAAAAAAAATCTTTATCCAAAAATCTTTTACACTTTCTTTTGAAGCATTGAAGTTTATCTTGAATATTAATTTTCAACACCATAAAACAATAATACATACATCATTAAAAAGCCTGGATCTGTGACGTCAAGTAGAGATTGATTGAAGTACGCGTAAAAAAAAAAATAGTAAGGAAACGGTAATTAAATGGTCCATTTGGGATGAAATGGAAACCCCATCCACCAGCTGTATTTGGGAATGGGTTTTAGGTGACAGTTCTTTCCACTTGAATCCTCACAAAAGAAATGCATTCGACGGCGAGGAAAAGAGAATTCGCATCTTAATTGTTTATCAAGAATAAATTCTAAGATAAGAAAGGCGTTGTTACAGAAGCCAGCTAGGGTTCATTTCAAATCGCTTTTCCAACTCCACTTTGAAAGTGAGAATCGGTCTGTTGTTGGTGATTATTTTGTTTGTAACTTTTTATTTTTCGTTTAATCATTAGGATTAAAATAGCATTAATTGGACTGTGTCAATCTGTAACTCTGTTGGTATTGTTTTTTTTTAAATTGCACTTATTGAAGAACAATTAAGTATCTTCAGTAATGTATTAACATTGTGAATCGATACTGCTATTATAATGAAACCATATCTCAAGATTATAGAAGAGAGAGCTTTTAATATTTAGAAAGGACTGTTTTAAATATTTTTATATGCTTCATAGTTCTCTTAGGGGCAATAAAAATTATATTAGCTACAATTATAATAATAATTATTAAAAACATTGATGTAAGTATTAAGTAAAAATTTGCAAGATAACCAAGAAATTTGCTGAGACCTGATTTTTTATTATTTAGAAATTGTATAAAGCATATACATTGAATGACTCATATTCAAATCTCTCTTAATCTTGAGAAATAATTTCTATAAAATCTAGACTTAGATTTGTTTTTGTGGTATGAAATTAGATCAAAAGGTTTCACATTATCCCATTAAAATTATGAATTTAAAAACCATTGGTAAAATTGTACATTTCTCTACAATTTATCTATGCCATCCATACCATTATCCTGCCAATATCCATGACATTCATTCCATCCTGACAGCAGCATGGATGTTTATTAGTGGTTCGAAATCCACGTTAAACTAAAAGTCCCGGTCTAATTAGCCCAATGAGTACAAATGAAAACCGTAGAGTGTCAACCCAAACCTACCCTTTATAAGCACTATAAACAAAAAAAAATTTCTTCTTGATGACTGTCCACAACTCAAAAGACAATAATATATATCTATATAAAATCTATGGTTCTGCTGTTGAGAATCACTCAATTACTTAAGTATTAAATCCCTAGTTTCTTACAACATTAAGTGTCAATTTTGAAAGCATTGTTCTATTTATTTGAAATGTACTTAATTTTGATATATTTAACAATGATTTACTCTTGCAAAAATATCACTATTCGCAATCATAAAAGGGCCAATTAAGCTTAACCTTATGAACACAAGCATTCACATTAAAATTAATTAAGCAGAAACAACCAAAAAAGCAAGAGGAGGTTTAATATGATTTACTAAATTAATCATTCAAATGCACTGCATCATCAATATACGATATTAACAGAACTGCAAACACAGAAATCTCCTTCTTAGAAATTGAAGCATATTTATAACTTCTAATGCTAATAAGTTTCGTTGCCGAGCAAAAGTATGAGTTCAAAAATCATCCCGTGCTTTTGTAATAAAAAGAAAACTAATTAGAGACACAAAAACCGCAGACGGTTTTATTTCAAAACGTTTCCAGGCATAATTTTCTCATTTTCTATCCCCTGATTAATATTCAACGTTGTGGCAACGGAGGAGATAGTCAAATCTTTCGCACTTTATTTATAGATTAGACATCTCGAGTTTGAATGGTAGGTGCCGTATGGCTCATAAATTATTCATACCTTGATAATTTCATAGCTTTTCGGATGCACAGTCTATGTGCCCTCCGCGATCTAATAACCTGATCTCAACTCGAGTTTTATTTATCTTTGCTGTGTGACTTTTCGGAACAAAGCAGGGTTCATTTAGAATATAAGCAGGACGAAATTCGGAGGCGAGAACTCGAATTCTTCGCCTTTTAAAAATTAATTCATCTCGCTCTCAAATTCATTTCAATCTTAACAATGAGATCCAGCTGTGAGTAATTGTTATTAAAACTTCGCAATGGGGAACCTTTTTTTTTTAATAATAATATTTTTGTCACTCGTACATTTTTGTTCCGTTATTAAATGTCACATTTAAATTATTGCTATTTATATGTAATAGCTTTCATACGACAGATTATTGGAATATTTTAAAACTGCTAGTGTTATGTTTTGCTTATATTAAATCTATAAATAATGTCGAAAACTGCGAATGAAATGAATTTTTGTGTAACATTTATGTTAATGAGTATAATATACAATGCCATGTATTTTAATTTATGTGGTTTTACAAATTCTTTTATATGATGATCATCAATAGTCTAAAGAGGCGACCGAATTCACGACCTAGCGATGTATATAAAAGAGAGCGAATATTTAAATGAGCTGGCAGCGTGAATTGTAGTTATTGATGTTCAAAAATGAGAAACGCAATGATGGTTTTAACAACTTTTTTAAAGTCTTGATCGACAGTAGAATTGCCTAGTTAAAATATTTCGAGGTTTTTCCTCTATGATAGTGGTCTGATAACCAAATGGCTAGCGCTCTAGCCTTTGGTTAAAATCCTGGCAGTGGCATGGATGTTTGTTAGTGGTTCGGAATCCACGTAAAACTGTAGGTCCTGGTCTAATTAAACCCAATGTGTGCAAAAGATGACCTTAGATAGTCAAACCAAATCTACCATTTATAAAAGTATAAATAGAAAAATTGTGTTCTTGATCAATTGCTAAAGTATCGCAAGTTTCTTACAACATTAAATGTCAATTCTGAAAGCATTGTTCTATTTACTTGAAGCGTAAGCTTGAATGTCCCATTTAAATTATTGCTATATATATGTAATAGCTTTCGTACGAAAGATTATTGGAGTATTTCCAAATTGCTAGTGTTATGTTTTGCTTATTTTAAAATATTAAAGATTGTCGAAAATGAATGCATTTTTGTATAACACATATGTTAATGAGTAGAATATACAATGCTATGTATTTTAATTTATGTGGCTTTCCTTTTTTTTAACTATGTAAATTCTTTTATATGGTGGTTATTAATAGTTTAAAGAGCCGACCGAATTCATGACCTAGCGGTATATACGCAAAAGGGTGAGTGTTCAAATAAGCTGGCAGCATAAATTGCATTCATTGATTTTATAAAAGAAGAAAGAAAGGATATTTAAGAAGAAGATTCAGTAGAAAAGTAGTAACAGTATCATAAGTAGAGTATCAATATTAGTATTAGAAAAGTAGTTTCAGTAGAGTCAGAAGAAAGAAGAATTAATGAAGAAGATGAAGAAACTCAATGACGATTTTAGCAACTTTTGTTCGCGTCTTGATCGACAGTAGGATTGTCTGGTTGAAGTCTTTCAATATTTCTCCTCTATCATATGCAAGTGTGGTAATTAGCTTGAATACTAATTAGCTATACTTCCTTCTATTGATGTGCTACATTGAACAGGATGTCCCCAATCACACAGACACTCTAGTAAATCTTTGATAACAGACACTTTTATTTGTATAGAATATAACAAGTGGGCTGAAAGGTTCTTAGGCTGATACATAGATGGCGCTACTAGTATTAAATCCATGTGATTTTTAGTTAGCCCTATCCTTCAAAAGGCACGTGTATAAATTTGACAGCTGTTGCACTATTAGTATGTGAGTTATAGCATTTTTAGTGTGTTTTTTTTTTCATCACGTGCAGTCCACTCGGCTGACTGTCGATTGGACTCCGGTGTGAAATGATGGAGCCATGTTTCATCCATTGTCACATATCGAAGCCAAAAATTTGGGTTTATTACGATTGAACAGCTCCAAACACTGCTTAGAATCATCAATTCGTTGTTGTTTTGGGTCGATTGTGAGCTCGCGCGGCACCCGCTTTGAACAGATCATTCGCATATCCAAATATTTATTCACGATATGTCCAACACGTTCCTTTGATATCTTTAGGGTCTCAGCTATCTCAATCAACTTCACTTTACGGTTATCAGAAATTATTTTATGGACTTTTTTTGATGTTTTCGTTGGTAACAGACTCTTTGGGGCGTCTACTGCGTGCATCGTCGTCGGTGATCATTTCGCCTCGTTTAAATTTAGCAAACCACTTCTCTACGGTTGATTTTCCTGGTACAAAGTAAGAATAATGTTTATCAGAATAATGTTACCTTGCCTTGGCTTCAATAGTATTTTTTTTCGCCAAAAAGCAATGCTTTATTAACACACGAAATTACTTTTTATCCATTTTTTCAAACTAACAAAAGTTGCTTCACTAAAAATGTTATAACTCACATACTAATAGTGCACCAGCTGTCAAATTTATACACGTGTCTTTTGAAGGTTAGAGCTAACTAAAATACATATGGATTTAATACTAGAAGCGCCATCTATGTGCCAGCCTAGGAACTTTTCAGCCCACCTGTTACATATCGATTACACTGTACAATTTCCTCTTATTTGAGGGTTTTTTTATACAATGATTCATACCGTATCAGCCATTGCATTATTTCCCTCCTAACGCGCATGTGCATCGGAAATATTGCGCATGAAATTAAATAACAGGTTCGTAGCAGCCTGCAGTTAGGTATAAAAACACATATGGCGACTAAAAGATGAAGATAACGACTATTTACAAAACTAAAGCCTATGATATTATTTTAAATAGAAATATATTCATCAACAAATATTCTATACAAATATATCTAATATATTCTTCAACTTCCTTCAAGTTCGTGATTATTATCAATGAAAGCTCATGTACAATCATCAATTAATCATGAGAGTAAATTTTTTTCATTCTAGTTTTTCAAATAAAAATATTTTATCATATAGTTCTTTTAATTAACTGCATTGAATTCTAATTTATTCTAAAATGTGTCCTAAAACAAATTCAGAAAATTTAAAACAAAATTTGTAATAAATTTGCGAATGAAAATAATTCGCAAATTCGTTTTCTGTTCTATTTTCAATTTACACTGCCTGGAATAGAAAATGCTACACCATAATAGTATGGGTTGAATGTGATACATGTTGATACACAGACAGGGAATGCCTACTTAAATAAGTAATATTATTTACTAGAAGATAATTTTATACATTAATGAAATACGCAAGGTGATCAATAGGAAGTAGGATCCTTCCCCGCTCTGATGTAAACAGACATCCGAGGTACTGATTCAATTACAGTGCAGATGGTGTCCTGAGGATGGAAGCCCATGCGCTCTCAACCCTCCTCCACAGTCCGTACTCCGATTGAGACTGGGGCAAAACAGACAAATGACACCTTATCACATCCCAGATATGCTCGATTGGTGACATATCAGGATACATTGCAGGCCAAGGAAACAACTAGACAAGCTACAAGGTTTGTTTGATGATGTACATCGTGTGTCATCTAGCGTAGTCCTTCTGGTAAATATCTATTTGCAGCCACTGAATGTAAGGTTGCAGATCCTCACAATATATCTCAGTGTCATCAATGTGCCTCTGATGCGTATCATATATAACCTGCTATAGTGTCTGATGACACACATCATTGCGCTATGCTTAAAAGCTGTATGATTGGTTCTATAGTGGTTAGATCAATTATATTTCCTAACGATTCCAGTCTCTCCCATGGCGACTATAATCAGACAAACACAGAGACTCGTCACTGAACATCCCATTGCGCCATTCAGTTTGCTAAGTGACTCTTTCTAGACACCATGGCAATATTTCTCGTGGGTGAGTTGGTGTTAATGGCAATCTTCACACAAGGTAGCTTTTGTGCAAGACGCTTTCCACCAATCGTTGTGGACCTGTTCTCCCAGATATTGGAGCATCCAACATTCTCTGCACATTCCAGCAGAATGAAGACATCAATTGATTATGGGACCCTCCCCATTTCCCTTCGGATGTGTCGATCCGTGTGTTCTGTTGTATGTCTAGGTTGATCTGTCTTTCACGATGCTTCATATTTTGTTCATCGATCCATCTGGTTCAAATTCTATACACAGTGGATACATCGACATGCATTTCAGCAGTAATACAACGAGTAAGATTAATGAGCCGCTCGTAAGCCCATAATTCGATTGCAAATTCGCAATACTTCCTTCTATTGCTGTACTACGTTGAGCAAAATGTCCTCAATTGCACAGAAAGTCTTGTAAATCTTTGATAACAGAAACATTTATTTTCATAGAACTTGCATATCGAATACACTGCCCAATTTATTCTTAATGTATACATGAGTAGAATATATACAATACTATGTATTTTAATTTATGTGGGCTTCCTTTTATTAACCATACAAATTCTTTTATATGATGTTCATCAATAGTCTAATAGTCTAAAGAAAGTTCTAATAGTCTAAAGAGGCGACTGAACTCATGGCCTAGCGATATATACACAAAAGAGCAAGTGTTCAAATGGGCTGGCAGAGTGAAAAAGCGAGTGTAAAATTGTCCAATTGCCTGAACTGGCAGTGTCGTAATCCTGGCATCTCTTAATCCACATATAAAGTAAAAAATCACGAAATTCTGGAAAGGGCGCCTACGGAAATAGGCGACTATTTTTTCCCTACGCCATTTCCTTCCCTTCTATCCCACGCAATAATCACGTGACCAACTTACATCCCAGATCGTGTGCATAACTTGTCCAGTTGCGCATTCTCTGAAATTTGCATAATTTATACGGTTCGAATCTTCACGGCATTGCATTTTCTATATCGGGGAGTGTATTTAAAAAGCCCAAAACACTGAGATTTATTTTCTCTAAAATATGAATAAAAAACTTACTTGCAGTCTGTCTTCCCCAGCCCATTTTTGGTCTCAGTAGTAGGGTGATAAGACTCGTGACTGCCATTCTACGGGGATGGGCTCAAATACCGATAAGATATGGATGTCTTGGTTGAAATTCCTCTTGGGAGTCTATAAATCTCCAGAATTGGGAGTCCTCGGGCATCGCCATCAAAACTAAGAAGAATATTTCCATGAATTTTTCCTTGAAGCTTGGATCTTCACGTTGAGTGACTGTTAAGGAATTTTAATTGAAGCAGAAATAATTTCAGACTAATATAATCAAATATCATACACTCAATAGATATCTAATACACATTGAAAACCTTTTTTTTTTTTTTTGTAATAAATAAAATTCAGTTCGAACATTTATTTATTTTATTTTTAGTTTAAACAAATACCCACAAACACTTATTATTGTGTCTTTTGAACTTGAATATTCAGGTGTGTGGAATTAATTCAGTCAAAAATATACCAGCAATATGAATAAACATAAAAATCATCATGTTAATGATTTTAAAGAAGGACAAAATAAAAGTTTAAATTAATGGTGTGTTATAAGGAACGAATATTAAAAGCAAAATTGATTATCTAAATTTATAACGAATTTTCAAAAGTTCGATCACAATTAATACTTTGCTTTTGTATGCTTTAAATTATATTCATTTTTGATGCCCTCAGCTGTCAAATCAGAATGCATACATGATTTAAAACTTTTTCTTTACGTTTATTTTGGTAATTTTTGGTAACTCAACTTTGTTCATTTTTTAAACTTACACTTGTCCATTAGCTTTGTCCTTTTCCATTGATAAGACAGAATTTTTAGCAAACTCAGTGTTACACTGGACTCACCACGAAATAAGGGGACTTCTGAGAATACTTTCCGGGGTTGTTGCTCAATATTTGCATATAACGTGGAGAACAGTAAAAAAATATTGGACTGCCGATGCTGACTGCAATACACTTTACAACAGGGCGACTGAAAAACATACCACTCTCACCCTTTTCAATTTTCAATAAATTTGACAGTTAATAAAATATTAAAAAGTAGTTATCACGCTCAGTTTATTATCAGCATCACGACTCGTAGCAAAACTTAAATATAATAAAAAAAAATAACTACATCCTCCTCGGTCAAAATTTCCCCCAGAAATTTAAACGTTGCATAAAATTATTATCTATTGAAGTAATCTTTTAATGAAAAATGAGTAGATAAATTACTTTTGAATTTTCTACTCGCATGTATATTTTTAATATAAAGAAGAATTTTTTTCTATTGGTAAGAACAAATCTGGAAAAACGGTAAAAATTGGCTCTTTTATAGATATATCAATTTTCTAATAATATTTTCTTAGGTTGGAAAAATATTTTAATATATTTTGAAATAACACGACTTAAATTTCTTCTGGAAGTCAACAATAGTCGATGGATCCAAAATCTGCAAAATTCCGCCCACCTTTTATTACTAGAAAATGTTTTAAATTTTAGTCCTTTTACATTACATGAAAATCTTAAATTGAAGGAGTAAACATCGGTTATTCAAACTGTTTTACATCGAAATTGTGAGAAATTGATTCATTTAAATCCCTCGAGAATAAACTGGTCTTAAAGAATAACTCAAGAGACTGTATTTTGAAATGGTATATCACAAGAATTCGAAAGTTTTGTAAAAGCCTGTTTAGTTTGAAAGCAAACATGACGAAAGATTCTGAATACAAACCTCTAATTGTGTAGTGAAATTCAAGTCAAAATTTTCAAGAAATAGTTTCAGATTTTCTTTATCGGCATTACAAAACTAAATTTATGAATGGCAGTCATTCTAAATTCTGAAACTAAATGAAAGGGGGTATATTGAAAGTTATAAATACTATATTTAAACGCCAATTTTAAACTGATATTATTCATGAAACTTTTAAAGATGTCCCTTTAAACCATGTAAATAGTTTAAAAACGTCTCCGTCGGAAGCATGAAAGAATCGGGCTTGATGGCCGAATGACTTGCACTCTAGCTCTGGACGCCGCAGGTTTCAAGTTCGAATCCCAGAGGTGTCAAAATATTGCAAAAAAATTCAAGAAGAAAAATTGCATCAGCTATGAATGAGGGGTAATTGCATCAGCTATGAATGAGGGGCCGAAATGGCTGAATGAGCTCTCTGGATACACTGTTTGTAGTGGTTCGGAATCCATTTTAAATCGTAGGTCCCGTTTTAATATGACTGGCAATAGGGCTGGCGACCCTACCGCTTAAAGTCAGCGTCACGGAGCCAAGTCAGACTTCTTCCATCTCAACAGATGTTGCTGTCGGATACTGTTAATACTGTCGGATATATTATTATGAGTAATGTGGGCTTAAACTGCATGTAACGGTGACATAAGAAAAGATCTAATGTCGCCTCTTACAGAACTTAAAATAATTAATTACAGAACTTAAAATAACATCAACCAAAGTTAATGATTACATACCAACAAATCTGAACAGCGACAGTATAATGTTTATTCTTGGCAACAAATTATTTATTCATTTGTAATTTGTACAACAGTATTTTACTCACCGGGGGAATACTGACTAATCATTTATTCTTGTGAAAGAAACATCAATTAATTTAATTCAAATAAGATTGCTTTTAAGGTTTAAATATAATCACATCTGTGTTAGTGTGTACTTACTTTTTAAATCTCTACAGGGAGATCAATAATTAGAATGATTCAAAAAGGATTCGTAACTAGTTGGATTACTAGGATTTTATCACCTCAAATTCAAGGAAAGAGGAACTATAGAATAAAGTTAAGTTCGTGCTCAGTTTGAGAGTTTTAATATAATCACATCTGTGTTAGTGGATACTTATTTCCTTTTAAATCTCTACAGTGAGATCGATAATTAGAATGATTTAAAAAGGATTCATAGCTAGTTGGATTACTGGGATTTTATCACCTCAAATTAAAGGCAATATAGAAAATCGATTTCTACAAATCAGTAAGGTTTCAATTTGCTTTCATTTTAAAATTATATAAGAAACATTTGTTCTCAGAGTATAGGAGAAAGATTATTTCTTTAAATATGAAGATTTCTAATAAATTTTCTTCTTCATTGGCGGATCTAATAAGTCCAACAGCCACATAGTAGCCAAGGGCCGTCTGCCTCCTGGCAGATTTCGAGACAGGAGACGTTTATTTTTAACTGGTTAGGGTTATCAGCCCTACGCCCAAAAGTCATATTAGACCCAGACCAACAGTTAAAAGGGGATTTCGAACTATTACAAACATCCATAACATCGCCGGGAGTCAAACCGAAACCTGTGGCACCGAGCACCAGAGCGCGAGTCATTTGGCATCAGTTGAAGAAAAATTTGTTTAACATGTATTGTAGAAATTTAGACAGGATTAATATTTTTATAACAATAATTTTAGTTTTATTTTCAAAACCTAATGCAGTGAAAGAGCCTGAAATAAATGTAAAAATTTTTATTCCAAAAATTAAATATAAGGCAAATGAAAAACAGAACTTTTCTCACTTAGTTTTATCATTTCATTTTCACACTCTGTGTGGTTGTGGTAAAATTCTAGAAGCACACTGACAAACAATCTTTGCAATATTTGGAACGTAATACAAATCAAAATTTTAAAGCTACTCTGGTATCTATAAATATTTTCTTAGTCCGTTCCTGATCCGTGGCCTTATACCAAACAAAATATAATTGAAAATTATATAACTCATTCTATTAAAAATAAAAGAGAAAATTACATAATTAATGCATTTATCTAAGCACCTTATTTTTAAAATAACTCTAAAAAGTAATATATTTTTCTTCGTTAGATATAACATGCTTAAGAGCATTAATAAAATAATCTATTAGACCCAGAATATTAGAGAATATATGAATTAAAAAATATTTTTTTATTCACCATAAAAAACACTTTTCATGTACTAGTTAGCCATCATAGAAAAGCTTAAATAATTAATCAACAGAAAAGGTTAGATGATCAATCAGCATGAATTTTATTACATTACATTTTTATAATGTTGAAAAAACATTTTATTACGCAAATCACAGTACTTTATCCACAATTGATAATTTGTGTAAAATTTTCAGTCATTCGACTTTTTATTTTTTATTATAATCCGAATATTCCACCTAAAGACCGAATTTGGTTTTATCCTCCTTCACACCTGGGCACTTAACTATAGTGCGACATCGCAAAACGGGCTCAAAACTTCTTTTAATTGCATCTTTCTCACTCCTTAGCAAACTGCTTGCGGCTTGCACGCTCTGTGTAAGCATTTTCCTGGCGTTTTTTTTTCACCACTCAAAATGTAACTTCTGTAG
This sequence comes from Caerostris extrusa, assembly GCA_021605095.1. Lineage (NCBI taxonomy): Eukaryota > Metazoa > Arthropoda > Arachnida > Araneae > Araneidae > Caerostris > Caerostris extrusa. Next base: position 115,934 of record BPLR01019542.1, on the reverse strand, counting down.
CTGAGAAAAGAACTATCCACTCAAAAGAGAGTTTAGATGGCCCAAAGAAGAAAAAGAAAAAAATGATGTTCTTGGCGAATGAGCATCCGTTAAGAGAAGGTCTTCCATTTCTTTAAATTGAAAATGATGTGTCGCAAAAATCTTTCCACTTTTTTTCTCCTTTCTCAAATTTATTCGTGTTTCTTTCCTTTTAGAGAATTATCAAGCGCTTAAGCTCTAGATTTCAATATATTCTTTAATCTTCTTAAATGTTAACGACGAGATGATAAAGATTCTTAATTAATTAGAGAAAAAGAGAGTGGATGTATTTTGGGATTATTTGAAGAAACGCGATGATCAACAGAGTAAGTGAAACTGAATGAACGACAACGAGAAATGCTGGTGGGTGTTCTGTTTTGTTTCAGTATACAAATCATTTCATGAAAGAGCGTGGATTTTATGATAATTTGCTGAAAGAGGAAATTTCATTTTTGTGTGGGTGTATTTGGATATTGCTTTATTTTAAAATGTGTTCATCTTGTCAAGATAGGGAATAAACCTTTGAATGATTGGAATATTTTTCTTTATAAATATATTTTTATCTATATTATATTTTTATCTATATTATATTTTGTTGCTTTAAAAAATTAATGAAACAAATTTTTCTTGTACATTATTATTTTCTGAACATTTATATCTTTTTTTTTATTTTATAGGCCACATTTTTATTTAAAAAATATGCAGAAACAGTATCTCATTTCAGTAAATAAACAAATTGATTTGCCTTTTGAAAAAGCATGAATTGTAACCATGCTTTTATATTATATTTTATAAGGTATTTTAATCAAAACATTTTAGTTGTTGTCTTTTAAACACAGATACTGATTATCTTGTATAAATCCATATAAAAAATCCGATTAGATCTAAATATTTATTTCAATATACTTTTACGTATAATTTGTTACATATATAATTTTTTCAGGGGGCGAAACAACGTTAGGTAGAATATAAATGTTAGATAGTCAATCTGTATAAATTCTATTTCATTACCTTTTTATAATGGTAAAAACATTTTATTAAGCAAATCACAGCACTTTATCCACGACTGATAATTTGAGTAAATTTTCAAACATTCGTCTTTTTTTTTAAATGAAAACCGAATATTCCACCTAAAACAACAATTTAGTTTTATCACTCAGTCACACATGAGCACTTAACTCCAGTGCGACATCGCAAAACGGACTGAAAGCTTTTTTTTTAATTGCATCTTTTTTAATTGCATTGCTCTTTTTTTAATTGCAAACTGCTTGCGGCTTGCAAGCTCTGTGTAAGCATTTTGTTGGGGGTTTTTCTACCACTCAAATGTAACTTCTCTAGATGTGAAAAGAACTACCCACTCGAAAGAGAGTTTAGATGGCCCAAAGATGAAGAAAAAAAAATGATGATCTTGGCAAAAGAGCATCCGTTTAGAGAAGGTTTTTCGTTTTCTTCAAATTGTAAAGAATGTGTCGCAATAATCTTTTCACTTTTTATGTCCATCTTTTTACTTCTCAAATTTCATGGTATTTTTTTTTTTTTTTTGAGAATTTTCAAGTGCTTAAGCTCTGGATTTCATTACATTCTTTAATCTTCTTAAATGTTAACGACGAGATGATAAAGATTCTTAATTAATTAGAAAAAAGATAGTGAATGTATTTTGGAATCATTTGCAGAAATGAGATGATCAACAGAGTAAGTGAAACTGAATGAAAACCAGAAATGTTGGTGGGTGATCTGTCTTGTTTCAGTGTACCAATAATTTCATAAAGATGGTGGATTTTATTATAATTTGCTGAAAGAGGAAATTTCGTTTTTGTGTGCGTGTGTTTGGATATTGCTTTATTTAAAAGCGTGTCCGCCTTGTCAAGAAAATGAATAAGCCTTTAAATGATTGGAATAATATCTTTATAAAGATATTTTTTATTTTTTTATTTTGATGTTTTGCAAAAAAAGTAAGAAAAAATGTTTCTTTTATACAAAAAAGGTGACTTATTTTCTGATTAGATACATTTATATCTCTTTTATTTTATAGACCTTTTTTTGGTAAAAAAAATTATACAGAAACAGTAAATAATTTGCAGATAATAGAAAAAAATTAACTTGTTTTTGTTTGAAAAAGCATGGATTGTAACAATGTTTGTATATTTTATTTTATACGGTATTTCAATCAAAGCATTTTATTTGTTGTCTTTTAAGCACAGATCCTTATAATCTTGCATATATCCATATAAAAATATGATTAAAGCTTCATATATATTTCAATATAATTTTGCATATACTTTATTAGTTAAATACATTTTTTCATGGACTAAACAACGTCAGCCAGAATAGAAACGCTTAGATAATCAATGAACTGCATGAATTCTTTTGAATTACGTTTTTATAATGCTGGAAAACATTTTATTAAGCCAATCACAGCACTTTATCCACTGTTGAAAAATTGTGTTACATTTTTCAGGCAGTCTTTTTTTTTAAATAAAAACCTAATATCCCCCTAAAACCTAATATATTAAAATATATATTAAGTTTTAATCAGTTTCACAATCGTCCATGTGAACATAATATATATTTCAATATACTTTTACATATACTTTATTTCATGTATAAAATTTTTTTCATGAGCTAAACAACGTTAGCCAGAATAGAAACGCTTAGATAATCAATGAACTGCATGAATTCTGTTACATTACGTTTTTATAATGCTAAAAAAACATTTTATTAAGCAAATCACAATACTTTATCCACGACTGATAATTTGTGTAAATCTTTCTAGCATTCGTCTTTTTTTTTTTTTTAATAAGAATCGAATATTCCACCTAAAACCCGAATTTAGTTTTATCACTCCGTTCCAGATGGGCACTAACTCTAGTGCGACATCGCAAAACGGGCCAAAAACTTCTTACTCCCTCCATAGCAAACTGCTTGCGGCTTGCACGCTCAGTGTAAGCATTTTTCTGAGGTTTTTTCACCACTCAAAATGTAATTTCTGTAGCTGGTAAAAGAAATATCCACTCGAAAGAGAGTTTAGATGGCCCAAAGAAGAAAAAAAAAATGATGTTCTTGGCAAAAAGAGCATCGGTTTAGAAGAAGGTTTTCCTTTTCTTTAAATTGAAAAGGATGTGTCGCAAAAATCTTTTCACTTTTTTTCGTCCTTTTTTTTTTTTTACTTTATAAATTTATTCGTTTTTCTTTCCTTTTAGAGAATTATCGGGCGCTTAAGGTCTGGATTTCATTACATTCTTTAATCTTCTTAAACGTTAACGACGAGATGATAAAGATTCTTATTTAATTAGAGAAAAAAAAGAGTGAATGTATTTTGGGATCATTTGCAGGAACGAGATGATCAACAGAGTAAGTGAAACTGAATGAACGACAATGAGAAATGCTGGTGGGTGGTCTGTTTTATTTCAGTATACGAATAATTTCATAAAGAGAGTGGATTTTATTATAATATGCTGAAAGATGATATTTTTTTTTTTGTCGGTGTATTTGGATATTGCTTTATTTTAAAATGTCTCCGCCTTGCTAAGATAATGAATATATCTTTAACTGATTGGAATATTTTCTTCGTGAAGATATTTTTAATTATTATATTTTGTTGCTTTACAAAAAATTAATGAAACAATTTTTACTTATACAAACGGGTGACTTATTTTATGAACATTTATATGCTTTAATTTTATGGACTTTATTTTTACAAAAAAAATATGCTCGAAACAGTATCTCACTTTCAGTAAATAAACAAATTGATTTGCCTTTTTGGAAAAAAGCATAAATTGTAACCATGCTTGTATATTATATTTTATAAGGTATTTTAATCAAAACATTTTAGTTGTTGTCTTTTAAACGCAGGGCTTGATTATCTTGTATAAATCCATATAAAAATATGATTAGAGCTTAATATATATTTCAATATACATTTACATATTCTTTATAACGAATCTTAAGATAATTAATAAAATAATCAACTAGACCCATTATATTTGAGAATATATGAATTAAAATATATTTTTATTCGCCATAAATTTTTATCAGGAACTAAACAACGTTAGTCAGAATAGAAACGCTTAGATAATCAATGATATGCATGAATTTTCTTACATTACGTTTTTATAATGCTGAAAACATTTTATTGAACAAATCCCAGCACTTAATCCCCTACTAATAATTTGAGAAGAATTTTAAGACATTCGTCTTTATTTTTTAAATAAAAACCGAATATTCCACCTAAAACCCCAATTTAGTTTTATCACACCGTCCCACATGGACACTTAACTTTAGTGAGACATCGCAAAACTGGATCAAAACTTCTTTTAATTGCATCTTACTCACTTCATAGCAAACTGTTTGGTGGCTTGCAGTCTCTGTGTAACCATTTTGCTGGGTGTTTTTATTCCCTACTCAAAATGTAACTTCTCTAGCTTTGAAAAAGAAGTATCCACTCGAAAGGTAGTTTAGATGGCCCAAAAGAAAAAGAAAAAATTATGTTCTTGGCAAAAAGAGCATCCATTTAGAGAAGATTTCCCTTTTCTTCAAATTGAAAAGGATGTGTCGCAAAAATCTTACTTTTACTCTTTTTTTTACTTGTCAAATTTATTCGTGTTTCTTTCCTTTTAGAGAATTATCAAGCGCTTAAGCTCTAGATTTCAATACATTCTTTAATCTTCTTAAATGTTAACGACGAGGTGATAAAGATTCTTAATTAATTAGAGAAAAGAGTGAATGTATTTTGGAATCATTTGGAGAAACGAGATGATCAACAGAGTAAAGTGAAACTGAATGAACGACAACTAGAAATGATGGTGGGTGATCTGTTTTGTTTCAGTGTGCGAATAATTTCATAAAGACAGTAGATTTTATTATAACTTGCTGAAAGAGAAAATTTCTTTTTTGAGTGGGTGTATTTGGATATTGCTTTATTTTTTAAATTGCGCACGCCTTGTCAATATAATGAATAAACCTTTAAATAATTGGAATATTTTCTTTATAAATATATTTTTATCTATATTATATTTTGTTGCTTTAAAAATTAATGAAACAAATTTTGTCTTGTACAAAAGGGTGATTATTTTCTGAACATCTATATCTTTTAATTTTATAGGCCACATTTTTATTTAAAAATATGCAGGAAACAGTAACTCATTTGCAAATAATAGACAAATGGATTTGTGTTTGTTTGAAATGGCATGAATTGTAATCATGTGTGTTTTATTATATTTTATAAGATATCTTAATCAAAACATTTTAGTTGTTGTCTTTTAAGCACAAATCCTGATAATGTTTTACATATATTCATATAAAAATCTGATTAAGGCGTAATATATATTTCAATATACTTTTACTTACACTTTATTACATATTTAATTTTTCATCGACTAATCAAATTTAGCCAGAATAGAAACGCTTAGATAATCAATGCAAGGCACGAATTTTGTTATATTACGTTTTTATACTGTTGAAAAACTTTTTATTAAGCAAATCAGAGCACTTTATCCACGACTGATAATTTGTGTAAAATTTTCAGGTATTCGTCTTTTTTAAAAAACCAAACATTCCACTTAAAACCCGAATTTAGTTTTATCACTCCGCCCCACATAGGCACTTAACTCTAGAGCGACATCGCAAAACGGGCTCAAAACTTCTTTTAATTGCATCTTTCTCACTCCTTAGCAAACTGCTTGAGGCTTGCTCGCTCTGTGTAAGCATTTTATTGAGGGTTTTTTTTTTCACCGATCAAAATGTAACTTCTGTAACTGTTAAAAGAACTATCCACTCGAAAAGAGTTTAGATGGCCCAAAGAAGAAAGAAAAAATGGTGTTCTTGGAAAAAGAGCATCCGTTTAGAGAGGGTTTTCCTTTTCTGTAAATTGAAAATGATGTGTCGCAAAAAATCTTTTCACTTTTTTTAAATCTTTTTTTTTACTTCTCAAATTTATTCGTGTTTCTTTCCTTTTAGAGAATTATCAAGCCCTTAAGCTCCAGATTTCATTACATTCTTTAATCTTCTTAAATGTTAACGACGAGGTGATAAAGATTCTTAATTAATTAGAGAAAAAGAGAGTGAATGTATTTTGGAATCATTTGGAGAAACGAGATGATCAACAGAGTAAGTGAAACTGAATGAACGACAATTAGAAATGATGGTGGGTGATCTGTTTTGTTTCAGTGTACGAATAATTTCATAAAGATCGAGGATTTTATTATAATTTGCTGAAAGAGGGGTTTCTTTTTTGTGTTGGTGCATTTGGATATTGCTTTATTTTAAAATAAACCGTCTTTTCAAATGAATTAATAAACCTTTAAACGATTGGAATATTTTCTTCGTAAAAGATATTTTTATTTATTTTATTTTTTGAGTTTTACAAAAAAATTAACGAAACAAATTTTTTCTTATACAAAAGGGTGGCTTATTTTCTGAACATTTATGTCTTTTATTTTTATATGCCTTATTTTTATGAAATGAACATGCAGGAAACAGTAACTCCTTTGCAGATAATAGACAAATTGATTTGTTTAGTGATAAAACCAAATTCTGTTTTTTAGTGGAATATTCGGTTTTTATTTAAAAAAAAAAAAAGAAAAAGACGAATGTCGGAAAATTTTACACAAATTATCAGCTGTGGATAAAAGGCAGTGATTTACTTAATAAAAATGTTTTTCACCATTATAAAAACGTAATCTAACAGAATTCATGAAGCTCATTGATTGTCTGAGCGTTTCTATTTTGGAGAACGTATAATATATATGTATCAAATAATAAATAAATATATGTATCAACTCCAAAAAGAAGAAATCCATAATTACCGTTAACCTATAGCTCTGCTGTCGGCCACAAATCTGTTGTAAGTGTGATTTTGCTCTTGTTGATTTAAGAACAATTTAACATTCATCGTTTACCATTCATCCATCGAATTATTAACAACCCTTGTTTGGAAATCAAGTAAATAACCAGAAAATTTACGGATAAATATAATCGTATGTGACAAATAATTCACAGTAAAATATCAAATTAACACCTTTCATTTTAGTATATGTACACACTTAATTCTTTTTCCACTAAGGCGAAACTGTTCTTAAATCGACAAGCTTAAAAGTCACACTTACAACAGTTTTGTGGTCGACTGCAGACCTATAATTATCGGTTATCATGCTTTCATCATGGCTTTCATGACTTTCATCGTGGCTTTCATAACTTTCATCATGGCTTTCATAACTTTTATGGCTGTCATAGCTTTCACTATGGTCATCATGGCTTTCATCTTTTTGGAGTAGTTACTGCATGAAAGGTCAGTGGGGAACAAATTGCCCTGAAGGAGATTTCGCTTGACTCTTTATAGAATGTCCTTTTCCTTCACTAGTTGAATTGTGTTTTGCGGAGATTATAAAGAAAATATTTTTTTCTTAGACTTTGCCTCTCTAGTGACTTCTTTGACTTACTTCTTCTTCCCTCACCTTTTCTTTTTTTTTTTATTTTCAAAGTCGTCTTTATGTATTTAGAAGGGCTGAATGCATAATTCTGTCTTATTATTGGCTTGTGATCCGATATTATTTTTGTTCTTTAATTTATCTCCACACCACGAATAGTATCCTTTTGACGCTTGAAATTGTCCTCCGTTCATCACTAGCTATTTTTCCGTGTTTAATTGTACTATTACAGTGCTAGGGTGTGGAATTTGGTCGCACAGGCGCAATTTTTCTGATACTTTGATGAAACAAGATCATTATTTGTGTGGACAGTGTGTAAATTCAAGCTTTAAAGACGCCTTGTTGTTTTTCAGTTTTGACTTCTACGACATTGACTGTGAGTATTCATCGTAACAGTCTTTTCTTTTCGCAAGGAGGATTAACGAGAAGTACACTTATTCTTAGATAATTAAGTCCAGAAAGAAATCATATCAAGTACTGCTGTTGAATTAAGCGTATCTCTCTTTGCTATGGACTCCAGTCCTGACGTTCAATTAAGTTTTTATGACCTATCCAGTAAATATTGAAAAAGCTGGATTCGAACTGAACAGTCCGGCTTGACAGAAGAATTTTGTTTTTCTTCTGGACAATCAACAAATGTCTAATGACATTTTTCTTTTTTTCTCTCTTTTTACAAAAGAATTATACAAATTAATATAATTTTAGAATGTTTTGACAAAAAATACATAATTAAACAGAGTTTCTTCTTCATTGGTTCAAACGCCTCCTGGTGGGCCAGGGCCGTCTGCTCTACTGGCGAATTTTGAGACTGGAGATGTTTTCTTTTTTTATGGAATAGGGTTAATTAAACAATGTAATTCGCAATATTTTAATTTAAATAAGAAATTTAAATTAAAAGAATATCTCAGTACGACAAATGCTAATAGCACAATATATTAAAAAAAGTTAATTTTAAAAAAAAACAGAATTTTGAGTAGTTTATTTTTCTCAAAATACAAATGTTAAATTTCAAAACAAATAAATTTAATTAAAAAAATAATTAACCAAATTGAAATCTATAATGGATGCATCTTCTATTATATGCATGTTAAAAGCAACTCGTACAATAATGGAGGTCGTTTTCAACTTTTGGCATTTTTGTAGATTGCGTGAACATCAACAATTGCACTATTTTGTTTCACCCAGTCCCATTTGAAGTGAAATTCATCCAAAAGTTAGTTCTATTGAGGAAGTGCTTTCAAGACATGGGCAAAAACATCCCTCATGCAGTCATTCATTAGTAGATGGCAACTGAGCTAATATTGACCTGGTACTCCATCACCAGAGAACCAATAAACGAGTCCCCTTCTGCTTATTTTTATGTACTTTGCAGCTTAATGACAGAGTAAGAAGGAGAAGACCTTATAATTTCGGCAAACTCGTCTCTGGAATATGGTTGAAACCCTCTAATATTAGGCTTGACTGAAGTAAGCTGACTAAGAGGAAATGAAATTATTTGTAACTATCTTTGATTCATGTCTTTCTGTTCTCTTTAAATTTTTTAAAACTACGCTGTCAATACAGATGAAAACAATAAGGAAAAACTACTCTGCAGAATCAAAAGGAAATGGAATGCAATATATAAAGAAATTTAATAAAAATATATGTTATACAATGAGACATTATGTTTGTTCAAAATAGTTTGATCGCGCACAATTTCAGAACAGAAACCCACTAAAAATATCGAAGAATAGCTCTCACGAAGTATGGATACTTATTATTGAAAACAAAATATTTTTAAGTATTAATACAATGAATAAAACAATAAATAATATTTTTAATATGTTAATATTAATGTTATGCAATGAGGCATTATGCTTTGTTCAAAATAGTTTGGGATCACGCACATTTTCAAATAAAATAAGAACAGAAACTCACTAAAAATGTCAAAGAATAACTATCAAGAAGAATGGATATTTATAACTGAAAACAAAATATTTTTAAGTATTAATAGAATAAATAAAACTAATAATAGTAAAAAAATATATGTTATACAATGAGGCATTATGTTTGTTCAAAATAATTTGGATCACATACAATTTCAGGTAGTAAAATAAGAACAGAAACCCACTAAAAAGTCGAAGAATAGCTAACACAATATTTATTACTGAAAACAAAATATTTTAAAATATTAATACAATAAATAAAACAAATAATAACAGAAAGATAAACTCTATACACTGAAACATTATGTTTGTTCAAAATAGTTTGGATCACTAAGTATGGATATTTATAATTAAAAAACAAAATATTTTTAGTATTAATACATTAAACAAAACAAATAATAATAAAAATATTTTTATATAATGATGCATTATGTTTGTTCAAAATAGTTTGGATGACGCACAATTTCAGGTAATAAAATATAAGAACAGAAACCCACTAAAAAGGTCGAAGAATAGCTATCACAAAGTATTGATATTTATTACGGAAAACAAAATATTTTTTAAGTATTAATGAAATAAATAAAACAAATAATAATAAGTAAAATATGTAAAAATGAAAATCTGTTTAACTAAACTAAAAGTTTCTATATTCAAGAAGTCAAAGTCATCAAAATAATCAGCAACAAAACTTTATTATCTAATGTACTAGCAGAACAAATAATCTTTTGAATATATATATACATATAAAAATGCATATTAAATTATATATCAATTTGCGATTCAGTAAATGTTTTAGGAGATATTTTTATACATAAAATATAAATTTATTAAAGAGAATTGGTAAATTTATAAGAAAGACTAATAATTCAGTTGAATTTCAAATTTCCAGAATTATTGAAAAAGAGATTTTGATAGTCTCCAATATTTTTTATTAAAAAAAAAAACTTAACTATATAAATGTTAAGTTTAAATTTTAAGCTTATCAATATTAAGTTTACCAATAAATGTTAAGTTTATTAATTATTAATCTTAAGTTTACCAATGTTAGGTTTAAACGTTAAGTTTATTAATAAGTTTACCAATAAATGTTAAGCTAACTAACTATTAATGTTAATGTTACCAATATTAAGTTTATTAATAAGTTTACCAATAAATGTTAAGCTAACTAACTATTAATGTTAATGTTACCAATATTAAGTTTATTAATAAGTTTACCAATAAATGTTAAGCTTACTAATTATTAATGTTAATGTTTTACCAATATTAAGTTTATTAATAAGTTTACCAATAAATGTTAAGTTTACTAATTATTAATGCTAAGTTACCAATGTTGAGTAAAAATGTTAAGTTTACTAATGTTAAGTTTATTCATGTTACGTTTACCAATAAATTACCAATGTCAAGTTTATTAATGTTTGCAAGTTTTTTACCAATAAATGTTAACTTTACTAATTATTAATATTAAGTTTACCAATAAATGTTAAGGTTATCAATGTTGAGTTTACCAATTAATTTACCTTTTCAAATGAAATGAATTTCGCTTCATTATAAAAATGAATACACAAATTTATTGAAACAAGGAATATGAAATGTCTTGCATTAAATACACTTTTATGTTCTTTCTGTCAGAAACATTTATATTCATTATATATACTCACATATAATAAATGTTGAAGAGCTACTGCCAAATTACAGCGTTGTAATAAAATAGGTAACTCAAAGTATTGCTTATTCTCAAATACAAAAATAAAAGTTTGTTTTCTTTCCCACGTAAAGCATTTTTCTATTTACTTGATTCTTAATATGGAGGAATAAAAAGAAAAAGAAAAAAAAAACCCTGTAGAATGCTTTCCATCACGCGAAGCGAGTATTAAAATAATGAACTGGCTACAAATTTTCTTTATTTCTTAATTAAGATGTCAATAAGAACATTAAAAATGAAAATGATGTGCAAAAGAGATTATTCCAATCCATTATTTTTAATTTGGTAAATAAATTTTATATTTGAGAAAGATATATTTGTCTTGTAAAGAGATTTCTGTTTTTTTTTTTTTTTTTAAGTATCTCAATAATCTATTGTGAAATCTGAACAATAAATAAACATTAGAATGGTAAAACAATAATAGACAGACAAAAATTTTTACCTAACAAATTTGATTTTTGTTTAATGAAATTTTTTTGTTAAATTTGTATATTAATGAAAAAATATACTTACAAATAGAACAATAATTTAATAATTATCTATTTTCAGCAGATACAACGAGAGGAGATGTTTACCTGTTGTATTGCATGACCAGGGATCTCATGTCCTGAGCACACGTATATTTCTCTTTACACTTTTATGTATCTTCAATTTTTAAAAGAACATAAATTATGACTGATTTAACAAATTTGCTTTTTTGTTTAATAACTTTTTTTTTTTTAAATTTCGTATATTAAGGAAAAATATACTTAAAAAAATACACCAACAATTTAATAGTTATCTATTTTCAGCAGATACAACGCGAGGAGATGTTTGCCTGTTGTATTGGATGGCCAGGGATCTTAAGCCCTGAGCACACATACACCTCTCCTTTTTAGACTTTTATGTATCTTTAATTTTTAGGGTTTTACTTGTGTAATTTTTAAATGTTTTTAGTGTTTTGATATTGTCAAGTTTTTTTAATTCTAATCAATCATGATGATTTTTTTGTTTTGTTTTTGTTAGAATTAAATTTTGTTTTAGAATGATTTTTGTTAGAATTAAATTTTGTTTTAGAATGATTTTTGTTAGAATTAAATTTTTTTTTTAGAATTATTTTTGTTAGAATTAAATTTTTTGTTTTAGAATTATTTTTGTTAGAATTAAAAATTTTTTTTTTGTAATATTTTGGTAGTATGTAATTCTGAATTGATTGCTGTATTATTCTACGGCGGCAGGCCTGATGTAAATGGATTGAGTTCCAATTTTACCATATGAACAACAACATATTTTCTGCAGATTCTAATCATTTAAAATAAAACTTTCTAAATATTTATCTTAATGAAAGTGCACATATGTATCATTTATAAAATACTTACTTATAAATAGAACAGAAATTTAATAGTTATCTATTTTCAGTAGATACAACGAGAGAAGTTTGCCTATTGTATTGATGGCCAGGGATCTCATATCTTGAGCACACGTTTACTTCTCTTTTGGACTTTTATGTATCTTTAATTTTTAAGGGTTTACTTCTGTAGTCTTTAAATGCTTTAATGTTTCGATATTTTCAAGTTTTAATTCTAATGATGATCTTTTTTCTGTGTTCGTAATATTTTGGTTATATATGATTCTGAATTGATTGTGGTATTATTTTTCGACGAGTGACCTGATATAAATAGATTGAGTTTCAATTTTTCCATATCAACACATATTTTCAGCAGTTTCTAAACATTTAAAATAAACTTCCTATATATTTATCTTAATGAAAGTGTACATATTGTAATATCTCGGTCTATACTAGACGTATAACAACTTCAAGAAGAAGGCCCTTTCAGGTTCATGTGAACACTTTAAATTTTATTTACAAGCATTATTTAAAGAATTCTATTTACAATGAAATGATAATTAAAGATACAAATCAGATACACAAGTGCAGTTCACTCCAAGGACGAAATTTTCAAAGTTCTTACCTTAATTAACACACGAGTTGATAAACAAAACCACGAGGGGACTCATGTTGTAAACAGACGGAAACTTCCGGCCTGTTCAATTACTTTTAGAAAAAGGGGAAAATAACACTTCTTGTCGATTTCTTGCTTAAATATTCTTATACAAGAATCAGGATATTAACAAACTTTTATTTTTATCGTATTCCTCATAGTTCTCTTCAAGTATTTAATTTTTTCCTTTGTATGAAATCTTTTGTATTTTCTTTTTTGTATACCTTTTGTATGTGTGTGCGAATCTCGAGTTTTGGAAGAATCCTTTGGGAAAACTGCCGCATGGAAGAACGAAACTCTCACTAATCAACCTGACTGCATTCCATTTTAAATCTCAGATTTTTATTTTGTTGCAAATAGATAGGGCAAGTTTTAATTGCTACAACATAATTTATTGTTTACAATATCTATCCTGCTTTCTTGCTTTTACTACGTTTGAGTTTTGGACTTGTTATTCTGTGCACGGCATTTCCAAATATAGGATTAACATTATAGTTTTTTTTCCCGCAAATATTATATACTGAAGGGAACAATAAAAAAAAACTATTAAACGAAATCAGGAGAAAGAACAAACATCTGTTATTAAATAACACACAAATAGAACATGAATAACTAAAATCATAAGTAATTATTGAACTATTATTCATGGAATCTCAGATAAAGACATTTGCAAATTGTTGCATTGATGTGTTAATTGTGGTGCACTTAAATATTTCACTTCACTTAGATAATTGCTCCTTTTATATGTATTGTGTGAGGTGCAATGAACTGTTTTTGCCATCCCACTTTAGGACGTTTTTGGCATCTCGTGGCTATCAAATATCGAACATTCTTTGCATGGAAGTAAAAGAGCTTGACATAACATGGGGTCGGAGAACGGCTGACAAGCGCGGACAATGCTGGGCGAAAGATCACGTGAAGACAGCAGATATTTCATACTTTCAGCAGATAAACACAGATATATCCATTGTCTAATTAAAAAAAGGGATTACTAACATTAGATGAGACACAAAACTGGACACCAATTTTTGATAAATGCAGAGGTCTCTCGGAAAACATTCGATTTTTCTGTGCTCCGCGTTCTTGTTTTTTGGTCGCTGATATGTCCTCTTAGATGAAGCCAAGAAACACTTGTATCAAACATATAATCAATTTTTGTATTCCATTCGAGTCAATAATTGATCTGAGACACAAAAAAACTTTTAGTTATGGAAGGTACAAACATGATAATGATACAGATGCATCTACTGTGATGTTTTTTATGCCTTGATTTTTAATTCCTTGATTGGGATACCAGCTTTCTAACCTTCTTTGTGTGTCCTCTTAGATGAAGTTAAGATTCCCTCATATGAAACACATAATCAATTTTTATATTCCAATCTAATCATTAATTGAATCTGAAACCCCTAAACTAACACCCTGACTTTCAGTTCTTGGATGGTACGAACATGATATACAGGCAGATGCATTTCTGTGGTGTTTTATATTTGATTTTTGTTCCTTGATTGCGATACCAGCTTTATAACCTACTTTTTTGACTTCTTCCCTTTTGTCAAGATTATGAACAAACGGACAGTCACTTCGTTTCTTATCAAAACGCTTTCATTTTCTCGAAAGCGGGTTACCAAAATTGTTGACTTGAGCTGCTTACGAACATGTGCAGAAGTCTCATTAAACGCTTCAACAGCTTTCCGTAAGAATGCGTTGCGAAGTAATGCTCAATCATAAAAATTTGTTCTGCTTTAGTAAAACTCATCTCGATCTTTCACCAAATTAATAGCTTTTGAAGCTAACAGCATGAAATGAAACCGAAATTTGAAGCGAGATATTACTTATAACAGTATAATGGCTCCGCGCATTGAAACAATTTGCCATTAATGCCAATTTTCTGAAATTTGGGTTAAGAACTTTTTGTTACTCCTTCAGCAATTTATTATACAACATTTTAATGCAGAACAATTTATTCTATATAATCCATTTATATAATAACATTTTATTATTTAGGAATTAAATTATATTATAATTATAATTTACTACATTATTTACATTTTTTCTCCGTTTTTTTTCTTTTATTCTAATTACTGGCATTATGCCAACAAAGAAAAATTTCCTTCTACTAACCTTACTATATATTCTTAACAAGGTTATCTTTTTTCCCCTTTATTTGTGTTTAGTTTTCAAAAAACCCTGGTATGTCCTAGAGCATGTTAAATATGCTATAGCTGCTGTTCATGCTTATGATTTGGTCAAGAAGGACAAGTTTCTATGTTAACAAAGCATGTTTCTTTGTCAGGTTTAACAGTTGTACAGCAGCAATTTATGATTATATTTTTATATTCTCAACTGTACTTTTCTTTACACCTCATGTAAAATAATAATCACTTTATTTTGTACTACTATTATGTGTTTCGTGAATAAGTATTGTCTGGTTTTCTTTTGCCCTCTATTAAGTAGCAATTTTAAGCACATAAAATATATTAATGAGCAAAAACATTTTATTACGTTTTTATTGATATTTGAATCCTTATTTTTAAACAAAAATAGAAGTTTGTTTTATTGATTTTCAGTGGAGGTGCTATCAACCGCAACTTGCTGTAATCAATGGGTTGTTTCTTTGTTTTCATTAATTAATATAACTAGTTAATAGGTACTGGTTTTCTTTTGAGAAGGTCTCATAGAAGAAGGTATTCTTTTTACATGTATAGGATTTTATTGATGTACTAAAGTGCCACCTTGAGTGAAATTGTTCGCAGATTAACATAATATGTCGATATTTTCAAGGAAACCCTTAAAATTTAAAACGTATTTATTTCTGTTAATTTTATTAAACGTTTTCATGTAAATTTAAAACCATTTATTCAAGTATTTTTTTCAGAAACTTCTAAAAGGTATACGTTCTTAAACCAATGTATATGAATCCAAAATTTTCTGAAAATAATATTAATATGATGTATTAATATTAAACATGCGTAGTTAATCAATTCCATCCTTAATTTAATTATCTTATAAAAAGGACTCACAGATTAAAATATATCTTTCTTTTAATTTTTACATTAACATAAATGCCTTTTGGATTAAATAATCATGCATATTTAAAAATTAAATAATGGGAATATGGCTTAATATAACAAACACACCATATATATATATATATATATATACTATATATACTATTGTTGTGATGTGTGATGTATAGATATATATATATATATATATATATACTTGTACATCACACCAGTAGTAGATGTATAGATATCTCACCATACAACTGTGATTTGGGATTAGATGCTTTTGGAATTAATTATCCAAACGTCGAATGTGAGAGACTTGGAGAAAGGTATAGTAATGACATGAGGCCCGGCGCCTTCTGTAACTGCAGATGCTGTAATACTCTGACAGTACACATTACGCGTTGTGTATAATACCTGCAATGAGGTATACTATGGAGAACGATTACCTTTATATGCTAGTAAAAATGTTACTTTGAAACAAAATAACAATAAAAAGAAAATCTGAAATGCTATTGATTATTTGGTAAAATAGAAATAATACAGAATTACAGAAAATTAATAATTACAGAAGTGTCAACAAATTTCTGCGATAATGTTAATAATAAATTGTATAAAGCATCATAAAAAGCTAGTATCTATAATCATCACACAATCCCATATTTACCGATTTTCATAATATATTTCTAAAAATAGAGCAGACGGTGCATGAAGCGTAGAAATTTGAATTTATGTAAATGCTAATTTGTCATCTAAAAGTAGGAATGGAACTTATTGTTTTTTTTATTTTATAATTGTTTTGTTGTTTGTTGATGAATCAACAAACACAACTTTTGGAAAACATTTGATCAAATCTTCACATTTTGACATCTGTTGATTAGTTATATTTGTGTAACCATTAGCATATTTTGTTTGTTACTTGTTTATGATTCTAATGGAGAAAACAAAAATATTCAAATATTGTTGTTTGTTGATGAAGTATACTTTTGGAAAGTATTCGATCAAATTTTGCCATTTTGACATCTGTTGATTGATTATATTTGTGTAACCATTAACATATTTCAATATGTTTCACGTTCAATATTCTAATGGTCAAAAAGTATTCAAACTTTATAAAGCATTCTAAAAATTGAACGAAATATTCTTTTCAAGTGGACAAACACTTACTTATGTTACACTTGGCTAACAGTACGTTCACCACTAAGAACTGTCTCCTCTTCTTTCAATTTAATGAACACTTAGCCGGACAGACACTGTTTGTACGTAAAAACAAAAATGTATTCCTATAAATGAATAACTTGAATCAATAAGGTTTCTAAATAAAGGAATAATAAGCAAAATGGTATCTGCTTTTCTTTTGTCTACTGTATTTTCTAACTTTACTTAAACAGTATCGGTTTTTTTTTTCAGAAGAATTCCGGCACACTATATAGTGAGCAGAAATGTTCTGTTTAGCAAATGATGTTTTTATGCAAAAATATGTATGCTAAATGATGCTTTTATGCAGTAGATTTATGCCTGTTATATTCTGCATATTCCTACATTCATGAATTGTATGTCTTTTGCAAACACGATGGCAGATGGTACTTAAAAATATCTCCGTAGTATTCCTATGGATATATTACATGGATATATCCATAGGAATATCCTATGGATATTCTCCATAGTATAGCTATGGATAATACCACACAGTGACTTAAGCATATATTACAGACATCAGACATCAGTAGAATAAGCATATATTTGATCATGTACGATTTAAGACAAATATTTTTTTACCGCATTTTACTTTTGCACAAAAATTTACTTTTGTTTTCTTTAAACTGAACTTTCGAATAACCCTGTTCATGCACTCTTATGAGCCAATAAGCCAGAAGTGCTTTACTAAGTGTGTGTCCGTTACTATATTCTAGTACTGTATGTAGACGTGCTACTAAGCATGGTACAGTAATGAATAGCATAACAACAGAAATGGTTGAAGCATTTTCCTGTCTGCCAGCGCTGGCAAGAATTGGGAATTTTCTCCTGCAGGCAAATGATTTCAAGTAGTCTCAGAATAACAAATAATAAGGGAGACAAATCTGTTGTATTTTTTGGGGGGAGGGAAGCATTCTGCACACGAGGTAGTGTGGAAAATGTTCTGTTCTGTAGATGTTGTTCTGTTCTGGGCACTAGATGTTGATTTTATTCAGTAGATTTATTCCAAACACGATCACAGATGGTACGGGAAGATGGTACTTAAAAATATCTCCATAGGATGACATATGGTACTTTAAAATTCAACAAAATAATCTGCATAGTGAATTAAAATTAATGAATTGTTTGCTTTGCAAATACGATGGCAGATGGTAATAATGATGACAGATGGTACCTTCAAAATGATAGAAATTGATGATTATTATTCTTTATTGCTATAAATAATACTACACAGTGACTTTAGCACATTACTCACACGAACATAATTAGAATAAGGCATAAAATTTCATTAAATTAAAGTGAATTAAAAATTCATGAATTGTTTGCTTTTGCAATACGATGACAGATGGTAATAATGATGACAGGTGGTACTTAAAATATTCCATAGAAATCCATGATAATTATTATTTCTTATAGCTACAGATAATACCACACAGTGACTTAAGCATATTACTCACAAAAACATCATTAGAATAAGGCACAAAATTTAATTAAACTAAATTGAATTAAAATTCATGAATTGTCAAGCACGATTGCAGATGTTACGAATGATGACAGATGGTACTTAAAAAATAGCTACATACTATTCCAAGATGATTATTATTCCTTATAGTTTCAAATAATAAAAATACATAAAATTTACCATGGAGAATTTCAGACACATACTTTTTTTTACCGCATTTTCTTTTTTGTACCAAATTTTAATGTTTACTTTTGAGTCGAACTTTTGAATAACCTCGTTCATATATGAGACTATGGACAAGAAGTACGTATGTTCAAAATTTATATGAGAAATGTTTGTAGATTTAAAAGATAAATTTTATTTTAAAAACTTCAGATTTAGCGTCTATAAGATTTCAAAGAACTTAAATATTTGATTAATTATATGTGGGTTCATATAATCACATTACAAAAATGTTAATTTCAGTGCAAAAGTCTCAGCCAAAAGAGCATTTTTAAAAATATGAAAAACGCTTCATATAACTCATCATAAAAATTAATTCTATCATTTTTTAATTCGTATTTTTTTTTATCTTACAGACGAAAACTGATATTACCTTACACTAAAAATCCTTTTATTCTAAATTAAATTTTGAGCATTTTATATTTGCCTCTTGAGAAGATATTTTCTGTCAGTCTATTGATTTGTGCATTAAATATACTGGGGGATATCATCCGCATATATTACAACCTCAAACGAGACAGGCAGGGATAAAATTCATTAAAGTTAAGTAGAGAACACCGATACTGACCCCATTGTAGGAAGATTGGATGAAGTACACTTGAAATAGTTGGAGATGTGCGTTACTAAATGTCCAGGGCTGTTTCTGACTGTCATTGTCATTTGCGGTTGAAACATTTCGACGTTCAAGCATAGTTTTGGTCAGATAGATGAAATTAAATTTAGATATAAAAAATGATACAACACAACTGAATCTAAATTAAATAGAAGTTCTTTATTTTGTGTTAAAATTATTTATTCAAAATTATTAGCAATAATTGAAGATTATAGGAATGGCTTTTTTTGTACAGATTGAATTTAAAACAAAATTCAATCGAACTTATTTCATTCAACACATTCTTGCTTTTTAATATATTTTTTCCCCACTGTCTTTTGCCTAATTGCTTTTGACAATTTCTTCTTACGTAAAGATGATCCAGAAAAAAATTTCTTGACAATTTCTCGAATAGACACCATTTTATAGTATCTAAAGGCAAGGCGAGAGACTAGCCCCTCTGTGAGCTCGGTGTTCCACAAGTTTCGTGCTCGAGTACGCAGTATTGACATGGATGTTTGTAATTGTTCAGAATCCACTTTAAACTGTAAGTCCCACTCTAATAAGACTGTAGAGCATATAATAAGAATTACTTAAATACAAACATCATTAGGATAAGGCATAAAATTTCATTACATTATGTTGAATTAAAATTCCTAAATTGTTTGCTTTGCAAACACGATGGCAGGTGGTACTTAATTAATATCTCCATAGTATTATATAATGATTATTATTCCTTATAGCAACAAATAATATAATACCATATTAAAATTTACTATGGGATATTTTTAGACATGCTTTTTACAACATTTTTTTTTGTACCAAACTTTTATTGTTTACTCTTGAACCGAACTTTGAATAACTTGTTCATTTACTCCTATGAGACTAGCAAGAACGTAAAAATATATAAGAGCTTAAAAAACGTATGTTCAAGATTTTATATGTAAATATTTTCAAATTTAGAAAGATAAATTTTATTTAAAAACCTTTAGATTTAGCTTTCATAAAAGATTTCAAAGGAGAACTTAAATATTGAATTAATTATATTAAGATTCATATAATCACGTTAAAAAATTTTAGTTTTAGTGTAAAAGTCTCAGCTAAGAGAATATTTTAAATGGAAAACGATAAATCTTCGTAAAAATTAATTCTATCATTTTTTAATTCTTTCTAATATGCACCACATTTTTTTTTTTTTTTTTTTTATCTTCCAGAAGAAAATTGATATTAACTTACACTAAAATTCCTTTTATTCTAAATTAAATTTTGAACAGAAATTACATCTTGCTTTTAACATCACACTGCAAAGTTTTTTATGCTTTGAATAAAATTAATTTATGCTGTGCGTTTTCTTTGCTGAATAAAAATTCACACAGTAAAAAATTTGATGAGTAAGCCGGAGTTGCTGATTAAAGCCTAATATAATAATGTAAGCTAGTATAATTAATTTTACCGTTACTTAGGAAAAATCAATTAGTATTTTCGCCAGAGGAGAAAACGATGCCCTTCAAAAGAATTTGTAGACGAAGTACAATAAATAAAGTATATTTCCGACTGTCTTAAGCATGTTTAAACAGGATTAGCCCTCAGAATTTACCTAGCCAATTCATATATCTATTTGCCTCTTGAAGAAGATATTTTCGTCAGTCTATTGATTTGTGCATTAAATATACTTGGAGATACTATCCGAATATATTAAAATCTCAAGCGAGACAGGGAGGGATAAAATTCATTAAAGTTGAGTAGAGAACACCGATACTGACCCCATTGTAGGATAAGTGGATAGAGTACACTTGAAATAGTTGAAGATGTCTGTTACTGAATGCCCAGAGCTATTTCTGACTAGCATTGTCATTTGCGGTTGAAACATTTCAATTTTCAAGCATAGATATGATCAGATACTGAAATTAATTTTGGATTTAAATGATACAACATAATATTTATTATTCAATAAGACTTTTCTATATTAAAAAATGCATTTGATTGTTAGTGTACATTTTGAAATACGGAATTGAAACTAAACAAAATTAAATTTCTTTATTTTGTGTTAAAATTATTTATTCAAAATTATTAGCAATAATGGAAGATTATAGGACTGTTTTTTTTTTAAGTACAGTTTTAATTTAAAAACAAAAAAATCCAATCAAATGTATTTCAATTAACACATTCTTGTTTTTAAATATTTTTTTCAAACTATTATTCGCATAATCGTTTTTTTAACAATTTTTCTTACATAAAGATGATTCAGAAAAAAATTTCTGGACAATTTCCCTAATAGACACTATTTTTTATGGCATCTAAAAATTCAAAGCAAGGCCTGAGAACCGAGTGACTAGTGCGCTGGAGCTCGATGACACAAGTTTCGTATTCGATACCGGAATTGACATGGTTGTTTGTAATTATTCGGAATACACTTTAAACAGTAAGTTTCTCTAATATGACTTTAGGACATATAATAAGCGTATTACTTAAACAAACAATATGAGGATAAGCCATTAAATTTCATTAAATTAAATTGAATTAAAATTCATAAATTGTTTGCTTTGGCAAATACGATGACAGATGGTATGAATAATGACAGATAGTACTTAAAAATGTATCCATAGTATTATAAGATGATTATTATTCCTTATAGCAACAAATAATATAAACCATATATAAAATATACTATGGGATATTTTCGAGACTTACTTTATTTATTGTAATTCTTTTTGTACCAAATTTTAATTTCTTTACTCTTGAGTCGAACTTTTTAATAACCTCGTTCACATACTCCTATGAGACTATGGGCAAAAAGTACTTAAAACGTATGATCAAGATTTATATGCAAATATTTTCAAATTTAAAAAAAATATTTAAAAACTTCAGATTTACTGCATATAAGATTTCAAAGGAGATCTTAAATATTGAATTAATTATATTAAGGGTCATATAATCTTGTTAAAAATTGTTAGTTTTCGTGTAAAAGTCTCAGCTAAGAGAATATTTTTAAATGATGGAACACGATAACTCATCGTAAAAATTAATTCTATCATCTTTTTAATTCTTCCAAATATGCACCACATATTTTTTTTTATCTTCCAGACGAAAGTTGATATTACCTTACACTAAAAATCCTTTTTATTCTAAATTAAATTTTGAGCAGAAATTACACATGCTTTTTAACATCACGCTGCAAAAGTTTTTTATGCTTTGAATAAAACTAATTTATGCTGTGCGTTTACTTAGCTAAATAAAAATTCACACAGCACAAAAAAAATTGATAAGTAAGCCGGAATTGCTGATTAAAGCCTAATATAATAATGTAAGCTAGTATAATTAATTTTACCGTTACTTAGGGAAAAATCAATTAGTATTTTCGCCAGAGGAAAAAAACGATGCCCTTCAAAAGAATTTGTAGACGAAGTACAATAAATAAAGTATATTTTCCCCTGACTGTCTTAAGCATGTTTAATAGGGATTAGCCCTCAAATTTACCTAGCCAATTCCATATATATTTGCTCTCTTGAAGAAGATATTTTCTGTCAGTGTATTGATTTGTGCATTAAATATACACTCATGTCCATAAATTAAGGATAATTCAGAATCACACAGAAATTGAACTCTGAAATAAAATTTCACCTGTAGAATTATCACACACATCTTGAAAAAGAATATGCAAATTATAGGAAACCATCAGATGGAGCGGATAGTACGTCACAATGACGAGAGTGTAAGAGAGGGGTATATGAGGAATGGTGGCAAAGAAGTAAAATTGTTCACAAGCGCTTTAAAAGCCTTTCAGTGCAATAACCGCATAGTTATGGCACAAAGGTAGAATTTGGATGATTTTTTACGTGTAGAATTGTCGGACGACTGGAATGTGGACGAACCCAGCTGGATGTATCCGAGGAACTTGAAATCACCCAGAGTGTCATCTCCAGGCTTTGGCAACGATTCCAAGATGATGGTAATGTGAGTAGATGTAACAGCACAGGTCGCCCCCGAGTTACAACGCCGAATGAAGACCGGTATTTAACAGTTACTGCCAAAAGAAACAGGCGGAGCACAGCATCAGACCTGTCTCGTCAGCTCTCTTCAGCTACCGGTACCACAGTTTCAAGGCAGACCGTGTACAGACGCTTAGGGCACATTGGTTCATATGCTCGTAGGCGTGTCAGATGTGTTCCACTTACCGCAACTCACTGTCGCCTGCGATTAACCTGGAGTAGAGAGAATGCATTGTGGATACCGCAACAGTGGTCTTTTGTGTTTTCCGACGAGTCCAGGTTTAGTTTGCAGTCTGATTCGCCGGACGGAGTCCCGTTACCACCAAGAGAAGACTATTGAGCGACACCGTTACGGTGCAGGATGGCTCATTTGGGAGGAATTTTTCTTGGTTCCAGAACTGACCTGCATGCCGATGACTCTATCGGGATGTCATTCTGGAACAACATGAGTTTGTTTCGGGGCGCCAGGATGCTGAATTTCAGGTGACAACGGCGTCCTCACCAAACATTGTAGACGAATGCCTTCAGAAGATATCACCCGTATGGATTGGCCAGCATACGACACCGAACTTAGAGCGGTGGATATGCTTGGCCGACGAATTGCCGTCCGTCAACCCCCTCCCACCTGTCAACCGGAACTTCGAGGGCATTGCTTGATGAGTGGTGTAATATTCCCCAAGATTAGATTGGATAATTTGATACCAGCATGCCTAGCCGTTGTAAGCCTGTATTTCATCGTCCGGGAGAGACATATTTCTTATAACAGTATAACCATGTTATACTGTTTTTTGTAAATAGGTTCTTTGAAATTTGCGAGTAAAAATTGCAATTTTTATTAATTATGTCAAACATATAGCATCTCTTTTGCTCTTTACCTATTGTTTAATAAATAGACTTTACAAATAAGTCAAATTTGTTTTGCTTCTGTCTCTTTTCTTTGCCTGAACTTCATTATCCTTTTAATTTATGGACATGTACTTGTTGAAACCATCCACGCATATATTAAAACCTCAAGCGAGACAGGGAGGAATAAAATTCATTAAAGCTGGTAGAGAACACCGAAACTGACCCTATTGTAGGATAAGTGGAAATTATACTTGAAATAGTTGAAGATGTCCGTTACTGAATGCCCAAACGACTGGCATTGTCCTTGCGGTTTGAAATATTTCGTCGTTCAACACATCAGATATACGAAATTAAATTTTGCATAAAATGATAAACGGAGTCTTTATGATTGGACACTTTTATATTAAAATGCCTTTTATAGTTAAGTGTATACTTTAGAAATAGAGAGCCGAAACTAAAAAATAAATTGTATTTCATTATATTGTGTTAAAATTATTTATTCAAAATTATCCATAATTGAAGATTTTAGGAATGTCTTTTTTTTTTAAGTACAGCTTGAATTTAAAACAAAAAAGGTCAATAGAACGTATTTTAATCATCGCATTCATGCTTTTAATACATTTCATCATGCTATATTTCATATTGCTTTTGATAATTTTTATGTGAAGAGGATTTAGGAGTTCGCTGATTTCTTGACAATTTCCTAGTAGTTTTTATCTAAATATTTCAAGATGATCTGATGGCCGAATGATTAGCGCTCTGTGTGAGTACGGCCTGTACCATGGATGTTTGCAGTGGTTCTTCAGAATACACTTTAAACTATAGGCTTCTGTCTAATAAGACTGTCGAGGGTTGGAGGTAGGGCTGACAACCCTACTCCCTAAATAATAAACATCTACTGTCTTGAAATCTGCCGAAAGGCAGAAGCCCTTTCCCCACCAATGGCTGTTACGCCAATGGAGAAGAAAAATTTCAAGATAATTTCTCACAGGAACGGACCTACATTTTGATTACTTGCAAAGAAAATTATGAAAATACCTATGCAGTCAGTATGACGATGACAAATCAACCGTTTAAATACTCTCAGTCTAAAATTTTAATAGGTTTTAGCATCGGAATACCATTGCCATGTTCGCGCGAAGTAGTTACAAAATTTTGGCTAATTAACCTATTAATACCATTTAAACTGGAATTTTCTCTTTGAATGTCTTTTTTTCATCTGACCTTAACATAAATAAATCACAGCAAAGGCCGATCATTAATGAAGACAAAAATATTGCAGAAAGAAAAAAAAGATTGATTATAAAATATTTCTTACTATTTCGTAATATTTCTTACAAAGTTTGCAACCATAAAAAAAAAAAAAACTTTTCTCTAACATAACAATGAAAACTCATTGCATATTCTTTATTAATCCTTCACACTCTTACTTTATTCAAAATTAAAGGAATTTGTCTTCAGAAACTCTGAAGATTAACAAAAAAAAAAAATTATGCTGAATAATTTAAAAAGTGATCAAATTAAATTAAATTAAAATTAATTATCGATTAAAATTAATAAAAAATTTTATTTAAAATCATTATTATTTAAAATTTTAATTATTATTAATTATAAATTATTATTTTAATTTTCATTATTCATTCTTCTTCTTCTTTTTCCTTATTATTATTTTTATTATTAAATTATAATTATTTAAAATTTAATTTAATTAATTCTAATTATCAATTAAAATTATTTATTTAAACGCACAATATGAAATATTTCTTACCACGTTGGCGACCATAAAAAGTTTTTGTCTAATATAACAATGAAATATCTTTGTATATTCTTTATTAATCTTCACACTCCTACTTTAATCAAAATTGAAGGAATTTATCTGTATAAACTCTGAAAATTAAAAAAAAAAAAATATGCTGAATATTTTAAAATTAGAATAAAAGAATCAGAAAATAACAAATAACAGAATTAGAAAATAGAATAAAAATTAAAATATTTTAAAATTATTCATTGATTAAATTAAGAAATAAATAATACATAATATTTCTTAACAAGTTTGCCATCATAAAAATTTTTTTGTCTAACATAACAAGGAAATCTCATTGTATATTCTTCATTAATCCTCCCACTCCTACTTTAGTCAAAATTGAAGGAATTTATCTACATAAACTCTGAAGATTTACAAAGAAAGAAAAGAAAATTATGCTGAATATTTTAAAAAGTGATCAAATTAAGAAATAAATACATCCCGGAATAAAAAACATGTCCATAAATCTCCGGGGAATGCAAATATAGTTTGCCGTTACCCCACCCTTAACAGGATTATTATAGCGATGTGTTTTGTTTCGTAAAAAAATCGACCCTAAAAAGATATCGCAATTAAGTGTTGAGTTTGGGAAAAGTGCCAAAGTGGGGGGTGGCCTGAGGTTAGCAGCCCCCACCAATTCTCAACATCGCTTTGAAACATTCCCACCCCTTAATGTCACGACCTAATGGTTAGACTTAAAAATAAACCCAGTTTCGTGATGAGTTACTAGAAATAGATTTCAAAGCTAGATTAGGCGATAGGTTTTTTCGCCACACCCTTGATAATGAACATCTTTTGAAGAGTTTGGAAACATTTCTATTTTTCCTTATTGTGGAAGGTGAAAGAGAACATTCGCATGATTAATGATGTGTCCCTCAATGCTTTTCGGAGAATTAATTAAAATGGTTAGTGGAAGAGACTTATTTATCAGTTTCAAATACATCATGAAGGTAATAACGCGCTGGATTTCTGATACCCGCCAACACTGCGTTTGATTGATAAAAAAGAATAACATTATAAAGTGACAATATATATATATATATAAAATCTATGCAAACGAATGTATTGAAAAAGGAGACATCATATATATATATATATATATATATATGATGTCTCTTTTTCAAAACATTTGTTTGCATAGATTTTAAAACATTCGCATCCCATGAAAATTTAATAAGATGAATAACTCTTGATGGTTATAATAACTCTAATAATTCTTGATGGTTATAAAATAAAACTCTTGAAACAACTCTTGATAGTTTTAAAATGGTTAGTATAAGAGACTTATTTATCCGTTTCAAATAGTGTATCTTTTCCCCTACATTAATTTGCATTGAATTTTAAAATATTTGCATCGCATGAAAATTTCATAAGTATATTTTTGTAATGTATAACTTTTGATGGTTTTAAAATGGTTAATGGAGGAGACTTATTTATCAGTTTCTGCATCATGAAAGCAAGAACTCTTGATTTTTGTTACCCTCCAACACTGTGTATAAGTGATAAAAAGAAATTATAAAGTGATAAAATAAAATAAAGAATAAGAAGAAATTATGAAGAATAAGATTATAAAGTGTTAAAATAAGTGTGTCTCTTTTCCCCCTACATTAATTTGCATTGGTTTTTAAAACATTTGCATCACATGAAAATTTTAATAAGTATATTTTTGTAATGTATAAGTTTTGATGGTTTTAAAATGGTTAGTTGAAGAGACTTATTTATCAGTTTCAAATGCATCATGAAAGCAAGAACGCGATTGATTTTTGTTACCCTCCAACACTGTGTATAAGTGATAAAAGAAATTATAAAGTGATAAAATAAAATAAAGAATAAGAAGAAATTATGAAGAATAAGATTATAAAGTGATAAAATAAGTGTGTCTCTTTTCCCCTACATTAATTTGCATTGGTTTTTAAAACATTTGCATCACATGAAAATTTTAATAAGTATATTATTGTAATGTGTAAGTTTTGATGGTTTTAATAGGGTTAGTTGAAGAGACTTATTTATCAGTTTCAAATAGATATTTATCAGTTTCAAATAGATGTGATGTTGGTCACATTTCAGTGATGTGTCCCTTTTTCCCTACATTAATTTGCCTTGGACTTTAAATCATTTGCCTTACATGAAAATTCAATAAGTATATTTTTGTAATGTGTAACTTTTGCTGGTTTTAAAATGGTTAGTGGAAGACATTTATCAATTTCAAATATCATGAAGGTAATAACGCGATGGATTTTTGCTACCCGCCAAATTCATGTTAAATTGATAAAAGAATAACATTATAAAGTGATAAAATATATATGATGCGTCACTTTTTCCCTACATTTGCATTGAATTTTAAAACATTTGCATCACATGAAAATTTAATAAGTATATTATTCTATGTAACTTTTGATGATTTTAAAAATGGTTAAAGGAAGAGATTTATTTATCAGTTTCAAATACATCATGAAGGTAATAACGCGCTTGATTTTTGCTACCTGCCAGCACTGTTTTTGGTTGATAAAAGAATAACATTATAAAGTGATAAAATGTATAGGATGTGTCTCTTTCTTCCTATATTAATTGGCATTGGATTTTAAAACATTTTCATCACATGAAAATTTAAAAAAGTATATATTATTGTAAAGTGTAACTTTTGCTGGTTTTAAAATGGTTAGTGGAAGAGATTTATTCATCAATTTCAAATACATTATGAAGGTAATAGTGCGCTTGATTTTTGCTACCCGCCAACACTGTGTTTGATTGATAAAAAGAATAACATTATAAAGTGATAAAATATATAGGATGTGTCCCTTTTTCCTAGATTAATTTGCATCGGATTTTTAAAATATTTGCAGCACATGAAAATTTAATAAGTATATTTCTGTAATGTGTAACTTTCGATGGGTTTAAAAGGTTAATGGAAGATACTTGTTTATCAGTTTCAAATAGATCTGATGTGGGTCTCTTTTCAATGATGTGCTACTTGTTCCCTACATTCATTTGCCTTGGACTTTAAAACATTTGCATCACTTGAAATTTAATAAGTATATTATTGAAATGTGAACTTTTGATGGTTTTAAATTGGTTAGTGGAAGAGACTTATTTATCAGTTTCAAATGGATGTGATGTGGGTTGCTTTTAAATGATATGTCTCTTTTCCCCTAATTAATTTGCATTGTATTTTAAAACATTTGCATTGCATGAAAATTTAATAAGTATATTTTCTAATGTGTAACTTTGTATGGTTTTAAAATGGTTAGACTTATTTATTAGTTTCAAATACATCATGAAGGTAATAACGCGCTTGATTTTTTTCTACCACCAATACTGTGTTTGTTAAAAGAATAAGATTATAAAATGATAAAATACATATGATGTGTCTATTTTTCCCAACATTAATTTGCATTGAATTTTTAAAACATTTGTATAACATGAAAATTAAATGAGTATATGTTTGAAATGTGTAACTTTTGAAACTATAAAATCTACTGTTAATGGATGTTATGGTTATATCCAAATAAATGGAGCCCATTTGTATGTTAATATTATAAGCGCTTAACGCTTTCAAGACTGGACAAACTTATGAAAGAAAAAGTTTTTAGATAATACAATTAAATTATATTTAATTACACATCTAATTATATTTATTTATATTTAATTACATATTTAAATGCACTCATTTATCTCTCCACTGAGATTTTATGTTTGAGTTGGCTATTATGAAACATTACTTCAAGTTTCAATAGAAAATAATTTTATTAACTTATCATCAACGAAAATCTTACAAAATAAGCATGCATCAAGCAATATTGTTTGTAAAAGAATTTATAATAATTTATGAATATTTTAATGTCTAAAAATAAAATCTTCTACTGTCATTTTTTCCAACTGGGTGGTGTTTATGTATGATATCTATAATAAAAATGTATTCTAAATAACACATTCAGCGCATACTAAATTCACATGCGCTGAATAAAAATAATTAAGTTCTTTTAAGTACCTGATACGATTTTTCTCTGGACTTATATTCCTCATGATCTCAATTCCACATGGTCAAAGAATCAATAACACTGTTGTTGTACAAATTTCATTGAACTACTTTCTGTTAATGATCCATAATTTACAATCCTGAAATAGAAGGAGACAGGAATCTTCTTGATAGATTTTTCAGACAAAACCACATGTCAATATCACATCGATTGAGAAGATAAAAAAAAAAGGAAAACCAAAAAAAAAAAAAAAAAAAAAAATGACAAAAACATGAGAAGCTGCCATCCATTTGTCCAAGTTAATAAGAAACAAACTATCACAATCTTTACTGAATATTTTTTTTAAAACAGCGATTTCAATGGCTCAATAGAAGTCGAAATCTGATCTATTTGAATGCATAAATTGAATGTAAATTAGCCATCTTAACCATATGCATGCTCAGAGATATTTTATTTTAGTTCTTTTAACCAATGAGCAAATAAAATTTATTGATATTATTGCTACTAAATTTTTTAAAATGTTTGTTTCCAGTCAATCATTGAAATTAGGTTTATCATAGTTATTCATGATTAGAGATTAAAAATTGTAAATGCGTCATTTAAAATTTTATTTATTTTATGAATAAATCATTAAATATTTTTTGTTTCCTGGTTTTCCTTTTCCATTATATATCGATCAGCAATTAAAAAACTTAAGAAAGATAAAGGTTTTAGGTATTAATATAACTTTAATTATACATCTAAATTGGTTTGGTTTGTCGCTCTACTGTCATCTTGAGCAAATGAGGACTAAACAGACAGGGATCAAAAGTTTAAAGTGGATTCCGAACCATTAACAGATATCCATGCCACCGCCGCGTCTAACTTGGGGTCTGATGGCCGAGTGACTAGCTCTCTGGCACTCAGTGTCATAGATGTTTGTAGTGGTTCGGAACCCTCCCCAAAAAAAATCATCTCCTGTTTTGGAATCTGCCAATAGGCAGACTTTCATAGCCCAATATAGACTTTTGTTCTAGGGATTAGTTTAGAAATATAACTTTTAAACATAAAAATAAGTTTTTATTATTGAATGGAATAAATGTTTATTTAAGATTCATAGAAAATATTAAATATTAAACGATTTTAATGAAATGCCTTTTAAAAATCAACTTTAGGTGATGTGTATGTAAGAAATATATATCATTTCTTTGAATATATATTAAATTCCAATGTACATGAGTATCAACTGAAAAATAATATTAAATATTTGAGTGCTAGAAATTAAATCTTAACTTTAAGACACTAATAGCTTCGTTAAATACAATTAATCTACCATTGAAATTTCTTTAAAATGTAAATTAAATCCGTAAACCGTGTGCTTTAAATAATAAATGGATAAATTCTAATATCTCAATCCTTAGAGTCATTCTGTGTGAACTGAACCCTCCTTGATACCTAACATCATTGATTTTAATGACATTCAATTTAGTTATAGAACTCTCCGTGTTAATTCGAAAACTATCATTTATTTTGAAATCGGTTAAAGGAATCCAAAAGTTGTGAGCTTTTAGAAAATTTCCTAGGCGGTTTTTTTTGTATCTCTCTTGAATTTACAGTCGACAACATAAATTGCTATACATCCCTATATCCCTTATACTTCTGTTAAGAGTTTTAAAATGTTTTATTTTGTTTGCCATTGTATAAGCTTTCATTTAGGCCCAGATTTCATATATTGTAACGTCTCGGCCTATATTAGACCTGTAGCAGTTTCAAGAAGAGGACTAATTTCAGAATCATGGGAACACTTTAATTTTTTAATTTACAAGCACTATATATATAGATACAAATAATGTATTCTGGGTTATTATGCACAGAAATTAAAAATTTCAATATGTGATTACAAGTTTGATCCCGAAACCACAAGGGGTTCACTTTGAAAACAGGCGGAATCTCCAGCCTATTCAGCCACTTCAGAGAAAAAAAAGAAAAACATCACTTATGGTCGACTCGTCGCAGAACACTCTCCTTTCTTCATAAAAAACTCCTTTTAAGACAATCCGTCAAGAGGGAGGGGAGGGGGTGTGCTTCCCTCCTTTCTCATTGGATTAGAGCTCAGCTCGTGGTCTATAACCAATCTCGATGGAACAACTCATGGTATAGTTCATACTCAATCTGTAGTTTTTTCGATCCGTAATTTAGGTCGCACAGATATTCTCTAATTTCTGAGTCTTATTATACATGATATCGAATATATGCTATCAGATTTGAGTGACAGGTTGTTCTCATTAGTACAAAACACTAATTACATATAATATAACTACCCACAATGCTGCTTGTCTGCTGACAAACTTGAGCGATGGGCTGTTATAATATACTTGTCAATTAACATACATTCCTCTTTCATAGGAATGAATCAAAACTCTTCTGTTGAGAAATAAAAGCTACAATATATAATCATATCATATTTATTTTAATTATTTATTTTCTGATTTCTGATTAAACTAAGGGAGCAATTTCAACGACTAATTTATCACAATTCACTCCTTTCAATTTTTCAAATTTTACATAAAGGTAGATTCAGATGGGTTCCAATACGTGATAAAACCATCTGAAGAAAATGTGATAAATCAAAACACGTTGAGCCATTCAACGGATTTTTTTTAAAAGTGAATTTTATGCTTGGTAACCCTCTAACCTATAAAAATCAACATTTGTCATTCCATAAAAGTATTAAATTTTATTGAAAGAAAACGTGAATTTTGCTGTCTTAGAAGTAAAAATGTTTTTGAATATAGAAGCTTGAATGTCTTAGAAGCAAGAATGATTTATTTTTATTTACTTTTGTTATTATAAGATTGAGAACAAAAATGAAGTGGCAAATTGTTAGTTAATTATTATGTATAACAGAAAAAGGATAATATTTCTGAAAAAAGAAAAGTATATTTTTGATAAGGAAAAAACAATGGGATTATATACAACAGAACCTTTACTATCCATTTAAAACGAGAAAACAGCAAAAAAAAAAAGTTATAATCTATAAAAAATGCTATGGTTTGATAATAAAAACAAAAAATTACGAAAATATAAATTTTAATTATTTTATATTTCATAAAGTATCTTTAAAATTTGTGATTTTATAATTTAATTCTAAAGCTTTTTACCAACATGGAACATAGTTTCTTTCCAAACTTCAATAAACAGTTGTGTGTCTTGTATAATTTAGCTTGATCCAAACTTTATGAGAAGCAATGGTATCATAAATAAAATAATGAATATATATATATATAATTATATGAATGATGATATTATATATTAAATTAGGATGAATATGATATATACATATATATATATATATATATATATATAATTATGAAAATGTAAATTTGAAATAATTTATATTTCATGAAACATTTTACAATTTGTGGCTTTATAATTTAGTTGGGAAGCTTTTTCAACACATGGAACATAGTTTCTTTCCAATAAATCCAAGCTTTAATAAACAGTTGTGTCTTGTAGAATTTAGTTTGAACCAAACTTATGAGAAGCAATATTATTATATATAAAATTATGATGATTATGATATATATATAAAATTACGAAAATATAAATTTGAAGTACTTTATATTTCGCGAGACATCTTTAAAATTTGTGATTTTCTAATTTAATTTTAAAAAGCTTTTTCGCCATATGGAACATATTTTCTTTCCAGGCTTCAATAAACAGTTGTGTCTTGTAGACTTTAGCTTCATCAAACTTATGAGACGCAATGATGTTTTCTTAGTCTGAATAAGCCTTGAAAGCATCATTGAATAAATCGCAGCACAAGAAAATTCTGTATTGATAAAGGAATTCTATATATGGAATTGATATATGGAATTGATATTGATCTATTGATATATGGAATAATCTTATATGCAAATCCACTGTTGAATTTTCGCTGAAGAGTTTTTAAAAAAATTGCACGGTAAAGAAATAAGAAGTCTCTTTTGTGGTGAAATTTCTTAAAGATGTTCAACCCAGTGAATGTAATCATTTGGATTATTAATAATTAATGCAACACTTACTAGTTACTTGATTTTCCATGATGGAAAATTAAGATAATAAGGTTTTCTAGTATAAAATTTTAAGTAAAAACCATTCAGTATACTAGACTCTTATTTATATACAGAAATTCTTCATATATAATATTTTTACCAGATTGGCTAAGAGATCTAAAAATTTCTGCAGGTTGTTTATTTTCATTACCTAAGAATCGTTTTCTAGAAATTGATTCGATTGAATATGATTTGGGCTCACAAGTTCTGCAGATTGTTGTAACTGATTATCACTAGAATTATGTCAGGGTGTCATTTTGTCCTTTGTTGATTATTTCATTCCCTAAGAATCGTTTTCTGAAAATTGATCTGATTGAATATGATTCGGTCTCATATGTTCTGCAGATTTTTGTAACTTGTTATCCCTAAATTTATGTCAGGGTGTCCTTTATTTATTATTTCATTACCTAAGAATCGTTTTCTAGAAATTGATCTGATTGAATATGTTCTGCAGATTTTTGTAACTTGTCTCAAATTTATGTCAGGGTGTCTGCATTCCCTAAGAATTTTTCTAGAAATTGATCTGATTGAATATGATTCGGTCTCATATGTTCTGCAGATTTTTTGTGGTACTTGTTATCCCTAAATTTATGTCAGGGTGTCCTTTATTTATTATTTCATTACCCTAAGAATCGTTTTCTAGAAATTGATCTGATTGAATATGATTCGGTCTCATATGTTCTGCAGATTTTTGTAACTTGTTATCCCTAAATTTATGTCAGGGTGTCCTTTTTATTTATTATTTCATTACCTAAGAATCGTTTTCTAGAAATTGATCTGATTGAATATGATTCGGTCTCATATGTTCTGCAGATTTTTGTAACTGGTTATCCCTAAATTTATGCCAGGGTGTCATTTTGTCCTTTGTTGATTATTTCATTCCCTAAGAATCATTTTCTAGAAATTGATCTGATTGAATATGATTCGGTCGCACAAGTTCTACAGATTGTTGTAACTGATTATGCCAGGGTGTTATTATAGCTCCTCATAAGAAGATGATTTCAAAAGATCTTTTAGTACATTTATTCTGCATGTTTCTTTTGTAAAGATAAACTATTCAAGGTTTCCCTACCGAAAACTGCTCTACCCACATGAAATAGATAAGCATGAAATAACTAAAAGGTAATAAGAAATTGGGAACACAGCATGCGTCAGTGTCACATTTTTTATTTTTAAAAGATTTTTATTTTATTTTGTGAAACAGTATTGCCCTTTTAATTGAGAAATTGAATTCTATGTGGGTTTTTCACATGTATATATTTATTTCTCATTTTGTAGTCATTCTGTGTAATTCTTAAATAAGTTTGCCATATTACAATAGCTCATAGAGATTATTAATTAATCAATAATAATCAATGATTAATAAATCAATAATAATCTTATAGAAAATGATGCGATAATAATTTTATAGGTGAATATTTTAAATTTATTTTAATCAATGATCACAGAGTAAACTCAATATTATCTTACAAGTAATTCTGATATAATTTTTGAACAAAAATTAATATTTTTATGGAATGCGATATGGCGATATTCAAATTTTTTTAAGAAATTTATTTGAATGACACAACTAATTTTTTTTTTATTATTATTTTATGCTATCCTATGTAAAATTTGGTAAACAATGAAGACGATGAATAGTGAGTAATTACCCATTGAAATTAAGTCACTTTTTAAACTTGGAAAATAACCACTTTTAAAATGCGCACACTGGAATACGATTATATCCATAATATTCACTATAGAAAAAAAATTCAAGGTTCTAAGAAAAATCTAAGGAAAGTTAAAGCCATTTATATCCTTGGATGTGACGTTCAAGATGGAGGGGAAAATGCTTTGAATAAATTTTGAAAACTCATGACTTCTGAACCACTTATTCCAAAATAAATCATACTTTTGAAACCAACACCAAAATTTAAAAATCAATGATGGTGAGGGCCATTTTTGAAAATATCTGGTGGTTTGATGGGGATAGTAAAAATTAAAAGTCCTGAGGGTAAAATAATCAAGAATTTAAGATGATTTTATCATGAATTAAAATTTTCCCACAACAATTATTAAAAATTACTGATTATCTATCAGTACTTTTTTTATTAAAAGAGAAAAAATTATACTAAAATAAATCCTTTATACAGTAATATTTATTATATTGTATATTTATATATACAATATAAATGGATAAAACCATATTGAAATAATACCCAATTAATATTTTAAAATAATTAATTATATGTTATATGTACCCCATTGAGAAACACAAAATTCTTACTTATTTAAAAATTGTGTGTTTATGTTTCTTTATTCTGGAAGAATTCTTCAAATTTAGTGGGAAAAAAAATATAACAGTTCAAAAGGTGCTTTTTTTTTGTGTGCGTGTGTGTGTTTTTGTAATATGATTCTTCATTTCTGAGTAATCATAAAAGATTTTCTTAAACAAATTTCACGTGATAACAAAATATCCTTTGAAAATATCCTTCTATTTAGTTATTCTATTATTTTCAAAAGCATTTCTTCGTATTAAATTTGTTGAGATTTTACTTAAGAAATTCATATTTTAATCAAGTAAATATTCTCCTTCCATCCCCTGGAATAATAACTTTTCAAATAATTCATTTGATGACATATTGATTAATTTATTTACATTTGCTGTGTTTATAAACTTATTTTATTTGTTATTAAGAAATTGTTTTGCTTCAAAAAAATGTTTTTAATTCATTGTAGCTTAAAATAAATTTCCAAAACAATATCATTAAATCTGTAACACTCTATTGATGTCCTATAAAAAATTAACTTGATGCAAATGCATTTTTTTCAGAAATAGGATTTAATGTTTAAATATATACGTAGCTCTTCGTTTTTTAAACCTCTTTCTAAGTTATTAGATGTTTTTCACAGATTTATCAATGAAAAATGTCAGAAAGTAATTGTATTGTTTCAAACAAAATATTGTTAAATATTTATTATTAAATACTTCATTGTAACTTAAAATAAATTTCCAAATAAAATATTATTAAATCTGTAACACTTTATAGATGTCCTATAAAAATTAACTTGACGCTAATGCAATTTTTGCATATGCACTTGACGCTAACGTATATTATTTAATGTTTTAATAAATACATTTTCTTCCATTTTTTTTAAACATCTTCCTAGTTATTAAAGTTATTAGGTTAAGTTATTATTTATTTAAAGCTATTAGGTTTAAGTTAGTAGTTTTTAAAATTATTAGGTTAAGTTACTAGTTATTTAAAGTTATTAGGTTAAGTTATTAGTTATTTAAAGTTATTAGGTTAAGATACTAGTTATTTAAAGTTATTAGGTTAAGATACTGGTTATTTAAAATTATTAGGTTAAGGTACTAGTTTTAAAAATTATTAGGTTCTTTCACAGATTTCAGAAGATATAAGTTAGATTAAGCGTTTAAAGTTTAGAAGATATAGGTTAGATTAAGCGTTTAAAGATATAGGTTAGATTAAGCGTAAAAATTTTTTAGCCACTTCGAATATCAGAATCGAAGATTCGTAAACCATTAGGATCGAAGATTTGTAAACTAATTTATGGAAATGCCCCGATAATGTTATTGAAAGTGATACAATTTTTAGAACTCCCCACTTAAAAGTTCACCATTTAAATCGCTCAGTAACTGAAAAAAGTGACTCATTTAAAAAGGATGTAAATTAATCACTTATTCTCAGGCAACAAAAATAACACGTATCGAATTAAAATAAAATGCTTTTAACACGAGATATTTTAATTATACTTAATTACAAATATCAAGCAGATGTCATGTTTTTCAGTTAAACATTCTGTAGATCTCGCGTGCTTTTCAATATTAAGTTTAAGTTATAAAATAATAAGTAAATTAAACTACATGTTTGGATAAAAGTACTTAAATATCAAAATAAATTCATGTCAAATAAATTTTAAAAATATTCTTTATTAAGTACTTTTAAGCTATTATTATCCCTTCGAGTTTTTAGAGAACTTGAATTTATGTCTGGTATAAATATCCCGCCCATTATTTTATAGAAAAATATTTGTTTTTATTGAGAAAATTATGGATAATTTGTGGATTTGAATGGAAAGGTCTAAAAAAATAACATTTAATAATTATAAGCTCAAATAGGATGTTTTACTAAAAACTTCACAGAGAACTATAAAAAATTATGATATGCAATTGCTCTATATTTTAATTCCCTATATTTCGATTTATCAAAATATACTTTTTAAATTGTTACTAA
The DNA here is from genome assembly GCA_021605095.1 of Caerostris extrusa. Classification (NCBI taxonomy): domain Eukaryota; kingdom Metazoa; phylum Arthropoda; class Arachnida; order Araneae; family Araneidae; genus Caerostris; species Caerostris extrusa. The sequence continues at coordinate 77,472 of BPLR01019542.1, read as the reverse complement.
TTTATAACTTTCTGAATTTGAGTTCTTTATTGAGAAAATTGTGAATAATTCGGGGATTTTAAATTTGTTTTTCTTTTTTCAGAAACAAACAATTTACATTTAAAAATCATATGCCTCAAATACGGTGCTTTACCAAGAACTTTTTAAAGAACTATAAAAAATTATAACATGCAGTAGCTCTACATTAAAATCCTCTAAATTTTGACTTTATCCAAAAATATATTTTTAACCTTTTTACTAATTTATAAAAGTTTTTTAACTATCCACAATAATCTTAAAATAAATGACTGTCTTCTAAATATAGAGTAAAAGGTAAATAAACGAAAATACCCTCACCAAATAACAGAACTACTTAATTTAAAATAGTTCCCACTCAGAAAAAAGAAAGTCACTAAATAAATACATTAAGTTAATTTCCATTTTAAATTAAATGCAGAAAGATACAAAGTAACTTGCAATAGTTCGAATTAACTCAAAGGGTAGTTCTATTACTCTATAAGTATTTATCATAATGTGGTGGGAAAACAACAAAGACTTAATTCAGAGACTCTTAATTATTGTATTTAAATAAAAATTGAAAGATATATAAATTATTTTCTATTATTATACGAAACATATACCAATTTAATCAGAAGACAAATTGAATTTATATCAAGAGTTCTAGAATTTCAAAAGTTCTTTCAATTACATTACTGATATTAGAATTCATGTTTCCAGGATATAATAAGATATTAATAAGATAAATTATATAGCAGGATATAATAAGATATATAATACATAAAGAATGATATAGAGCAACTTGCAATAGTTTCAAAATAAAAACAATTCAAATGGTAGATCTATTTTATAAGTATTTACTGATATTAGAATTCATTTTGAAGGATATAATAAGATATTAATAAGATATATGATAAGCAGGATATAATAATAAGATATAATGATATATACAGAAAATATAGAGTAGATATAGAGATATAGATATAGAAAATAGTTTCAAAATAAAAATAATTCAAATGGTAGATCTATTTTATAAGTATTTACTGATATTAGAATTCATTTTTGGATGATATAATAAGATATTAATAAGATATATGATAAGCAGGATATAATAATAAGATATAATGATATATATACAGAAAGATATAGAGTAGATATAGAGATATAGATATAGAGAATAGTTTCAAAATAACTCAAATGGTAGATATATTATTCTATAAATATTTATCGTGATGTTGAATAAATGATAGAAAGTAACAAAGACTTTTAATTATTGTATTTAAATAAAATAACAGATAGACAAATTATTTTTCTGTTATTATACAGAAACATATAATAAGGGAATCAGAAACAAATTGAATTTATTTCAAGAATTATAGAATTTCAAAAATTCTTTCAATTACATTACTGATATTAGAATTCATTTTTGCAGGATATAATAAAATATAAGATATTAATATCATATTAATAAGATACATGATAAGCAGAATATAATAAGATATATGATAATCAGGATATAATAAGATATATGATATATACAGAAAGATATAGAGTAACTTGCAATAGTTTCAAAATAATTCAAATGGTTGATCGATTGTTCTATAAGTATTTATCGTGATGTTGAACATTTGGTTGAAAGTAACAGACTTAATTCCGACACAATTAATTATTTTATTTACAGATAAATTACATATAGAAAAATTAGTTTTGTATTTATGTATAATTGTATTTATATATTATTCTTCTCTCCCACAGAAACAAAGTCATTAAATGAATACAATAATTTTCATCTTAAATAAAATACAGAGAGATATAGAGTAACTTGCAATAGTTTCAGAATAACTTAAATAGTAGATCTATTATTCTATAAGTATTTACAATGATATTGAATATACGGTTGAAATTAACAAAGGTTTAATTCAGAGACTTTTGATTATTTTATTTAAATGAAAATGACAAATTATTTTTTTATTTACTATACGAAACATATACCAAGGGAATTAGAATACAAATTTAATTTACTTCAAGAGTTATAGAATTTCAAAAGTTCTTTCAATTACATTACTCACATTAGAATTTATTTTTCGTAGGATATAATAAGATATTAATAAGCTATATGATATAAGCGTATATAAAAAGATATAGAGTAACTTGCAATAGTTTCAAAATAAATCAAATGATAAATTTATTATTCTATAATTATTTATCGCGAAGTTGAACATGTGGTAAAAAGTAACAAAGACTTAATTCAGAAACTTTTAATTCATTTATTTAAATAAAAATGACAGATAGATAAATTATTTTTTTATATTTATTATACAAAAACACATACCAAGGGAATCAGAAGACAAATTGAATTTATTTCAGATTTTTATAGAATTTCAAAAGTTCTTTCAATTCCATTACTGATATTAGAATTCATTTTTTTGCAGGATGTAATAATTTGTTAGGTTTCCGTTGGGATGATCAGCTGCATAAATTCCTTTTCAACATTTTATCTCCAAAATCTTTACTTTGTTTTTAAAAAAAAAGATAATAAAAAAATCTAAAAAAGGAAAATCTAATTATTATTATGTCAAATGTAAGTACCTCTCTAATTGATATCAAAGTATTAAAATTAACAGATTTTAATTATAGCTCTCTTAAAAATTATTTGTAATTATTTTGCCGGCGAAACAAGCTTGTAAATGATTTTTATAAAATAACAAATTTATTTTATGACATGATTCCAATGTTAGTATCATTAAATTAACAAAACTTTATTTTAAAAAGTCCATCTGAAATAAAATACAGAAAGATATAAAATAACTTGCAATAGTTTCAAAATTCAAATGGTAGATCTATTATTCTATAAATATTTATCGTGATGTTGAACATGTTGTTAAAAATAACAAAGACATTTAATCATTTTATTTAAATAAAAATGAGAGATAGAAAAATTCTTTTGTTTTTATTATACGAATCATATACCAAAGGGAATCAGAAGACAAATTGAATTTATTTCAAGTGTTATAGAATTTCAAAAGTTCTTTCAATTCCATTACTAATATTAGAATTCCTTTTTTTGCAGGATATAATAATTTGTTAGGTTTCTGTTGGGATGATCAGCTGCATAAATTCTTTTCAACATTTTATCTCCAACTCTTTACTTTGTGGTTAAAAAGATAATCAAAAAAAATTCCTCCAGTTCCTTTAAAGTTTTATTTTTATCGTTTTATATCACTCCCTTTTGAAAAATTTCATTTCGGTGTTTCAATTTACTTGCTTTTTGATTGCAGGAAACTCAAATTAGCGGAATGAAGATAGAGTAAAAAAATATCTGAACTGGAAACTTAATCTCCTCTCCAGTCTTCTCTCCTATTGTATTTGTTTTCCTTTTCTTGTTTCCTGGAAAAAATGATGAAACGGAATGATGCTGTAGAAATTGTGATGGTTTTTTAAATAAGAATATTTTTAACATTTTTTTATCTTAAACCATTGTTTATTCTATCTTGCATGTCGTTTTTCGTAGACTGCTTACATTCTAAAAAAAAATGTTTCGTCGTTGTTTTATTTCCTATTTTATTCTATATAAACAAATTAATGAAAACCATGATGTTTGAATATAAAAATAAATCATTAAAAAAAGTTTGTGTTTAAATTTTTGGCTGTTTTTAGAAAAATGATCATTATAATTCTTTTTATATTTTAAAAATATAGTCACTCATTTCAGTTTTTTTCAATTTTGCATAAAATATTTAATTTTAAAAACTGTTATCAATATCATGTTGCATACTTCATTTTATGGGATTTCTTATTTTAAAAAACAGATTTTTAAAAAACTAATTGTAAGTGTTTTTTTTTAAATCTAATCATTAAATTTTTGGATATGTATATAAATGAAAATATTACTACGTTTTACTATATCAAATGTCAGTAGCACTCTACTTCATATCCAAGTATTAAAATAAACATAATTTTTAATTATATCGCTCTTAAAATTATTTTTAATTATTTTGTCAGCGAAACAAGTTAGTAAATGATTTAATTATAAAATAACAAATTTATTTTACGCCTGATTCTCCAGATGTTAGTATCGTTCAATTAACAAACTTTTATTGTTAAAAAGTCCCATCTGAAATAAAATAAAGAAAGATATAGAATAACTTGCAATAGTTTGAAAAAAAAAAAAATCAAATGGTAGATCTATTATTCTATAATTATTTATCGCAAAGTTGAACATGTGGTAGAAAAAGTAACAAAGACTTAATTCAGAAGATTTAATTCATTTATTTAAATAAAAATGACAGATGAATATTAAATTATTTTTATATTTATTATACATACATATACCAAGGGAATCAGAAGACAAATTGAATTTATTTCACGAGTTGTAGAATTTCAAAAGTTCTTTCAATTCCATTCCATTACTGATATTAAATTCATTTTTTTTTTGCAGGATATAATAATTGTTAGGTTTCCGTTGGGATGATCAGCTGCATAAATTCCTTTTCAACATTTTATCTCCAAAATCTTTACTTTGTGGTTAAAAAGATAATAAAAAAAAAATCTAAAAAAGTAAAATCTAATTATTATTATTATGTGAAATGTAAGTACCTCTCTAATTGATATCAAAGTATTAAAAAATTAACAGATTTTTATTATAGCTCTTTTTAAATTATTTGTAATTATTTTGCCGGCGAAACAAGCTTGTAAATGATTTTTATAAAATAACAAATTTATTTTATGACATGATTCCACAGATGTTAGTATCATTAAATTAACAAAACTTTATTGTTAAAAAGTCCATCTGAAATAAAATACATAAAGATATAGAATAACTTGCCATAGTTTTAAAAAAATTCAAATGGTAGATCTATTATTCTATAAAATTTTTATCGTGATGTTGAACATGTTGTTAAAAATAACAAAAAGACATTTAATCATTTTATTTAAATAAAAATGACAGATAGAAAAATTCTTTTGTTTTATTATACGAATCATATACCAAGGGAATCAGAAGACAAATTGAATTTATTTCAAGAGTTATAGAATTTCAAAAAGTTCTTTCAATTCCATTACTGATATTAGAATTCATTTTTGCAGGATATAATAATTTGTTAGGTTTCTGTTGGGATGATCAGCTGCATAAATTCCTTTTCAACATTTTATCTCCAAACTCTTTTTCTTTGTGGTTAAAAAGATAATCAAAAAAAAAAATCTCAGTTCATTTAAAAGTTTTATTTTTATCGTTTTATATCACTCCCTTTGAAAATTTCATTTCAGGTGTTTCAATTTACTTGCTTTTTGATTTGCAGCAAACTCAAATTAGCGGAATGAAGATATAGAGTAAAAAAAAAATATCTGAACTGGAAAAACAATCTTCTCTCTAGTCTTCTCTCCTCCCGTATCTGTTTTCCTTTTTTTGTTTCCTGGAAAATATGATGAAACGGAATGATGCTGTAGATATTGTGATGGTTTTATTAAATAAGAATATTTTTTAATTTTTTTTTTTCTCTTAAACCATTGTTTATTCTATCTTGCATGTCGTTTTTCTTAGACTGCTTACATTCAAAAAAAAAAAAGTTTCGTTGTTTCATTTCCTTTTTTATTCTGTATAAACAAATTATAAAAAACATGATGTTTGAATGTAAAAATCATTAAAAAAGTTTGAGTTTAAATTTTTTGGCATGTATTTTCAGAAAAATAATCATTATAATTTTTATATTGTAATAATATAGTCAGTCATTTCGGTGTGTTTCAGTTTTCGCATAGAATGTTCAATTTTAATAACTCTTATCAATATCATGTTTCATATGTCATTTTCTGTGATTTCTTATTTTGAAAAACAGATTTTTTAAACTAATTGTAAGTGTTTTTTAAAATCTAATTTTTAAGTATCTAGGTATATAAATGAAAATATTACTAAGTACTACTGTATCAAATGTAAGTAGCACTCTAATTCATATCCAAGTATTAAAATAAACATAATTTAATTATATCGCTCTTAAAATTATTTGTAATTATTTTGTCAAGCGAAACAAGTTAGTAAATGATTTAATTATAAAATCAGAAATTTATTTTACGCCCTGATTCTCAGATGTTAGTATCGTTAAATTAACAAACATTTGTTGTTAAAAAGTCCATCTCAAAAGAAAATAGAAAATATAAGAATAACTTGCAATAGTTTCAAAAAAATCGAATGTATATCTATTATTCTATAATTATTTATCGTGTTGTTGAATATGTGGTTGAAAGTAACAAAGATTTTGATTATTTTATTTCAATAAAAATGACAGATAGAAAAATTATTTTTGTATTTATTAAGCGAAACATATACCAAGGGAATCAGAAGGCAAATTCAATTTCTTTCAAAAGTTACATTTCAAAAGTTCTTTCAATTGCATTACCAATATTAGAATTCTTTTTTTTTACAGGATATAATAATTTGTTAGGTTTCCGTTGGGATGATCAGCTGCATAAATTCCTTTTCAACATTTTATCTCCAAACTCTTTACTTTGTGGTTAAAAGATAATAAACAAAAAATTTCTCCAGTTCATTTAAGTTTTATTTTTATCGTTTTATATCACTCCCTTTTGAAAAATTTCATTTCGGTGTTTCAATTTACTTGCTTTTTGATTGCAGGAAACTCAAATTAGCGTAAAAAAAATATCTGAACTGGAAACTTAATCTACTCTCAGTCTTCTCTCCTCCCGTATTTGTTTTCCTTTTCTTGTTTCCTGGAAAAATGATGAAACGGAATGATGCTGTAGAAATTGTGATGGTTTTTATTAAAAGAAAGATATTTTTAACATTTTTTTTATCCCTTAAACCATTGTTTATTCTATCTTGCATGTCGTTTTTTTCGTAGACTGCTTACATTCTAAAAAAAAAAAAAAAATGTTTCGTCGTTGTTTTATTTCCTATTTTATTCTATATAAACAAATTAATGAAATCCATGATGTGTGAATATAAAAATAAATCATTAAAAAAGTTTGTGTTTAAATTTTTGGCTGTTTTTAGAAAAATGATCATTATAATTCTTTTTTTATATTTTAATAATATAGTCACTCATTTCAGTTTTTCAATTTTTGCATAAAATATTTAATTTTAAAAACTGTTATCAATATCATGTTGCATATTCATTTTATGTGATTTCTTATTTTAAAAAACAGATTTTTTAAAAAACTAATTGTAAGTGTTTTTTTAAATCTAACCATTAAGTATTTTGGTATATAAATGAAAATATTACTACGTTTTACTATATCAAATGTAAGTAGCACTCTACTTCATATCCAAGTATTAAAATAAACATAATTTAATTATATCGCTCTTAAAATTATTTTTAATTATTTTGTCAGCGAAGCAAGTTAGTAAATGATTTCAATTATAAAATAACTAATTTATTTTACGCCCTGATTCTCCAGATGTTAGTATCGCTAAATTAATAAACTTTTATTGTTAAAAAGTCCATCTGAAATAAAATAAAAAGAAAGATATAGAATAACTTGCAATAGTTTGAAAAAAAAAAATCAAATGGTAGATCTATTATTCTATAATTATTTATCGCAAAGTTGAACATGTGGTAGAAAGTAACAAAGACTTAATTCAGAAACTTTTAATTCATTTATTAAATAAAAATGACAGATAGATAAATTATTTTTTATATTTATTATACAAACATATACCAAGGGAATCAGAAGACAAATTGAATTTATTTCACGAGTTATAGAATTTCAAAAGTTCTTTCAAATCCATTACTGATATTAGAATTCATTTTTGCAGGATATAATAATTTGTTAGGTTTCCGTTGGGATTATCAGCTGCATAAATTCCTTTTCAACATTTTATCTCCAAAATCTTTACTTTGTTTAAAAAGATAATAAAAAAAAATCTAAAAAAGTAAAATCTAATTATTATTATGTCAAATGTAAAGTACCTCTCTAATTGATATCAAAGTATTAAAATTAACAGATTTTATTATAGCTCTCTTAAAATTATTTGTAATTATTTTGCCGGCGAAACAAGCTTGTAAATGATTTTTTATGAAATAACAAATTTATTTTATGCCATGATTCCCATAGATGTTAGTATCATTAAATTAACAAAACTTTATTGTTAAAAAGTCCATCTGAAATAAAATACAGAAAGATATAGAATAACTTGCAATAGTTTCAAAAATTCAAATGGTAGATCTATTATTCTATAAATATTTATCGTGATGTTGAACATGTTGTTAAAATAACAAAGACATTTAATCATTTTATTTAAATAAAAATGACAGATAGAAAATCCTTTTGTTTTATTATACGAATCATATACCAAGGGAATCAGAAGACAAATTGAATTTATTTCAAGAGTTATAAATTTCAAAAGTTCTTTCATTTCCATTACTGATATTAGAATTCTTTTTTTGCAGGATATAATAATTTGTTAGGTTTCTGTTGGGAGGATCAGATGCATAAATTCCTTTTCAACATTTTATCTCCAAACTCTTTACTTTGTGGTTAAAAAGATAATAAACAAAAAAATTCTCCAGTTCATTTAAAGTTTTATTTTTATCGTTTTATATCACTCCCTTTTGAAAAATTTCATTTCGGTGTTTCAATTTACTTTTTTGATTGCAGGAAGCTCAAATTAGCGGAATGAAGATAGAGTAAAAAAATATTTGAACTGTAAACTTAATCTCCTCTCCAGTTTTCTCTCATCCCGTATTTGTTTTCCTTTTTTTTTTTCCTGGAAAAATGATGAAACGGAATGATGCTGTAGAAATTGTGATGGTTTTATTAAATAAGAATATTTTTAACATTTTTTTTCTCTTAAACCATTGTTTATTCTATCTTGCATGTCGTTTTTCGTAGACTGCTTTGTATAAAAAATTTCGCTGTTGTTTTATTTCCTATTTTATTCCATATAAACAAATTAATGAAAACCATGATGTTTGAATACAAAACAAATCCTTAAAAGTTTTTGTTTAACTTTTCATTTGTTTTCAGAAAAATGATCATTATAATTCATTTCAAAATGATCATTTCAGTTTTTATTCAATTTTCGCATAAATTTTTTTAATTTAACAACTCTTATCAATATCATGTTGCATACATCATTTTGTCTACTTCGTATTTTAAAAAAAAAAATTTTAAAAATTTAAAAAATTAAAAAATTTTTCTGAAAATTTAAAAAAAAACCTAACAATAAGTGATTTTTTTAAATATAACCATTAAGTATTTAAGTAAATAAATAAAAATATTTACTTAATAATTCAAACTAAAATGTGAGTAGAACTCTAATTCATATCCAAGTATTAAAAGTAACAGATTTAATCATATCGCTCTTAAAAGGAATTGTAATTATTTTGGGCGAAACAAGTTTGTAAATGAATTCAATTACAGGATAACCAATTTAAAATTTTTTTATGACCTGATTCGTCAGGTGTTAGTATCATTTAATAAACAAAATTTTATTGTTAAAAAAATTCTATGCGACTTTTCACATTTTATAATGTTTTATGAAGAATTAATTCCTCTACAAATAGAGCGCTAGAATATACATCCATAGTAAAATCATTTAAAAATTTTTTTTGTACGTCAAAAAATATCGAAACATTTAATTTATCCTGACTTGCAGCCCACTGGAAATTTATAGCTAGGTTGGAAAAGGGACTAATGGCAGAGTGACCAGTGCTCTGGTGCTCTATGCCAAAGGGTTAATAAAAATTATTAATTAAAATAATTAGATAAATTTATTAATTATTCATTTAATACTACAAGATGTCCCCCTTTATATTCGGCTTGACTAATTATTTTTAGAATGCCGCCTTTCAAAGGAATTTTTTTTTTTTTGCAAAGAAGCTTCCTTAAGCATCCTAATATATATATGTATATATATATATATATCTGCACCGCAGGTTCGAGTCCCGTCGGTGCCATGTATTTCTGTAGTGGTTCGGAATACTTTAAGCCATAGGTCCCGGTCTAAAATGACTGTAGAGCGTTGGACATAGGGCTGATAACCCCCAGTAAAGAAAGCCTCTCTTGTCTTGAAATCTGCCAGTAGCCTAACGGCCTTGAGCCTTCTCCTTCACGGGGGAATAAGAAGAAGGTTGGAGGAGAACTGAAGTTTGATTGCAGTGTTCGTTTCTGTCACTGTTTTCAGATACTAGGAGAATCGATGGTGTTCTGAAAACGTGTATAAGCGTCTCACATCGGCAATTAGGCTACCTGGTTGGAATATGGAATAGTTATCTTCTATAATAAAGGTAATTTGGGCAGTTACCTCAATACCTTTCCTAAAAGCAATTACCTTCCTTAAGCATCCCTCAGTGGGCTGTTCGTAATATACATGAGTTCGAACACAAGGCCGTTTCGTTGCACAATAATAGCAACAACAAGTTACATTGATCAATGCAAATTCAAAGAGTTTAGACAACTTTTTAATCTCTTTTAGTTTTAAGAACCTCATTACGAATTTATAAAATTATCCTTATAGGACTTCATCGACTCTGGATAATAATGCTCTACTTAATCAGATTCACATTATTATGTTATGCAAAGTTTTCAAGTGTTGGTAAAATAGAGCTCGAACCATTCATTCACCATAAAATAGAACTTGAACCAAGGTTCATTAAAGATTCGTTTGCTTAACTACGAGTTTTGCTCAAAATATTTCATTGAAAACGCAAAAACTGAATAACAAAGTTATTGAAGTATTGATTTTACAGCCCACCAAGCGAGGAAATAACATTGCGATAGGAGATGGAAGGAGAATAATATACAAGAAGAAATCCATATCTTAAGAAATATAACTTTTGAAAATATCTAAATTGTATGGAACGAATCTTGTTTGTAGAACACTGAAAAATGGCAAAACAAAATTTTTAAAAAAATTCCATTCGAGCAAATCAGTTCTTTACTCGAAATTCTCTGAATTAGAAACGTTTCTCTAGTAAAAACATTTTGCAAAAAGAAATTTAGTTCTTTCAGAAAATACAAGAAAAGTTACTATCGTTTTAAAATAGAACTAGGATATCTTTTTTCTAAATTATAAAGACACCGCTGAAGCGGGTACAAATAAATACTTATCATCCAAATAGTTTCATGATTTCTTGAGGTTTCATGATTCAATGTTTTTTATTTTTTATTTTTAATAATTTATTTCGCATCTGTAATGGCAATATTATTCATTTAATATCTTAATTTTGAAGAATATAAAGGTTAAAGAGATCTCCACTATTGTTTGATAGGTCAATAAGAGAAAGAATCAGCCTAATGCCCGAAGCACTGAAAATTACTAAAGGACCTCCATTCCATAGAACAATGCATGGAAATACCACAATAGTCCTTGATCTTATTAAGCACTGCTCCAAGAGACAAAGGACAAAACTAAAGGAATTAGGGATCAAGCAATAAAGTCCCTTTCATCACACAATCACATCACTGCCTACATTGATGGATCAACGTTTGTAACGGAGGTGTTGTTTTGCTGCTCCCCGACTGGCAAATAATTGAAATTGCTCCCCATGCTAGAAAAATTGCATCGAACTTCACAGGAGAACTGCTAACTACTTGAAAGGGCACTTAAGACCTATCTGAGTCTACCTCCATTGCAACAAATGAATGTAATTACTATTTTCAATGACACAAGGTCTGCCTTGCAGGCTCTTAATAAAGGATTTTCACGTATGATCTTGAAGATTATATCTCTTTTAGAACAAATCCATTGCTTTAACAGAATGTGTATACTGCAATGGATCCCTGCTCATGGGGATTTGGAGTTTAATGAAATTGTAAATTCTTTGGCGAAGAATTCCAGAAGTCTGGATCAGACTGTCATTCCTACTTTCCTTGCAGATGCAAATGCCTTGGCAAAATTTAAACTTAAACACCCTTTTAAGATTAAAACTAAATATAAAATTGCAGTACTAAATGTTGGCAGAAAAAAAAGTTATTATTGTCACAAGATTAAGGATGAAGCACCACAAAAATATGAAAATTTCTGCTGATGGCGTTGAAAAATTGCAAAAATGTGGCAACTGCCCTGATGTCGAGCTTACTCCTCATCATGTCTTTTATTGCCCAGCTGTTGCCAGTTATCATCATCCCTCGGAAGAGGATTTACTGTGAAAATCATCTATTCTGTGAACATCATCATCTAAGAACTGGAATCATTTATTATGTGAAAATATCACCTAAGGACTGGAATCGTCTATTCAGTGAACATAATAATCTAAGAACTTGAATCATCTATTTTGTGAACATAATCATCTAAGAACTGGAAACATCTATGCTATTGTTGACATAATATATTTAGTTGACATAATATTTTGACAAAAAGACTTACAAAATTAAATTGTTATGTAATATCGAAAAAGGTTTTTTATAATGTGATCTTTAAAAGCACTTAAATTTTTTATCAGAGAATAAAATAAAAATAAAAAGAATTTCGACACTTGTAAGAAATTTAGTAAAAGAAATTGATAAATGAATGTTCATACAGACAGCTCTTTTCCACTGTTCATTCATAAATTTTTCATTGAAAAAAAAGGATAAATATTTACTAAGTAAACTAAATAGAGTACTGAAATAGATCTTTTGAATAAAACTAATTTTCTTGATCAAAGAGAAAATAAATTCTAATTTTAATTTAATTTTAAATTCACGTTAACGTAAGCAAGATTTCGTATAGACTAGTTTTTCAGAAAACTACAAACTTTTGAAAGGGATAAATTCCAAAAGTTATTTTATTTATGGTTTTTTTCCGTGCAGTTCATTTAAGTATTCTGAAATAAAATTTATTCTCTTAAAGCTTTACATACTTTTTGTAAGAATTTACTGTCCTTTTACTGAGTTTCGTCTAATTAAGTTTTAAAAAAATATAAAACTCCTGTTTTGCAATATCTTTGTTATTGAAAATTACCAATAAGTCTTATACTATTAAGTCTTGGCCTATACTAGACCTTTAACGGCTTCAAAAACAGAGTCACTTTCAGGATCATGGGAACACTTTACTTTTTATTTACAAACACTATATATATATATATATATATATATATATATATATATATAAATAATGTAGTCTAATCATTATACAAAGAAATTAAAAGTGCAATTCACTCCAAGGTCAGTGATTTCAGATTTCTCGAGTCTACGCCGAATCTAATTGTCTCTGAAAAACAGGCGGAAACTCCAGCCTATTCAATCATTTCAAAGCAAAAAAGAAAAAAGTACACTTCTGGTCAACTCATCGCAGAACTCTCTCTCTCTTCTTCACCAAAAACCTCTTTTAAGTCAATCCGTCAAGAGGGGGAAGGGGAGTGTCAGCTTCCCTCATTTCTCATTGGAGGACATTTCTCAGTTCGTGGACTATCACCAATCACGATGGAACAACTCTTGGTATAGTTCATATTCAATCTGTAGTTGTTTCGACCTGTGAAGGACGCGCAGACATGACACTGAAGATCTGCTATCAGATTTGAGTGACAGGTTGTTCTCATTAGTACAAACACTAATTGCATGTAATGTAATCCACAATACTGCTTTTCTGCAGTCAATTTGAGTGATGCGTTGTCATGTACTTATCAAAGAATATACATTCCTCTTCCTGGAATGAAGTGCCAAAAACTCTTCCGTGAGAAAAATATGCTACACTTGTATCCATTACCATGAGAGATTCAAAGTTCTGCTCACAAAATACATATTATACTGAAATTAAGGTTTTCCTAGTTTAACATGGAAAATAATTTCAACATAAAATTTGCTATTCATTTACTATAATTTCATTTTAGAAATAATCAATATTAAATTTAAATTACCATACATTACGATTTAATTACTATTATTAATTACTTATTAATTACCATTTAAATTACCATACATTGACTAAAGTAATATACATAACTGAATTACACTTAATTAATATGTAATTATTATTAATATGTAATTAAGAATTCATAGGAGAAATATGTAATACTTAAGATTCTTCATTAAGATTTGTATCTAAATCATTTCATCTAATTATTAACTAAATTAGCCATCAAAATTTATTTGGAATAAATTATTTTAAGTTTAACCTGAGAAAAGGTCATACATTTTCTAAGATTTTATAAATTTCGTTCGATTAAATTAATTTCGATAAACATGTGCTTAAACAATTCTAATACAGTATCGAATAATTTAATTTTTAAATATTTAGATTGTAATTAATTAATTTATAAGCTTCTTTAATATAGTCGTCTTTTTTAACGATAATTGCATTATATAGAAATAATTATTCTTTAAATAATTATGTAATTAATTCAAAATTTGCATATTTTAAATTTTGTTTCAGTACATCGGTGGGCCTCCTGTCCACTTACATATACCACAAACAGCTGAGGAAAGTATGTAATTTCCTTCTGAGAAGACGATATTCTGACAATGGAGTGTTATATTGGAGAAAACCTGGAAAAATTCCTACTAAGTAGCCTAACTGTTTGGCACGTTGCACATATTCCTAATTCAGAACATGCACGTGTGTTGTGAATTAGGAATATCTGCATATGTATATATATATATATATATATATATATATATATATTTCTAATATGGTCATATATATTCATACATATATACACTATGGGGAAGAAAGTGACGGGACACGAGACTATAACGACATAAACCCATATTTATTAAAATTAATAGGAGGTAGGACCTCCTTTGGCTGCGATCACAGCTGCAACCCTTCTGGTCATGCTTTCCACTAAATTAGCCATAGTTGCAAGAGGAATTTCCTTCCAAATGTTTAACAGGAAGTTCCATAGTTCAGGCTTGCTTTTGGGGAGTGGGGTGCAGGCCCTCAACCGACGGTCCAATTCGTCACAGAGATGTTCAATTGGGTTAAGATCAGGGCTCTGCGCCGGCCACTCTATGCGTTTAACGTTGTTGTTCACATACCAATCAAAACTCCTCCTTGCAACATGGCATGTTGCGTTGTCGTCTTGATACCAGCAATCATCCATACCGTACGTTGCCCACAAGGTAGGAAGGACATGATTGTCGAGAATATCACAGTATCTATCGGCATTCATCGCACCATCATCCTTCACCAGGGGCCAGCCCCATACCAGGAGAAACAGGCCCATACCATCAATCCTCCTCCACCAAACTTTACAGTTGGGACGACACACTCGGGCAAAAGGCGTTCTCCTGGTAAACGCCATATCCAAACACGTCCATCGGAACGGAAAAGGGTAAATCGTAACTCGTCACTCCAAAGGACGCGTTTCCAGTCATCCAGAGTCCCAGTACGGTGGTCTTTGGCCCATCAAAGGCTCGCTTTCTTGTTGGTTTTCGTAATCAAAGGCTTATGGGCCGCCGAACGTCCAGTGTAACCTAACTTATAGGCCTCGATACGAAGAGTCTTGGTCGAAACGGCCACACCTGTGGCTTGTCTAAACTCATTAGCGATGTTATCCATGAATGTTTGACGGTTACTTCGAATCTCCCTGCCGAGCACCCGCCGGTCCTGCTGGTGAGAACTGTAGGTCGTCCACTTCGGGGTTTGTTCTGACAGTGTCCCTCAGTCTTGTAGCGACACACAACACGTGCTACAGTTGATTTTGAGCAGTTACGGAGACGGGATATCTCCCTAATTGACACCTTGGCAAGATGCAATCCAACCAACACACCTTTCTCGAACTCAGACAACTCTTCCCCGTGGCGGCATCTTGACAAAAAACAACTCTAGTCTACTCCACAGAGTATTTATAGGATATGGCTGACACGTGATACCTATTATTGCGCATGTGTCAGCTGTATTGTCGACTTTTCTACTTTTCGAGGGGTGTCCCGTCACTTTCTTCCAGATAGTGTGTATATATATATATATATATATATACTTAATATGATCATATATATTCATATATTCGTATTCGTGTAAATATATTCCTATTTCACAACATGTACAACATGCATGCACTGACTGGGGAATTATTCTTTAATTGTAACAAAATAATTAATAAAATTTGAATAAATATAAGATTAATTAAAAGAAAAAAAATGTTTAATTTCTTGTATTTAATTATTTTCCTTTAGATACCATTAAAAATAAGGAAGATATGAAAATTACAAAATATAATCTACATCGAGAAAAGATCCCTAACCAATCCAATGAATAATATCCAATGAATGTATATCTGAATAATTCAGATATCTCTTTGGCGTTTCAATGACCTTTTGTTTGCATTTGAAAATTTTTTCAGTTCCATCATTCCCAATTGATAACAATAGTTTGATTTATTCGAAACTTCAGCCTTTTCGAGAGTTGTTCTACGTGTCTTATCAGCGCGTGGGCTGACAACAAACTGTGCTTTCAAATTTATCTAATGATTTTCCCAGTGACATTTCTCTTAATTAGAAGCAGGACAAAGCATTTACCATTTATTTATATCCTTGCTTACGATAAAATGTTCTAAAGGTTAACATAAATGCGTGCTTTTGTTTA
The DNA here is from genome assembly GCA_021605095.1 of Caerostris extrusa. Lineage (NCBI taxonomy): Eukaryota > Metazoa > Arthropoda > Arachnida > Araneae > Araneidae > Caerostris > Caerostris extrusa. The sequence continues at coordinate 61,016 of BPLR01019542.1, read as the reverse complement.
AAATCTTAAGAAATTTTTGTTTACAAATATCACATTAGATAGTTAACGATTAGAATATTGTTGGAAAAAAATATTGAGATGTATTTTTAATAAAATTTTGTTTACATGTCCTTAAACAAGGCATAAGTTGATAGTTTGTTTCTCTACGGTCATTTTTTACATATTTTGGGCTAATTAGACAGAGACCAACAGTTAGGGGGAAGGGGATTCAGGGGGAAGAGAGAACTATTCCCGGTTTTCCAAGAAAGACAACTGTGGCTCTATTTAGACGTTTGACGTCATGGCTGTTTACGTGACCACCTCTATAGAAAGGGAGTGGTGGATTCTTCAAACTGTGTTTTGTGGGGCTCTAGTCGGCATTTGAATTTTGAACATTTAAATAATTGTAATGCACTTTTTTTAGAATGAGAACATGGTGAAAAAGTACTTGTTTGGTATTTAGCTATACGGTCATTTTTTTTTTTTTTTTTTTTTTTTTTTTGCACACCTACAATTTAACGTGGGATTCGAATCACTAAAAACATCAGGCCACCGCCAGGATTTGAACCTGTTGGCTGTAGTACCAAAATAATATCTCAAGTGTAAGTGGAAATTTTTCTTTCATTTCTAAAGAGACATTAAAAACACGTTCGCCATTTCAAATCAAATTGTTTATATAATGATGAAGAGATTATCAATGTGTGCAACAATAAATTAATTTCTGCATTAAATAAATTCTCTTGTAAGACTGATTGTCTTACAAGAGAATATCTGAGTTTTATTGGTAACATTATTAATCTTGCTTTGCCATTTTTATATTGCTATATTTACATAAATATTTATGATTATATTTTTATACCAGAATGATTATTCATGATCCATTCATGATCATAATTTTTAAAATGACTAGTGATTCAGTTGTAACGTACTCCGCTGGTGAACATAAGGTCTACTACTACTACACCACACCACACCACATCACTGTGTCTAGAGCTGAATTGCCCCTGTACAGTTTGGGAATGATGTAGGTGAGAAGTCTGACTGGGCTCTGTGATGCTCTACGGTCATATGAGACAGGGACTTAAGGATTAAAGTGGATTCCAAACCCCTACAAACATCCTTGGTATCACCGGGACTCGTACCCGAAACCTGTGTTACCGATCGTCAGAGCGCTAGCTACTCGACCATCAGGGAGGGCCCTGAGCATTAGAACTGAGGTACAATCCGCTGGCGGTATTGTTGTGGATACTGTTTCAAAAACGAGGAGTCCCAATGAAGTTTGTTACTTTCAGCATCTTGTCTCTTTTAGTCAGACTACCTGTGGCAGTAGTTCCGCCTAAACGTCCTCCCGGAAGGCACTATCTTCCTTTAGCGACTCAGAGCCAAGTCAGACTTCTATCTGCGATTGCTCCATCACAACAAAAACTGTCCCCCCTTTCCTCCATCCATGAGTAGACTAGTCATGGGGTGTCCATTCCGCTCACTCGGACATTAGCGATTTAATTCACAGCAACAAATTTTTAGAACACATAAAACCATCTAAAAAAAATATATGATAATCATATATTTATAACAACATCCATATCCATTATTTACTCATTTTGTATATTTGAAGAAACATTCCAATTATCTTATTAAATAAAAATATTCAAAGCAAGCTCTAGATGTCTACAGACATGATAATAATATTTACTAGTAAGCTGAATCACAAAAGGTGTTTTTGTTAAATTTCTTTGTGGAATTAGATAAATTGTGATCAATTTAGAACACACAAATTTAGCCCACGTCTAATTTTGTGATTTCTGTATAAAATTGTTAATGTTAATTTCAAATGAACCGTCTTGAACCGAAAAATTTAATCAAATATGGCCTTATAAGAAAATATTTTGTTTAATTTAATATTATTGCTTAATTAATTTTTAATCACTCGATTTAATTTAATAATATTGATTAAATATTGTTGCTTTATATTAGTGAAATATTTTGTCTAATTGTAATAAAATAATACATCTGAAAATATCAACTTCTTCAACAGTCGATGTTTTATCCAAAAAAATAACAGTAAATAATAATAAATAACAAACAGTAATAATAATAAATAACAGTAATAATAAAAAAACTAACAAAACAGTATTCTGTTTGAAATATCACGTAATCTTTATATATATATGTAATGTATTATTCTGATTGTGAAAACCTTTTACGTCTACTTTTAAATGTCATGTACAGAATACTGATGCATCGTTTAGGTAAAAGAACTCTGTAGAAACAAAACAATTGACAGCATTTTTTTCCAATTAATTTTATTAGTAAACTTGAAAAAAAATTCATAAAATTAAAAAAAATTAAAAAAAAAAAAAAAACTTTCGCCTTTCGTTAAATTTCAAGAGCTGTTTTCAGAAAATAATCACAGTTTAATATTTTTTTTTTAAATAATTCTACAATTCATTCTTATCCTGAACATCATTTAAATTTTATATAATGCATATTAAAGTAATTTAATTTGAATTTTATCATCCCTTTTGTAGTATGAACTCATTAACATTTATTTATATCCATATGAATTCATTCATTTATATGATATGAATTTCTTCATTTATATGATATGAACTCATTCATTTATATAATATGAACTCATTCATTTGTATGGTATGAAATCATTTATTTATATGATATAAATTCATTCAGTTATATAATATAAGCTCATTCATTTATATGGGTATGAAATCATTTATTTATATGATATGAACTCATTCAGTTATATGGTATGAACTCATTCATTTTATATGATATGAAATCATTCCATTTATTTATATCCTTATAACCAAAAAGAAATGACATTATTGAGTTGGTTTAAAAAACTACATAAAAACTCGCAAGTAAATAACAATTTTCTGTCAAGCAAAAAGTCACCGAGAGCATCTATTTTGAAAGAACCTCTTTGAAACGCCATCGTTATTTTAAGATATACCTCACTTCCAAAACTAGAAAACAATAGATTAAGTAAGTCGTAAACTTCTAAATCCGGTCTAATGGCCATAAAAATATCCATATGTTCTATTGACATCTTCGGTATCCAAATACCCTTTTCTATTACCCATGTCAGGTATTAATCAATCAAAAAATGAAGAACTTTTAGCCGTAAATCTCCCCAAATTCTATAAGTTTATTAAAATCTGACAGATATCACTGCACCGCTTTCATTGTATCGTGCCTCCGATAGATTTATTTTAGAATTCCCTGAAATGCTATTGAAAAGAATCATGTTTCGCTCCTTCGTGTGCGAATCACGTTGCCAATAGCACCTGGTGCTTTTCTATTTGGAATGAAAATATATTTTTTTTTTCCACTTTCTTCTTATGGGGGATACCATCTAGTGCCGACAGATACAGAGATGGAGCAGTTAATATTTGTTTCCATCGTTTTGGCAGATCGGAAGGGGATTGCTGCATGTCAGCAACCTTTAAAAACAGATAACAAAAAAAAAAAAACTTCGGAAGGGATTTGCAGTGCGAAATCTTTTAATCGGTGAAATGGAAAGCTGAAACTTTTCCCAGACATAAAATCGTTTAAATCTCTGGAGCTGTCGTTTCATCACGTCAGGTAACTAGAACGTCAAATAAAATCCTAAGCTCTATAGATTCGGGTCCATTGTATTCCTTCCAAAAAAGCTCAAGCTGTACTCAAGTGTTTTACTGAAGTGGTTTGAGTTGTTCTTGAAAGATTAGGTTTCATTTTCAGTATAATGTGTTTTGGTTTACTCTTCTAATGGAATGGTGGGAGTGCAATAAAGTACAAAACATATATTTTCCTTTTGTTTCTATATACAGTATGTGAGGGGGATTCACATATTTTATACAGGAACAAAATGTGTGAGTCCCCCTCACATATTGCTTTACATGCTCACATTTTTCTTACTTGCTCACATATTGCTCTTACATAAGGGTTTATATATTCCTTCTTGCTCACAATCAAAATAACTAAATAACAATATATATTCATATATGAGACCTATGTAACATTTCAAATAGAATACTGTTTTGTTAGTTTTTTTTTTTCACTTTTTTTCATTGTTTTTAATTATTGCTGTTTTATTATTTTTTTTTATTTATTATTATTTTTTACTTTTTTTTTTAATTGCTATTTTACTGGGTTTCTATGATAACGTAACTGATATCAGCATTTTATTGCATAGAAATATGTTTGTGAGGTAGTAAACAAAATTAAGTTCCATTTAAATAAACTAATTTATTTCAAAATCTATCAAATGATTTGATTTATTTATATTCTAATTAAAAAATAGCTTCTGCTCACAGTTAGAGAATTGCTGTACTTTTTTTACTTTTAATTAAAATTATATTAACAATGCGTATCTGTAATAAGCCATTTAAATAATAAATTCGTAAAATCCAAAACAAAACATATTTTTGGTAAATAAATTACCTTTTATCATCAATAAAATGTTTGTTTAATTACATCTAAACAAACCATTATGAATTTTAAGAAAATAATTTTAATTTAATTTAATTTTAGAATTATTGTTACAGATTTAAATGAACAAAATATTGAGATGATGAGATTTTATTAAAATAGAAATTATTTGGTAAAGTAACATCAAAATAAAAAAAAATCACCCATTTTAATTTTATATATCCAGTTTTCGTGATTTACGATGCGACTTTATTTCATATAGGTCTTGATACAAAAATAACAAACTTTTAGTACACAAGAGATATAATTTTTTCAGCATACAATATCAAGTTTCTTATGTTGAAAATTGTAGCAACAGAATTTGTTGGAAATGTTGAGTTTTAGTAAAAAAATAGGAGATATGTTATTCTTCGCAGTGTAAACAAAAAACGAAAACCTTTTTATACCCGTCCCTTAGAAAAAGCTTGATAAATTCTTTCTTAATGAGAAAAAGCTTATTTGACGAGTTAAAGTAACTAAACTGTCATGTTGCTGGTAATATATAATCAACTTGTGATATTTTTCTTAAAAAATCCTTTTTGTATATTTTCTTTGACTGTTGTACTTGGAAGCCACGCAATATTACTTTAAAATGAAGAAAAATAGGATATCCCACTGAGTTTTTGTGATATTGCGTTTTTATTCTCATAGCTCTTAATTAATTTGACAAGAAAAACTGAATATCTTAACATTGTTGAAGTAAGGAAACATTGTTGAAAGAAGGAAGTTATAAAATGTATAGTGTACATTTTATAAAGGCCTGAAATCATTTAACCTAATAAAAATTATTTCTAATGTATTTGAAATATCTTTATCAAAATAGTTCTTCATGTTTCCTAGATTTAGTGTACAATTGTATACGATTCAGAGAGTATAAAATTTTCTCTTTCTTAAATGTAAAACAGTTGACCTATTTTTTACTCTAGTGTTCTAAGGCCAGACACATTTTTATCACATCTAAAATAAATAAGCAATTTAAATGTATCTTAAGTGTTAAATATAGTATGTATATAAAGGCTTGATGGTAAGAACTTCGGGATATCGACCGAGGGAGGTAGATTCGAAACCAGAAAGGACCATCGAACTGTTCTAATATCAACACCGGAATTGGAAAACATTAAAACTGTAGGTTGAAAAGTCTCTCCACTGCATTTGATGGCGTAGAATTTTTTCTCAGGAGAAGAGTTTTGGCATTTCATTCCCAGGTGACAGGAATGCATATTATTCGAAATATACAGAAAAAACCCATCACTCAAATTTGACATCGAACGAGTTTTATTGTGGATAGTTATATTACATGCAATTAGTATTTTGTACTAACGAGAACAAACTGTCACTGAAATCTGATAGCAGATATTTGGTGTCATGTTTAATGAGGAGACTCAGGAAATAAGCGTGCGACCTTCACAAGTGGAAACAATTACAGAATGAATATCAACCAATTGATATACCATGAGTTGTTCCATCGTGATTGGTGATAGACCACGAGATGAGAAATGTCTACTCCAATGAGAAGTGTAGAAAGCTTACGGATTGTCTTAAAGGGAGAATTTTGGAAAAGATGGGAGAGAGCTCTGCGACGAGTCGACCAGAAATTATTTTTCTTTCTCCGAAGTGACTGAATACGCTGGAGTTTTCACCTGTTTTCAAAGTGAGCCCTTGTGGTTTTGTGAATCACGCAGTGTAATAATTAAGGTCTGTGACAGACCAGGTGTTTAGATTCTTCCTAGACTCGAGAACTTTGAAAGTCTCCGAGCTTGGAGTGAGATGCACTTGTGTATCTAATTTATATCCTGGATTCCTAACCACTAACAAACATCCATAGCACCACCGGGAATCGAACCCAAAACCTGTGGTATCAAATGTCAGAGTGCTAGCCAATTGGCTATAAGTCCGCCAAAAGTACTGAAGGGCTAAAGCTAACCAATGGCTTAGGAGCAAAACGTTCAGCATTTGTAAAATAAATAAATACTGTCTATTAAATAGAAAATATTGTCTAATAAATACTAAAAAAATACAAAACATGTAAGAAGCTAAAAACGAGAATCAGTTAAGGGGAATTTACAGTTATTTCACAACAAATTTAACGGTTTTTTTTTTCCTACATTATTGTAAATTCGATCGCATCAAAAATAGCAGTGACTTTCGTATTATTCAATATACTGTAAGTGTTTTCTTTCTATAAAAGGAATGTTTTTTTTTTCAAAAATAATGCCCCATATTCTTTCTACATTACTTGCTTCAACCATTCTACATACAAATATATTTTTTTTGTACTGTATCATTTCAATCCAACGATGTGTTTTGTAAGCCGAGAATCCTGCCATCGCCAATTTTTAGACCGACTCTCTACTGATACGTCAAGTAACACAAAAATGAAATTGAGGGAACAATCGCAGCCGATTTGGCAACCGAAGAGATAGTCTGTGCGAAATGGGCACGCTTCCAATGGGTAGTGATTATTTTATAACAAAAAGGACAGATTAAGATTCCGCATTGGGCGAGTCCCTTTCAGTTTCATGCAATTCACAGCAAGGTCAAGAAATAATATTTCCTGTTTACCAGCTTTCAAAGACATTCCTCTTTAAAGAGTCGGATGAAATTGGAGACTTCAATTTTAAAGAACTTCATTCGAAATCTTCTTCGATGAAAATTTCGATTAGAGGAAAATTTCGTGGCTTTCAGAGGGCAGCATAATATTTCCTTGTTAAGAAATTCATTCTTGTTAGTGAACAAGAATTAGAAGATTTAATACCTTTCATCTTTATTGATGGAATAAAAAATGGAAAATGTATTTTATTTTTAAACTAGAGAGATTTAAGAGTTTCTGGAAAATTATAAAATGCAATCTCGTAAAAACTTTCAAAATGACTTTAACAAAACCATAATAGGTAAGTGAGGCATGATGGCGAGTGACTAGTGTTCGGTGACGCAGGTTTCGGGTTGGAATCTCAGAGATGCCATGGAGTTTTGTAGTGGTTTGAAATCCACTTTATGCCGTAGATCCCGGTACAATATGACCACTACTTCTACACCACACCAGAGCTAAGTGCCCCCTTTACAGTTTGGGAATGTTATGGGTGAGAAGATGTCTGATTGGGCTCTGTGGCGCTCTACGGTCATATGAAGCCCGGAACTACTACTTAAAGTGGATTCCGAACCATTGCAAACACCCGTCGCAGCCGGGACTCGAACCCAAAACCTGTGGTATCAAAGGCCAGAGCACTAGCCAATTGGCCATCAGGTCGACAAAAAGTACTGTTGGCTTAGGCGCCAATGTCTTGCATTTGTAAAGTTAAATAAATACTAAAAAAAAAACGAAGCTAGGAAGCTTAGCTTCAGCTGAAAACGAAACTCATTTAAATAAATGATTTTAATTAATTATAATTTTAATTTATTTCAAAATAAATTGACATTTTTTTCTACGTTCTTGTAAATTCAATCGCCTTCAAAAATGGCGGTGACTTCAGTAGTTCTCAGTATAAATTTTTTTCTTTCTACAAAAAGAAATGATTTTTTTTTAACAAAACAAAATGCCACATATTCTTTCTACATCACTTATTTCAACTATTCTACACACAAATATATATTTTTTCTCCTGTATCATTTCAATCCAGCGATGTGTTTTGTAAGCCGAGAATCCTGCCATCGCCAATTTTGAGACCGGCTCTCTACTGATACGTCCAGTAACACAAAAATGAAATTGCGGGAACAATCGCCGACGATTTGGCAACCGAAGAGATAGTCTGTGCGAAATGGGCACGCTTCCAATGGGTAGTGATTATTTTATAACAAAAAGGACAGATTAAGATTCCGCATTGGGCGAGTCCCTTTCACTTTCCTGCCATACGCAGCAAGGTCAAGAAATAAGATTTCCTGTTTATCAGATTTTAGAGACATCGATTTTTAAAGAGTCGAATGAAATTGGAGATTTCAATTTTAAAGAACCTCTGTCGAAATCATCTTCGAGGAAAGCGTTTAGGTTTTCGATTAGAGGACAAATTTCGTAGCTCTCAGATTACAGCATCATATTTATTTCCTTGTTAAGAAATTCCTTCTTGTTAGTGAATAAGAATGTGAATTAGAATAAGAATAATAATTAGTGAATAAGAATGAGCAGATTTACTATCTTTCATTTTGATTAATGGAATAAAAATGGAAAATGCATTTTGTTTTTTAAACTTAAGGTATTTAAGAATTAATGGAAAGTTATAAAAATACAATCAGGTAAAAACTTTAAAAATACTTCAACTAAAGCATGATAAGTAAGTGGGTCCTGAGGGCCGAATGACTAAGACTATGGCGCTTTGTGCCACGGGTTCGAGTCCCGGCAGTACCAGTAGGCAGAGAACCTTTGCTTACCATGGGGCTGTGTCGTCGATGAGGATGATGGACCAAGGTCGTCTGCATACATTCAGATTTCGCGACGAGAGAATATTTTTCTATTTACGGGGCATGCATAATACCAGATTTTGAGTGCATGACCATTATAAATTGCAATGGAAACTGCAATAATAACAAATTAATTTATAAATAACTTAATGATAATGAATTAATTAACAATATTAGGCATTAATAAATAAAACAGATTATGTAACTAATATAACCAGCAATTTGAGTAAATTACATATGCGGGTTAATTTTCCATGGTTATATTTAAGAGACAACCATCGTCTTTTCGAACATTGATAATTAGAATAAAAAAAGGAAAAAACGGGAACAAAATCAAAATAAAAATTGGGAAAGGAGAAAAATTTAAAAGGAAAGAAAAAAATTGAAAAAGGAAAGAAAGCAAATTCAAAAGGAAAGAAAGCAAATTCAAAAAGGAAAAAAAATTGAAAAAGAAAAGAAAAAAATTAAAAAAGAAAAGAAAAAAATTGAAAAAAGGAAAAGAAAGCAAATTGAAAAAGGAAAGAAAAAAAATTGAAAAAGTAAAGAAAAAAAGTGAAAAAAGGAAAGAAAAATATTGAAAAAAAGGAAAAGAAAAAAAATTGAACACATTTCATTTAAAACCCAACCAAACCTGTAGTTCAGAATACCATGATAAAAATGTTAGCAAAAAATGCAAAGTCAAAGCAAATGTTCATTAACAAATTAATTTATCAATAACTTAATGATAATAAATTAATTAACCGCGTTAGGCATTAATAAATAAAACAGATTAGACAACTAATATAAACAACAAATTTGAGTAAATTGCAGATGCGGGTTAATTTACCATGGTTATAATTAAGAGATAATCATCGTCTTTTCGGACATTGATGGTTTCAGGGAAAAAAAATTGACACATTTCATTTAAAATCAACCAAACCTGTAGTTCAGAATACCATGATAAAAATGTTAGAAAAATGGAAAATTAAAGCAAGTGTTCATTAACAAATTAATTTATCAATAACTTAATGATAATAAATTAATTAACAATGATAGGCATTAATAAATAAAACAGATTAGACAACTAATATAAACAACAAATTTGAGTAAATTGCAGATGCGGGTTAATTTACGATGGTTATAATAAGAGATAATCATCGTCTTTTCGGACATTGATGGTTTCCAGGGAAAAAAATTGACACATTTCATTTAAAATCAACCAAACCTGTAGTTCAGAATACTATGATAAAAATGTTAGAAAAAATGGAAAATTAAAGCAAATGTTCATTAACAAATTAATTTATCAATAACTTAATGATAATAAATTAATTAACCGCATTAGACATTAATAAATAAAACAGATTAGACAACTAATATAAACAACAAATTTGAGTAAATTGCAGATGCGGGTTAATTTACCATGGTTATAATTAAGAGATAATCATCGTCTTTTCGGACATTGATGGTTTCCAGGGAAAAAAAACACATTTCATTTAAAAACCCAACCAAACCTGTAGCAAAATTTTTTAAAAATTACCTAATTGAAGTAAACTATGAAATTATGGAAGGAGGGTTGTAATAAAATTTTATCATGAATATAAATCAGAGTCCATGATATGACATTTTGAGTGCATGATCACTATAAACGGCAATAAACACATTAACGAATTAATTTATCAATAACTTAATCATCATAAATTAATTAACAACATTAGGCATTAATAAATCATATTTTCTCAAATTACAATTAAATAATAGTTTTTACTAGCAAAAGTTTTTGAAAAGTTATCTGATTGAAATAAACTATGAAATTTAGGAATGAGGATTAAAATATGAAAATAAATATTGATCTAGATAAAAATATATAAAAAAGGTATATAGATTAAAAAAACATAATGTCTTCTTTAATGCAATGTGTCAAGAAATAATTTATTAGTTATGTTAAAAATGATCTTCAATATGTTATTCATTCAAGTATTGATTAAATTTCTCTTATTTTAGAATTGTATAAATGTTCTTGCGTTAATAAAATTTTTAATATCAATGTGTTTATTTATGAGATATTAATTAAAACATTTTTTTTTTCAATTTACAAACAAATGATAGTTTTAAATACAGCATAATATCAGATTTTGAGTGCATGTTTATAATTAATTGCAATGTAAACTGCAATAAATACATTAACAAACTAGCTTATCAATAACTTGATGATAATGAATTAATTAACAATATTAGGTATTAAAAAGTACAATAAATTATGCAACTAATATAAACAGCAAATTTGAGTAAATTTAATTAATAAATAATAATTTAATTATTAATTAATTTTCAATGGTTATAATTAAGAGACAATCATCTTCTTTTGGACATTGATGGTTCCCAGGAAAAGAAAAAAGTGAACATATTTTATTAAAAAACCAACCAAACCTCGTAGCAAATTTTTTTTGAAATGTTACGTGATTGAAGTAAAATATGAAATTGTGGAATGAGTGTTGTAAAAAATATTTATCTTGAATGTAGGTGTACTAATAAAATGTCATATGCACGAATATCACGTTTTGAATGCATGCTCATTATGAATTGCAATGGAAACTGCAATAAATACTAACAAAAAATTTGAGTAAATTAAACATAAACAGCAAAATTTGAGTAAATGACAGAGGCGGGTTAATTTTCCACGGTTAAAATTTAGAGGCTATCATGGTCTTATATGGTAGCCTCTATCATATCAGTCATTATTGATGGTTCCCATAAAGAAAAAAAAAATTCACACATTTCATTTAAAACCCAACAAAACCTGTAGTTTAGAATACCACGATAAAAATACAAAAATGGGAAAGTCAAATAGTAAAAAAGTAACAAAAATGGGAAAGTCGAAACAAAGTATTGTTTGTTCATTAACAGAAGACTTTCTATAGGAGCCCCAATGCATTAACAGTGTTTTTATTTACAGGAAAAGAATGATACTGAGATGAATGGCAAAGTGGAGCTCACGTGATAATAGTAGTCACGTGCCGAAAGAATTTTTGGCAAAACAATGTAAAGGCGGGTTTCATTGTGGAATATTCCGGATTCTGCTTTCTTCCTGAATATCGTCGCTGCCGCCTTCCGCCACATTTCATTTCGTTCCAGCGCATGACTTCCGCCCTTTTGGCAACCTGAAATCTGACGATGTCACGTCATTTTGACTTCCTGCCTTCCTCGTCCGGAAACAATCTACGCCTTTCAATTGGTAGCTTCAAAGCCCTTGGCTGCCATTTTTTTTCTTTCCCTCATAAAATAGTAGGTCTCCAACATCCCTTGAAACCCCTTCGTGGATATTGTAAAACTTTCGCAATAAGAATTCAGAAAAGATGGATTTTCTTTTCTGGATATGTAGAACAAGCTACCCTGTGACTGGATGAGACGTCTTTTCAAGGTCTGAAATTTAAAAAAAAAAATATTAAAGGTGTAAATAAAAACGTATATGTCGGAAATATTTTATGTCTCTGTATTTGTTGTGAAAGAAATTTTTGCTCCATTGGATTTCTCTCTCAGTTAAACTGTCTCTGGTTTCACTGCAATTAAAGAATAATTCAACATCTGGAACATGATGTAAGCAAGCAACCCTGTGACTGGATGAGACGTCTTTTCAAGATCAGAAAAATATTCTTAAAAAAAAAAAAAATGTAAATAAAATCGTATGTGTCGAAAATGTTTTAGCCCTCTGTATTTCCCATGAAAGAAATCTGGTCCTATTGGCTTTCTCTCTCTCAATTAAACTATCTCTGGTTCCAACGGAATTAAAGGTTAATTCAACATCTGAAACATGATATAAACAAACCCTATGATTGGATGAGACGTATTTTCAAGGTCAGAAAAATATTCTTAAAAGAATATTAAAAGTGTAAATAAAGTCGTATATGTCAGAAATATTTTAGCTCTCTGTATTTGTTGTGAAAGAAATTTCGCTCCATTGACTTTCTCACTCAATTAAACTGTCTCTGGTTTTCCTGCATTTAAAAGAATAATTCCACACCTGAAACATGATATAAAAAGCAACCCTGTGACAGGTTGAGACGTCTTTTTCAAGATCAGAAAAATATTCTTAAAAGAATATTAAAAGTGTAAATAAAGTCGTATATGTCAAAAATATTTTAGCTCTCTAGTTGCTGTGAAAGAAATTTTGCTCCATTAGCTTTCTCCCTCAAATAAACTATATCTGGTTTCCCTTTTAAAAGAATAATTCCACATCTGAAACATGATATAAACAACCAACCCTGTGACAGGTTGAGACGTCTTTTTCAAGTTGTATTCTTAAAAAGAATATTAAAAGTAAATAAAGTCGTATATGTCAAAATATTTTAGCTCTCTAGTTACTGTGAAAGAAATTTTTGCTCCATTAGCTTTCTCCCTCAAATAAAACTATACCTGGTTTCCCCTCATTTAAAATAATAATTCCACATCTGAAACATGATATAAACAAGCAACCCTGTGACAGGATGAGACGTCTTTTCAATTAGATGTTGTTTATTATCTCACTTGAACGACAGCAACACCTAGACCAAGCCCATTATGTGTCTTGATATTCGGAGGGAAGTGAGTCAGCCTCTGTTGTGTTTTTAGCACACGTAGGTAGAAATCTGACTTGGTCCCGTGTCGCTGAAGAAGAAGAACAGTATGTTTATCACGCCGTGTGCTAATTAATGTCTGCCGCAGACCAGACAATTAGATTCGACGTATACTCGAGAACTCTGAAAAATCTCCGACTTTGGAGTGAACTGTACTTGCGATTTAATCATGCACTTGTAATCAAATTTTATTTTTCATTTTCATTTCTTTGTATAATAAACCAAAGTTCATCATCTGTATTAAAAATTAAAGTGTTCCTGTGAACTTAAAGTGTCCCTCTTCTTGAAGCCGTTATAGTTCTAATATAGGCCAAGACGTTACAATGTTAATAAGTATGTGATCTCACTTATGAATATTCATTCCTTTTATGTAAAAAGCACATATTTTTAATAAAGAAATGAATTCAGAAAAATGTTTTTCTCATGGTTGTTTTGCTTCACTGAATAATGTGCGATCTTCTTTCAGCACGAGAAATTCTATGTTGTTAATGTGTTACCAAAATGGAAGGTTTTATTTTAATGAATCGAATATTAAAAAATATAATAAAAAACTCAAATGAATTAATTATTTTTATTTGTTTGTTTATTTTTGTCAGTATTAATATATCATGTATCTAAATTCAGAGAATATGACCCTTGTTTAATGTCCTCGGGAAATTCTTTGTGATGTATACATACACTTTTACGACATGTCGTAAAAGTTATTAAATCTATTTATTTTCGATTTTCGTTATTTTATGATATGCCACATCTTGGCATGCCGTTTTCAATCCGGAAAAATCTTTACAAAATATATAATTGTAAATCACAGATATATGAAAAATAAACCATTTACAATGAATTTAACAAGAATATATGATATTGTTGAAACAAAGCTATGCAAAAAGTTTCCTAATGTCTTTACATCAAAAAACATTTTTGGCAAAAAATTACTTTAATTATTGTTGTATATTATTGGATGTATTTTATTTAACAGTTCTGAATAATTTTAAAAAGAATATCTAGTTGTCTGAAAACAATATGTTTCAAAAAGCCAACATACAAGTATAAATAAGAAACTTTGATGCGGTTGTGGCATACTTTCTTACATTTTTGTGAATTTTTACATTTTTGGTAAATATTTTTTTTACATTTTTAAATTTTTGTAGATATTTTATACATTTTTAAAAATTTTATTTAAGTACATTTTTGTACGAGCAAGAAAATTTGATAATTCAATTTATTTTTTATTAAATCATACAATTTTAAATAATTTTTACTAAAATTTACTTTATCGTATTGGATTTTGTCAGAACATAAAGTTACTCTACACCATTTTTGTTAAAAATTAGATATTTTCAACAATGAAATTATATCTGCAATTCAACAACATATTAATACAACAAGCAATTTTTGTGAGTTATTTTATTTAAATAAATATTAATTCACCATGGAATAATATATATTCGACTTATATGAATCAAAATATATTAACTTTACTTAGAAACCAACAGCTAAGAAAATTACATATATTTAATTAATCCTATACATACACAAAAAGGAAATACATTTATAAAATAAACAGTTTATAAAAAAAATACCTATAAATTATACAAAAACATAACTACACATTTTACATTAGGGCCTGATTAACAAGTGACTAGCACTCTGGCGCTCAGTACCATAGAGTTCCAGTCCTGGTGAAGCCATGGATATTTGTAGTAGTTCGAAATCCACTTTAAGCCGTAGGTCCCTGTCTAATATGACTTTAGAGTGTTGGAAGTAGAGCAGACAATCCTAACCCGTAAAAAGGACATCTAACTCGTCTCCTGTCTCGAAATCTGTCAGTAAGCAGACTGACCTTGGCCGACTATGGGGCTGTTGCGCCAATGAAAAAGAAGGTATATTTTATAAAAAAAAATTTTTAAGTAATTTAAAATTCTGAAATTTAAATTTAAAAAAAAAAAACAGAAAATAAAACAAATACAAAAATAAATATTATGATTAAAAAGTCTGTGAAAGAAACTTGAAACTTTTTCAAAATTGAAAGCGGACATACTCTCCCCAAAACAATACTCATAATTTCATAAAACAATCCATTAAGTTTATGCTACAAAAATTATTATTATTTTTTTACAAAGAAAAATTATGCACTTATTTTTGTTATTATTGCTTTTCAGTGCACAGATTAAATGCATGGGATGAAACTGTAAAAACTAAGATATTTAAACAAAAACTTATATATACTAAAAACGAATATAACAGGTGGACTGAAATGTTCAAATGTAGGCTGACACATAAATGGCGCTACTAGTAGTAAATCAATATGATTTTTAGTTAGCCCTGACCTTCAAAAGACACGTGTATAAATTTGACAACTGTTGCACTATTAGTATGGGAGTTATAGCATTTTTAGTGAAGTTATAGCATTTTTAGTGTTCCTCACGCTCCTTTGATATCTTTAGGGCCTCAGCTATTTCAATCAACTTCACTTTACGGTTATCAGAAATTATTTTGTGGACTTTTTGATGTTTTCGTCGCTAACAGCCTCTTTGGGGCGTCCACGGCGTGAATCGTCCTCGGTGCTCATTTCGCCTCGTTTAAATTTAGCAAACCACTTCTCTACGGTTGATTTTCCTGGTGCAAAGTCCGAATAAGGTTCATCAAGCCAAGCCTTGTTTCAATAGTAATTTTTTTCGCCAAAAAGCAATACTATATTAACACACGAAATTCCTTTTATCCATTTTTTTCAAACTACCAAAGTTGCTTCACTAAAAATACTATAACTCCCATACTAATAGTGCAACAACTGTCAAATTTATACACGTGTCTTTTTTGAAGGTTAGGGCTAACTAAAAATCATATGGATTTAATACTAGTAGCGCCATCTATGTGTCAGCCTACGAATATGTCAGCCCAACTGTTATAAACTAAAAATATCGATATATAAAACTAAAAGAACTAAACTTAAGATACTTATAGTTGTAAAATTATTCATTAATAAATTTGTAAACCAATGAAAATTATCTTTCTCATAAATAAAAAATTTAAAAATATTTTCACTTTTTTTTTGTTTTTAATTTCTATTTTGATTACCTAATATATATGGCGTTAATATGTCTCTCGCGTTAAACGGATTTTACATTCTAAATGTGAAACATTCTACAAAATTTTCTCTAGTTTAAAGTATTTTGAACTGAAATCTTATTTAAAAAGAATACAGTTTCTTAAAAAGTAAAACAAGAAAACTTAATGCACTTAACTGCGGACGTGTTAAGTAAATGAATCAGAAAGAAAAAGAGACGATTTGCTTACTTTAGTTTAGATTTATGTAGGATGTTGGTATGTAATTTCTGAAACTGCTGAGAAAAAAAACGTCTACAATTTATGTGAAATTTTCATAAAAAAATGACCTTTTTTTACATTTAAAATATTGTAATACTGTTTCTTTTTTAATATTTTATGCTTACAAATTTGTCTACATTTTAAACACTTTTTCTAATACATTTCGCTTGCCGCCAAATTTTTTTGATAGTAATGCATATTTATTTTTTAATTTGTTATATTAAGTATTTTATTACTTACTACACATTCGTTTTAATAAATTCTGTTAACGTTGTTTATTAACATGATTTTTGAATAAAGTTTTATATTCTCTTTTTATTCATTTTAATTTGCTTATATTTACACATTTTTTTGCAGTATAATTAATGTTATAATAATTTTTTATCACCTTATACCTTTGTAAGACCAGTGTTGTTCTTTTTTTTTTTTTAATGCACGAGTAGATTGATTGTATTACAAAAATAGATTACAGATATAGTTTAACTTGTTTATATTTACATAATTTTAACTTGTTTATATTTTCATAATTTTTACATTATAATTATTGTTATAATAAAAAAAAATTTCCGCCTTACACTTTTGTAAGCTTAGTTTTTCTCTTTTTAATGCACGAGTAGATAGATTGTATAACAAAAAGGTCACAGATAACTAGTTTAACTTATTTATATTTACATAATTTTTTGTTTATATTTACATAATTTTAACTTGTTTATATTTTCATATACATTATAATTTCTTAAAAAAAATTTCCGCCTACACTTTTGTAAGCTTAGTATTGCTCTTTTTTAATGCACGAGTAGATTGATTGTATAACAAAAAGGTCTCAGATAACTAACTTGTTTATATTTACATAATTTTTATTTTAATTATTGTTTATATTTTTTTTTCCTTTTATAATTTTTTCATTATAATATTGTTACAATAATTTTTTTGGACCTTTACTTATAATTTTTTCATTATAATATTGTTACAATAATTTTTTTGGACCTTATAAGCCAAGTGTTGTTCTTTTTATTGCACGAGTAGATTAATTGTATACAAAAGTTTCACAGACTTTTATGCTTTTTATGCTTTTATGCTTTTATGATTTTATGCTTTTAGGATGGTTTTTTTTATTTATATTGGTTTTATTGATTCGTTATTGATGAATAATTATACCAATATTAATGTGATCGAACTTTACAGCGATATAAGTTCTCCAGGAATTTCCCAGATCAATAAAGTTTCAGAAATAAAAGTAGCACTAATCAGTCATTCAAAAGTTTCAAAACTTATTCTGCCCAGATATTTTTGAAGTTTTTAATACAATATATCAAAAAATAAAACATAACTATTGTACCATATCAATGTACTCGATAAATTTGTTTATAGAATAATCGATTAAATCGAGTGGAAAAATTATTGGTCAGAAAAAAAATGTTAATGAAAATAGTTATGAAAAATCAGAAAAAAAGTACACAAAACTGATTAATGAGATTCATGGCTTGTTTCTTTCAAAATATCTACTGACTTGAAATTTCATTATCCTTTTCAAAATAAAAATATTTACATCCTACAAAGTAGAATATGTGACCTATATGTTAAGTGACATGCAAAATGATTAATTTTATGCAAATTACAAATCACATTACATTTTATCTTTGGAGACTAAAAAAAATTTATACTGCAACATTTGTATCATTATATATTAAATTAATAATAAAAATTCCAATTATTTATGTACATTACAGAAAACAATTAATATCTACCCGGAAGAATTTAGAGGTTCTATACTTCTTATACTGTACTACAAAATTTTTAAAGATCTTTGTAATATGTTAAAAATTTATTTTTTCGTTGACAATCTTCAATATTTAATTCTGAGTTATTTTTATTCCTCAATATACACGATCTCCACATGTTAACTATAAAGCATATCGATTACCAGTCAATCGCAGTCATGGGCTCGTATAAAGTCAATAAAACAAGTTTTTATAAAAATTTAAAAAGGTTTTTTTAACTTTTCAATTGAATACTTTCAATTCTGAAAAATGTTTTCCTTTTATGTATGCACCCGAGACCGACTTCTGGTTCGATATTCTACTCCCTGATTACAAAGTTGCGAATGTTACATCTGGAATTATTCAAACGAAACCAAAGTTTGATCACAGCTTTCTCATTATAACTTACTCTTTCACTGAAATTGAGTTCTCCAGTCACCAAGGGGAAGGGGGAGAACTAAAGCGGTAATTTATCAAGTAAGCACAAACATTAAGAACCCCCAAAAGATGACTTATGCTTCGCATAGAACACCCCAGAACTCTTTTCCGAATCCTCTAAAAATACGTTAGACAAATACGCCGTCGGGTTTAATATACTCCTCGGCTGTTTTGAAAGGAAATGGTAGATGGAGATCAACACCAGGTGACAGCTCTTTCAAGCTGGTAATTAATGCAATTTTCCCATTTCTGATTTCTGGAGCTACGGTGGTTCTGTTCGCGCGATTCCAGATTTTGTTTTCTTAGGTGACTTAGGTGACTTTTCTGGGACGTTGAGTCCTTCAACTGTCATTCTGAAACTCAATTCTATTGCTTCTTCCAACGGGCCTCTCGAAGGCAATAATTAATTCTAAATTGCAAAATCTTATTATTAGGGCTCCTCGGAGAATTACCTGAGGCTTTGGAGAGACATCCAGAATTATCACGCTAGTTGCCCTCTCCCCACCTAAGGTATAACAGGTAAAGTATATTTCGGAATGCAAACACCTTTTAATGAGACTGTGAGATGACAATTGCATTAACAAGGAGGGAGGACATAGATTGCCTAAAAGGTTCGGGTGGGTTTGTTTGTTTTCTCCATTCAGTGAAATGGGGATTAGTCAGATTGTTGTAGATGGAAGATTCATGTAGGCTGACAGTAGAAATTGAAATCCCTGAGAGAAAAGTAAACGTGAAAGGCACCCAAGCTTCATTTCTCAGCTTACTTTAACAAGATTTGAACAAATTTTGAATTATAAATCAAGGGTTCGTTTAAAAGTGGTGTGTTTCAAATCTTTCTAGAGGAGTTATATGAAAAATTTGCAAGAACTACCTAATCAAAATGATTTGTTATAAACTAAGTATCGATAAAAATATTAACTTCTTCCTTAATTATTCTTAAATATTTCATAAAAGAATGAAATTTAATAAATATTTATAAAACTAATAAATTTTAATAATACAAGTAAAGATGTTTTTCGAATTTAGGTGGCCGTATACATTCAAATAAAATACAAATTATAACCAGTAATTTTAAGCCAAAAGTTTTCACCTTTTTGTTATAAATTAAAATACATTAAAATAATAATTATTTTTACTATATTAAATTATTCTTTACAAGCAAAAAATAGATTCTTGTGCAAATAAACTGATGTATTTTACCATCTAAATGGCAGACTTCTCAGTTATTAGAAAAACAATTTGTAAATCGTAACGAAAGAAAGCCGAGTTTTGTTCGAGCAAAAAAATATAAGCAAAAGAAATTTTAAGTAAAATATAAGCAATTTATTCTTTTCATATACATATTCTTTTTAGCTGCCATATGAAAGAGAAAGATATTTATCTAATTTAGACGGCCGTATACATTCACATAAAATACAAATTATAACATTTTTAAATAACTTTTGCCAAAAATATTCTTTAAATAAATTAAAAAGCATTATAATTATTATTATTTTTAATATATTAAATTATTCTTTACAAGCAAAAAATAAAGGCTTGTGCAAATAAACTGATACGTTTTGCCATTTAAAGGGGCAAACTTTACAGTTTGCAGAAAAAAAACGAAAGCCGAGTTTTGCTCTAGCAAAATATAAGCAAAATAAATCCTAAGTAAAATAAGTAAGATATTAAGTGTAAAATAAAAGCAATTTCTTCTTTTCGTATCGATCTTATTTTTAGCTGCCAAACGAAATGAAAGAAATTTCAAATTTCTTCGAACAAATTAAATTGCATTATAATAATTATTATTATTAATATATTAAATTATTCTATTATTGCTAATAAACTGATGTATTTTGCCATTTATAAAATGGCAGACCTTTCAGTTTTTAGAAAAAATTTGTACATTTTAAGAATTTAATTTAAGTATTTTAATAATCAACTTAAATTTTTTTTATTTTAATTTAATTTAATTTAATATAAGTATTTTAAGAATCATAACAAATGAAAGCCGAGTTTTGTTCTAGCAAAATAAATCGTAAGTAAAATATAAAGTGTAAAATATAAGCGATCTCTTCTTTTCCTATCGATCTTCTTTTTAACTGGCACATGGCAGAGACAAAGATTTTTGTTTATGAAAGAAAAGAGTTAATGACTCCCGCCGACTGAGTCGCAGTTGATCAGAGATGTGTCATTCGAAGGCTATAAATAACCTTTTCCTCTGTTCTTGTGACGTCTCATGAAGGTCCACGTGATTGTCCTTTGAGGATGTGAAGGCCACCACAATTTCCTGTCGAACGCTGCTAACCATTCAAAGCAGAGCGAATGTCACACACATGGCAAGAGTACAGTAAGGATATACCCGGTTTTGAAGACATTATATCCATACTTTACCCTCACAATTAACTAAGAAAATATGGGCTTAAAAGTATCTAAATGCAGTAATCCTTTAGCATTTATAACGTGTAGGAGTATTTTATGTGAGATAAAAATCACTTTCAAATAATTTGATTTCAATTAATAATTTACATTATTAATTTTTGTTTTGTTTAAAATTTTAGTATTAGAGTTTTAATGCCTTTTTTCTCAAATTTTTTTGCTTATGAAAGAAAAAGAGTTATGACTACCATAGACTACTAAGAGGGTTAATAACTACCATAGTTAATGACTATCATAGTTGATCAGAGATGTGCCATGTGCCCACGATTAATGATTAATAATTAATAATTTAATAGTAAATTAAATATAAATTATATCATATTGCATATTTAATAATACATTAATTAATAAATTATATTATCAATAGATTAATTCATAATTTACATACAAATTACAATTGCTATATTTTTGTATAAAGGGTATTATTAAAGACAGTGTTACATTAAGATTTAAAACTATAACGATCACTTATCAAAATTAAAAAGTTTTGTTAATATAATATTTTAAATAACATATTATAACTGAGTTAATGTTTCAAGAATAAAAGGCAAATTGGAGGTCCTATCTGATTTTAAAAAGGGTTTTATTTAGGGATTTAAAAAACACGCATACATTACAATGAAACTTTCCAAATAGTTTATTATTGTTCAAAACACACAACTGTAAAAGTTTTTTATATATTTCATACATTAAGCAAGGTTTTAACAAATTAGCATTATAAAAATCGAAAAGTATATGAGAATTAGATATTTGACACTGATATTTGAAAATGATATTTGACACTTCTTTGAGAGTACTTGAGACTTTGTAGTATAAATTTAATAAATACTGTGCTACATTCGAATAATAATTTATTTCAGTTTTAGAATTAAATATGTTTTGTAGGCTAATTAAATATCAGGTATATATATATATATATATATATAAGGTATAAATATGGTTTGATAATTAAATATGTTTTGTAGCATAAATAAATGTCTATATTCGGTAATAATTTATTTGAGTTTTAGAATTAAATATGTTTTGTAGCAAATAAATTTAATAGCATAAATTCAATAATATTAAATATGAGCAATTTTAAATATGCGCAATGCATCACGACTTATACTACAAAGAAATAATTATGTTAAATAAGTCCTGAAAAGGCTAGAAGTACATAAGAATTAGTACCTTTTTAATATTTGACACTTCATTGAGTTAATTAAATCTCATGTTTTGTAGCATAAATTTGAAAATTGAGCCAAAAACATGCGCAATGCAGCATGACTTACACTATAAAGAAATAATAATGTTAAATAAACCCTAAAAGTTTGGAAGTATATACGAATTAGTGGCTTTTAATATTTGACACTTTCTTTGAGGTAATTAAATCTCATGTTTTGCAGCATAAATTTGATAACTGAACGACAAATATGCTCAATGTAGCACGACTTACACTGCAAAGAAATAAAAATGTTAAATAAGTCATGAAAAGGTTGGAAAAAAAAAACTTTAAATGGATAAGTTTCACTATACTATAAAATAAACAATTACGAAATTCACCGAAACGGAATTTTCTGAGACTTTTTATTTAGTTTTTAGATTTGACTATTGAGTAAAAAGACTCTCACACCCTAAGAATGCACATTTTTAAATTCTAAATCTAATTTGAAGAGAGGGTGGAAACACTCACAGGTAAAAAAAAAAAAAGAAAGTGGTTTCGAAAATTTGTTTACGATAATGTATCTCATAAAATAGAAAGACGTTGAAGAGATTCGCAATTTGATTATTTTAAAGTGAGCTCTTTATTTTCTTTCCAAAATATTGACACTTTTCCATTGAATATACGAAATTGGCCCTACTCTTTTATTTCATATTCTTAAAGACACTCAGACATTTTCTTTCTTGGTATTTTTTTTTAGCTGATTTCTTTCAAATATTTTTTTTTAAAAATGCACATTAGTTTGAACACCTCTTTATTAATATATAATGCTTAAAGAAGTATTTAAACTAATGTTTTGCATATGCTTTCACGATTTTATATGAATATTTATAATCTAAGTCAGACGCATGTTTAGATGGATGTCACTTTATCATTGTCAGAAAATGGAACTTTCTAGTTCTTATTGTAGATTAATTATGGGTGAACTTTTCGTAAAAATTTTCTTTGCTGCAAATTGAGAGAAATACTGTGTTACATTCGAATAATAATTTATTTCAGTTATCTAGTTTATATTCAGTTATTTTTATCTCAATATTTTATACAGTTTCTTATAACATTTAAATAGTCAATTCGAAGTTGCTTTAAAAGTTTTATAATAAGTAGGTTCCAAAAAGGAGGGAAAAAATAGCTTGCAACTATAAAGTTTTTTGCACGTACATTAAAATTAAACTCATTAACATCCATACATAATTCAAAGACCTTATATTAATAAATAATGTATATTATTTATTTACATAACTGAAATTATTTAGTATAATCGTTCTCGTCAGGCATAGCAGAAACAAGTAAAATTATCAATCAGCCCAACAGGTCTCGAACACGATTGACTTCTTCCGTGCTGTAACATTTATCCCAAATGAAGAGTTGTAGGAATTCTTTCCCAGGAGACAAAAACCTATCATTCAAATTTCACAGCAGATAAGCAGTGTTGTTGGTAATTATATTATATGTAATTAGTGTTTTGTGCTAATGAGAACAATCTGTCACTCAAATCTGATAGCAGATATTCAGTGTCACGTATAATGAGGCATGAGGAATAGAATATAGACTTCTTCATGAGTTGTTACATCATGATTGGTGGTCTATCACCAATCACGATGCAACAACTCATGAAGAAGACAGAATGATAGACCATGAGCTGAGAAAATCTCTACTCCACTGAATTATGAGTTAAGCTGACCCTTCCCCCTCTTGACGAATTTTCTTAAAGGGAGGTTTCTGGAGAAGAAAGAAGAGAGAGCTTGGCGATGAGTCGATAAGAAGTGTTGTCTTTTTCTCTGAAGTGATTGAACAGAACGGATTTTCAGCCTGTTTTCAAAGCGAGCCTTTTGTGGTTTAATATATCATGCCATGTGATAATTAAGGTCTGCCGCAGACCTGATGAAATAGTTTCGACGTACTTCGAACTGAATGTTTTCAATAATCCAAATTGATGATGGTCTGGTTTAAATCGAATCATTAAAATTCTGCTGCATAGTCCAATCTTGGCAGACATTCGCCGTATTATTTGCTACTCAAAACAATCAACAACAGATTATGTTCTTTTTCACTATGAAATCAAGCAAATCTGATGCCATTTTAAATAAATTTCGTTTAAAATTCTGTATGCTTCTTTTTTTCTTTTGATTATTTTTATGTCTTTGATTTAAATATATTTTTTGGATATATTCATTTTGTGATGAGATGATCATTAGTTAGTCCAGGTTTTTAATAATCCGAGTTGGTGATGGTATGGATTAACTCGAATCATCAAGATTCTGCTGCATAGTCTTCGTATTGGAAGATATAAGCCTAAATTTTCACTACTCAAAACAATCAACGACAGATTCTCTTCTTTTTTTAAATCATGCAAATCTGATGGCATTTTAAATAAATTTCATTTACAATTCTGTGTGTTTCTTTTTTAATTTAGATTAATTTTTTATGTCTCTGATTTAAGTATATTTTTGGATATATTCATTTTATGCTGAGAAGGTTATTAGTTAGTCCAAGCTTTCAGTAATCCAAGTTGATGATGGTCTGAATTAACTTGGATCATCAAGATTCTTCTTCATAATCCAACTATTGGTAGATGCCGGACTACCTCCAATAGCCTATAAAGAAGCTTTAATGCGACGTTGATAAAATTAACCTATACCCATATACACACGAAAGATCTCATGTATCAGCACATTGTACCTTTCATTAAATGTATAGCTATGTAAAAATAAGAATGCTTTGGTAGCCAATTGCATTCGAGAATAATCATGAAAATTTTCACAAGAATGGCTAAAATTTTAATAGATTGAATTTTTAAAATGCACAAAACAGTGAACTAAATTTTATTAAAAATTAAATTCCATTTCTACAAGAAGAAAAAAGAAAACTGTATATAAAATATAACAAAAGAATTTAGTCAGAAATATAGAAAATAATGAATCTAATTCTATACAAAATTAAAAAAGTGGCGTAATTTTTTTATTTATAAGCAACGGCATATATTTCGTTAATAGGCAGATTACCTGAAAAAAATAGCATTATTTTTGAAGTTACTTCATTTATGACATTCTACTTTATTCTTCTACAAGAAAAAAAAAAAAAGAAAATGTAGATAAAAGTTCTGTTTCAAATAACTGAACGAACTGCTATTCAAAAAATAATTTTCATGTAACAAAGAATTTACTAAGTAATATAGAAAATAATGAGCTAATTCTATACAAAATAAAAAAGAGGTGTAATTTTTTTATAAAAATGGCATATACTTCGTTAATAGGCAAATTACCTAAAAGAAATAGCATTATTTTTGAAGTTACTTCATTTATGAAATTCTAATTCATTCTTTATAAATCATAAAAGTAATCATGTTATGAATGTTAAATTCCTGACCCCTAACTAGTTTTTTTCAATTATAATAAGATCCCCTGAAGACATTTCCGTTTAACAAGCTTTTATTAAACACCTCTATGTATAGAGCCATTGGCGAATGGTTATTAAGGTAGTTTAGTTTCACCCGGAGATATTTCAAAAGTAAAGTTTCGGGTGCTTTAACGTTCTTTATGCCATTTAATTGACGTGAATTAAATTATTTGGCTGTAAATATCCCATTTAGCCGATCGATTAGATTAAATTAAATTTCTGAATTTGCTAATACGAATGTTAACTCTTGAACGATTCCCCACTAAACAATTTTGATAAAAAAGCTTTTGGATTTTGTTTCTGTATAATGAAAGACTTTAAAAGTAAAAAGTACAAAAAATGAATCAATGTTTATTACATTTACAGCTGTAATATATTTTCAGTATTCTGTAGACGACAATTACAACATGACACAGTAAAAAAGGAGAAAAATGTAGAAGCTGTGAATATTTCGAGTGATAATCTAATGTTGTGTTACGCTACATAGGGAAGACAGCTATGCTGCTTAATATAACATAATCTAATGTTGTGTTAAACCCCACAAATAATATGTTGTAATACATAAAGAGCTACATAGATCTTATTTTATTAGAGTAAAAAATATATAATTTTTTTTTTTTTGAAAATTCAAACTACATCGTAAAAAATTGGTCTATAATACTATCTTTTGAAGAAGAAAATATTATTTGGCTTAAATTATTTTACTGCATTTTTTTTTCAAATTAAAAAAAAATTAGAGATTTTTTTTATCTTCATTTTAAACATTTTTAACTGGTTCTGAATTAATCTGTGTAGACCGAATTAGATTTCTAAGCATTTTAAATATTGTTCAAGTACTAAGTATTGTAAGAACTTTCTTACTGTATCTTTTTTTCGTAAAAAAGTAAAAATGGTCAAAAACATTTTAATTATCATTGAGCAATTATTCATTATTATTGATTACAATATTTATCAGTACTCATAGTTAAAAATATTTTCATAGGGTCTGAAATGATACATTTTATATTATATAACGAAATGTAAGAATTTAAGCATTAAAAATTTCTTATTAATATGTTTTAATTAAAACTTTATTGCCACTAACAATAAAATACGATTATTATATTTAGCTTTTGACGCGACGGCTTTCTGTTATTCGACGGTTTGGTGATTTAGTAATTTGGAAAGCAGCCAATTTCGTCGATCACAACAACTAAGTACTTCTTATCACATGACGGTCTGATGGATAATTGACCAACCCTCTGGTCTTTAGGCTTCAGGTTCGAATTCTGGATGCGGAATGGATATTTGTTAGTGGTTCGGATTCCTCTTTAAACTGCAGGTCCCGGTCCAAGCAGCCTGAAGTGCGCACAAATGTAGAGCGACAACCCAATCTTATCATATGGACGTAGATAACATCAACATATCCACTATTTATTGAAGTTTATTTTATTTTATACTGTTTACAAAGTAGGGAGCAGATCAAAACCCCCATCAACAACAGTTCGTCTGGTTGCCCAGGCGGAATTATGTTTCACAATATGAACAACTTCACCTAACGTCGTGTTGAAAATTTTATAATTCCAACACCTTTCTGTAAATATTAGAATACTGCATAAAAGTCTTCTCCATTCATAAACAAAAAAAAAGGTTCACTTTTAGAAATAAAGAATCATTGATAGGGTGCACTGAATCAATTAAGACGGAGTTAAAAAGTGACGCACAGTACAGTATTTGAAGACTAGAGTATTTTTATTTAATTTTGCTGTATGCTTTTTGAATGTTTGTATTAACAGTAACCATAAAATATGCTTGTACTGTTACTTATTGCATTAATCCCATTTCGTTTACTAATTAACTTTTATGATTGAAGAAACGAATAAAAATATCAATTTCGTCTTCCAGTGAGTATCAGTGAGAAAAAATATTCGCTAATACTCAATAGTATCTAATGTAAAACTGAAATCTTATTAATTTATATAAGATTTAAAGCCAATCAGATACTATAAATGAAGCAATGCAATCAAAATCAGTTATTTCATTATTATTTCTAATAATATAAACCTTATTCAAATTCAATTATCTGGAATTCAAGCCAGGGAGATGTTTTTTTTGAAAAATGATTGATAGGCAAAAATTGCAATGAAAGATTTCAAAAGAATCGAGGTCGTTGTGTAACTCAGACTTCGATATCGTTTGAAAGTGTTCGAACAGTTTTGACAGCTTTCTATATTTTATGGCCCACCAAATAGACAAGGTTATTTTCTCAGTCTTTGGAATTTTTGAAATAATGTTCGAATCAAACAATAGCGGCACCGGTAGACCTATCCAATAAATCATAAACAAAAGCTTTCAACTTGTGTAGAGTAAATGTAACTGTAATACACGTAAGCACGCTTGCGTAATGTGAAGAGAGAGAGAGCTTGAATATATATTTACAACTGACCATTGTCTTGAAAAAGTTGTTATTCCTGATAGTTGTGTGCGTTTTGAAGGGAACGATTTATTGCTGGACATCTTTTTGGATTTCACGATTTCGTTTATTTTTCTCTATTAAAATCGGGAGTAACGTCTGTATTTAATGCGTTTTCAATATATTATGTCAACACATTGTAGTTTTTTACTTCAGTATTGATAATCAAATATAAAACTTTCTTTTCATGCGAAATTTCTACATGTAATAGCTTTTACCAAGCCATCCATTATGATATATTATTGTATTCATTAAAATTTTAAAAATTTAACCAAATATGAAAACTAGAAATTTTTTTCGTTTGTATATTTTGAAATGCTGTTCTAAAATGCGTTTCTTTCTAAAATTTGCCAAAATTTCCAGAATGAGAGACAATGATAATAAATTGTTAATTACTTGGAAGCTATACAAAAAATGGAAAAATTGAAACTAAAATATGTCTCAAAATTTGGAAAATAAGTTGTTAAAAGAACTATACATGAATTTTGTCAACTCAGGGAATATGAAATCCTCAATAAAGTTTAGATGAAAAAATTTTTCTTTTAATATTAGGTAAAATAAAATGAGATTTAATAGTCAAGTCAAACTTTTTTATTTAGAACTCTGTAATAAATTTACAAAAAAACTGATAATTTTTTTCAGCAATTAGTCTACTTTATCAATTTTAATCGAATATATTTTCAAAAAATCACAAAGAATCGTTCGAAATATCGTTAAACACTTATCTTAATACGCACATGTAATATGCTGACAGCTTTGTGAATTATTTGCAACCATTTAATTTGTCTACAAAACATATCTTAGAAATTCCTTAAATATACAGAGTATCTGAAGAACAGATTGAAACTCTTCTAGGAGTGATAGGGTACGTCTGAGAGATTTAAAACCAGATAGCAGACACAGTTGGAAAGGCTTTCATTACATGATAAGGTCCACATAAAACACTAAAAATAAAGCGACACTACTTAAATAAGCATGTGGTTTAGTAATCAATATACATTAACAAAATTAATATGATCAACAGTAACAAAGTATACATGTATTATATATATATATATATATGCGTGTGTGTGTGTTTATATCATGCAGCCCATAGATTATAGGATAGATTATATAATTTTTTGTACATGCTGATAAACGGAAAAACTCAAGTTATTTTAAGTACAGAATATATAAGCCGATCCATTTTTAAGTCGAGAGTTCATGAAACCCGTATATAAGCCGAAATGAAAAAGAAAAGAGCCAATAAAAAGGTGCTGTATTTAATGAACTATCCATGCTGGTTCAGGACTCATTCAGTTCTCATCTCACAGAGAAGGGGAAAATCAAGTGACTTGAAATAAAAACAACAATGGCTATAATAATTGGATGGCTGACATCTATGCTCTAACTACTGGATGTTCTCTTTAACAAGCCATTAAATGATGGGCTTAGATCGAAAAGGATAGAGTAGATGGCGACAGAAGGCACAATCATAACAAAAAGCAAAATTTTAAAAAAAAAGCACATTTATTAAGGGTTGTGCAATTAGTAAAAGACGCATGGTGAGAGAGTTCGGTGCGCACTCTGCGTAACGATGAATCCGCTACATATCTGTTGTTCTAATGGCGGCTGCATTAGGTCAAACTGTCCTTAACTCGAAAATATCTGTATTACCATGAACTATTAAATTCATTGCCTCCATTTATAATAAAATTATAATTTGCTATAAAATCTCTTTATAAAATACATACGATGAGCGCAAATTTAAACTACTTAATTCCATTGATTAATGTACATTTTTAAGATAATTTCCACATTGGAACATTTAGGAACATAGGTTTCTCAACACAAAAATTTCTACAACCAATTTGAAAAAGAGAAATCCGTACATTTTAACATCGTCATTTTCTATAAGTAATCCTATTCAGCATGGAAATTTCGCAATTACCGGAACTACACATTAAATATTGTCCTCCGTTGTTTCCGAGTGCCGTCATTTATTAGCACAAGAATGATTGTTTATCAGATAGTAACTTAAAGTGTATAATAAAGGGTGATGAAGTCAAATGCAGTCGTCAAATTGTAAAATGCCAGGCAGAGAGGACAGAGGAAATTAACACTAGTTTAAACATCTATTTAGGAATCCAGAATTACTTTACCACAAATTTGCAAGTGTTGCATTCAAAATTTCTGCAGTTGTTTAGTTTTAATGAACAGGGACACTTGGTAGCTTGGATTCCTTTAGAGTGCTGTAAATTAACAGAAGGCAATTCATTTTTTTCTGTTACAAAAGAATTTTTATAGCTAATAAGGATTTTAGAGAATTATTTCTTAATATTTGTAAAGCCATAAATCTTTATTATTAAAATTTTAATCGTATAATTGTTTTAAAAGTATGTGCTCGCTTTTTACAAACAATTTCGTAATAAGATACTGTAGTGTTGTAGGTTGGAGCAACTCTGGATTTTACAGGGTGTGGTTGGGTTCAGACTTGAAACACATGTTTGAGAACACACAGCTTTATTTACACACACACACAAATGCCCCACACATACAATATTTAACACATTTAAAGACATATAATTATAGATTCGTCGATGGATTCCACTTCTAAGCCGAAAATAAAGATACTTAGATTATCTCGGGACGCGCGGAATATAACTACTTCCTCTCCGGCTGAGAATCTGTAGGCCAACAAATACACAGGGTTATACTAAATATTTCTCTCAGGGTGAGATTAAACTCAACTTCTCTCAACAAAAGCGAGCTATTGCATTGTACTAAACGTTTCTCAACGTCAGTGCCGGTTGCGCTGTATTTCCTCTGGGATGATAGTCTCGAGGCCTACTGACCATTTATTCTGAACACCACAGATGGCGCTCTTGCAGTGCGTAGGAGGAAGAAAAAAATTCTAATTGACGAATACTGTTTTATTATGCCTATAATGAACATAAATATATAACGTATATTTGAAAATAAATGCATAATGTATATATTGAACATAAAGGTGTAATGTATAGATTGAACATATATACATAATGCACATTTTGAACCTATATATTGTTAAAAGATAACTACTATTTCATAAATATTTAACAATATTGTTAAAATAGCATTTATCTTTTATATAGGATATAATTCAATTCTGCTTTCTATTAAGACATTTTCAACAAGTAAAGAATAAAATTGAAAAATCATATATTTAGAGCTATTACTATTTTTTATTATCTGTTATTTATCTGTTATTTATTTCTGAGTTCTCAATTAAATCAGTTGAAGTATCTTCACGAAACAAAATATATCTGTAAAAATATTTTTATGACAAAAAAAAAAGACACAATAAAATATTAGTGCACTTTTAATCTACCAAACTACTAGAAACAAAATATTCGTAGAATTCTATCGAAACTTATCATACATATACAAATTCCATAAAAGTAATGTCCTTTTTCTCAATAAACTTTAGTGGTATTTATTTTGCTGAAAGAAAAGTTATTGCTGAGTTTTTGCTTACTTTATTCTCTGAAACAGAACCTTTGCCTTTAATTCAGATATATGTTAATTTTACTCCAAAAAGACTCTTTGTTTGTATTATTTTTTACTTATTCTTTTATTAACACAAACTTTATTTATATATTTGTGCTTTTAAAATTAATCAAAATACATTTTAGGTAACTTTTGTTTTTGAATAAAACTGCAGTTCATACATAAAAGTTTTAGATTTCTTTTTTGTTCCATAACGTTCTGTACTTAAATAATTAAAGAGAATATGATTCAGTCTGTTGTTCTCTTGAGAATATAGTTTTGTTATTTTGGGTGTGGTCATATTTTATTATAACAAAGTTAACTGAGATTTTCGATAAATTTATGTACTATTTTTCATCGTTTTCCACTTTATTAAACTATTAAACATTTAACTGTTTTATGTATACAAAATAACTAATTCAAGTAGAAAAAACTAATCAATAAAATAAAGTAAATTGTATAGCGGTAGATAACTCATGTTAACTAATGTTATCTCTCTAGTTTCATAAGAACAAAAACATCTTAAGTTTAACTTTACATCCCTTTATTTTTATCTATACTTTTCCTGTAATTTAAATGTACAACTTCAGACAAAACTATTTCAACTATTGAAAAACATATTTTGACTATTATCTAATAATAACCATTATGTTCTAGCTAGATAAATTACTTTAATCAAATTTTAGAAAAGTTGTATATTTTCATTAAACGTTATTTATAATTTTCGTCTTTTCTAGTTACAAAATGATGTAACTTTTTTTTATCCTGCGCCCATCTTCGACCTCTCGGTCATTAGACGACGAGCACCCCAATACAATAAAGAACGACAAAAACAATCAGTAAAGGCATTGACAATAACTCGAAAAGGGACACAGTTAAGATCAGTAGGGCATATGATGATGTGCTTTCCACTCATGGGCACGCCATAGCCGCAAAGTGGGCAGATATCTGTAGAAGCCAGTCCTATTCAATACATGTAACACTGTAGGTAGTCATGTCCCCTGACAAGTCTAAAGAAGGCCTCGCCGACCGCTCTAGGCAAGGAATTGGAAAAAATCTTGTTGACTTATTCAATAGGGAATTCACTTTTTCTCAGAAGCCTTCTCTCTACACAGGTTGAAAAGTTTGGATTTAATACAGAAAGATATATATTGCTTTATTTGACGCAAAGGCAAAGGAGGAACAATTATTTAACTAAGCTACGCTTCAGGAATTAATAATCGTTTACACTTTTTCCAAAGAAGAATTGTTTGGGGCGGGGCAGACATTTGAAAATAAAAAACATGAGTTAAAAGAATGTGATGTATGATTTCAAAACGAAATTGTCAGAGAGTGTTGACAGAGTTGTTTGAAAAGAAAAGATGTATTACATGGTAGATGACGAATATCACTGGATAACAATCTAAATTTGTATCTGAAGAATTGTTACATGCAGTGTGAAACCAAGATGCTTAAAAATTGTTTTTAAATTAAGATTGTGAAAATCTTATTTTGAAACAAAATATCTCCAGTTTATGAGAGTGACTTCGTGTAGGCTGTATCTTACAATGGAATGTAGGTGCTCTGTCCCAATCTAAGAAAGTTGAGATTCAACATTCCCTTGCCAATTACGATGTTGATCTTTTTGCAATAATGGAGGCAAATCTTACAACCCAAATTGCCTGCTCTGTG
Source organism: Caerostris extrusa (assembly GCA_021605095.1). Lineage (NCBI taxonomy): Eukaryota > Metazoa > Arthropoda > Arachnida > Araneae > Araneidae > Caerostris > Caerostris extrusa. Next base: position 27,419 of record BPLR01019542.1, on the reverse strand, counting down.
GGAAAGACGAGATCATGGACAGACACCAAATTTGCCTGCCGAGAATGCCCGGATGAGACATTGACTTTTCTCTTATTTCTTTTTCTTTTGTGTGTTTTACTGATGGGAAGACTTTTTCTCTTATTATTTCTTTTCTTTTGTGTGTTTTACACTGTTTTTTTGATCTACTCATGCCATTGAACTTTGCTGATGAGACATTGACTTTTTCTCTTATTATTTCTTTTTTTCTTTTGTGTGTTTTACCTTTGTTTTGATCTAGTAAGAATGTGTCTCATGCCATTGAACTGCTGAGAACTGCCATTGACTTTTTCTCTTATTGTTTCTTTTTTTCTTTTGTATTTTTGATCTTTTGATCTTTTGAACTTTTTTTCACTCTTATTGTTTTTGCCGACTGTTTCTCATGCCAGGTGAAAAGATATTATTTCTTTTTCTTTTGTGTGTTTTACACTGTTTTGATCTAGTAAGACCTAGAACTTTGCTGATGAGACATTGACTTTTTTCTCTTATTGTTTCTTTTTTTCTTTTTGTGTGTTTTACACTGTTTTGATCTCTTATTGTAAGAATGTGTGATTGAACTTTGCTGATGAGACATTGACTTTTTTCTTATTGTTTCATGCCATTGAAAATAAGAATGTGTCTCATGCCATTGAACTTTGCTGATGAGACATTGACTTTTCTCTTATTGTTTCTTTTTTTCTTTTGTGTGTTTTTACACTGTTTTTTTAAGGCCATTGAACTTTGCAGATGTGTGTGTTTTACACTGTTTTGATCTAGTAAGAATGTGTCTATGCCACTTTATTTCAAGGGTAGATGTGTATATATAACTTTATTTCAAGGGTAGATGTGTATATATAACTTTATTTCAAGGGCAGGTGGAAAGGTTTTATCCAGGTCACAGATCACGTTTCATAATTATAATTTGGAATGCAAAAGTAGTTTATTTTAATATATACGTCATATCTAGGGATAAATTGTGCATTTTAACATTAATGTCAAGTGTTTGACATTTTTTATTAACAGTATGTAAAGTACATTTTTAATTCTACAGCAATATTTAACGAATTAAAAGATGAAAAATGTTATAAATATTTTCAATTAAATCATATAATACTAATTTGTTAAGTAAATTTAGATACATTTACTATGTCTCTTATAGAGTCATCATTTGAAAAATGTTTTATCCAGGCCACAGATCACATTTCATACTTATAATTTGGAATGCAAAAGGTAGTTTCTTTTAAAATGTATGTCATATCAAGTATGTTTAGAATATTTGAAATCATTTCCAAATATTTAATGATCCGAATCCGTCCGTTGTATGCAGTTCATTGTTACATACAAAAACGTACATACATTGTATGTAACAATGAGCAGCTTTTTTTTTATTTTTATATAAATAAATTGTTGTCAACAGTAGGCTGCTATTTTAAATACTTTCAATTAAAACACATGTTTTCGTGAAATAAGATTTAACTATAAATTAAGACTTGAGGCATTCATATCAGTTATTTAATTAAAAAAATATGTACAAAATGTCTTAGAACGGTTTCAACATTTGACATGATGTCAACATTTTTATTCCAAATAATTTTTCACTTAACTTTACCATGACTCTAAGATAGAATTTTGTGGCTCAGTGTATATATTCAAGAATATATAAATTAAATATATTGCAAAAATAATAATAAGCATTCGAATAATCCAAATAAAAGATATTAAAACTTTTGTAAGGGAAAATTGCCATTGTTCAGTTTTTAAGAATTTATCAAAAATTAGAAAATTATAAAGAAACATGAAAAGGACGAAGACTTTTGTGACTCAATGAATATATTCAAGTATATATAAATTAAATATATTACAGAAATATTCAAGTTGACCATTTGTTTCTGTACTCAATATCCTTGAATTTAATCTCTTAAATCAAAAATGACAAATGAAATTTTCCTTTTAAACCATTAGAAATAAAATTGAAAAGAAAAAGTTTCGAACCGTTCTGAATATCTTTACTATTTTGAGCCAGTACATTAACACTTTTAACCGATAAAAATTCACTTCAACAATAAAAACTTGAATCCATAAATAATGCAGCATTCAATATTCAACCACTATTAAAAATTGTCTCCTATTTTAAATAGCCATTTAAAAGTGTAAAAAGTCATTTTTAAAAAACCACTGAATGTTTCATACATCATTTATAGTATGCAGAATAAAAATATGATGAACGAGATTCATGTATACATTTAAAAATGCATTTACATAAAATAAAATTACGAAATATATCATATTACAAAATGCATCATATAATTAATATTATAATAAATAATATTATAATTTATAAATATAATATAATGTTATTATAAATATATAATATAATATATTACAAAAATATTTAGGTTATTCATTTCTTTATGTAAATCTTTTTTTTTGAATTTAATATCTTAAATCAAAAATTACAAATGAAATTTTTCTTTTTAAACCATTAGGAAATAAAATTTAAAACAAAAAGTTTCGAGCCATTCTTAATTTCTTAAATATTTTAAGCCAGTACATAAACACTTTTAAACGTTAGAAAACTCACTTCGACGATAAAAACTTGGATCCATAAATAATACAGTATTAAATATTCAACTACTATTAAAATTATCTCCTATTTTAAATAGCCATTTAAAACTAGTGTAAAAAGTCATTTCTAAACACCATTGAATGTTTCATACATCATTTATAGTATGCAGAATAAAAATATATAATGAACGAGATTCATGTATATATTATTTAAAAATGCATTTACACAAAAAATAAAATTACGAAATATATTACAAAATGCATCATATAATTAATATTATAATTGATAAATATAATATAATATTATTATGAATATATAATATAATATATTACAAAAATATTTAAGTTGTTCATTTCTTTATGTAAATCTTTTTGAATTTAATATCTTAAATCAAAAATGACAAATGAAATTAAAATTGAAATAAAAACTTTCGAACCATTGTGAATATATTTAATATTTTAAGACTGTATATAAACACTTTGCAACAATAAAAAACTCACTTTCATGATAAAAATTTAGATTCATAAATAATATATTTAATTATGTTATTTGTTTGTTTTAATGTTTCGACCACTATTAAAATTATCTTCTATTTTGAATAGACATTTAAAACTAGTGTTAAAAATAATTTTTAAGCACCATTGAAAGGTTCGTATACCATTCATAGTGTGCAGAATAAAAATATAATGATCGAGATTCATGTATATTTTATTTAAAAATGCATTTATATAAAAAATTACGAAACATATCTTAATTTATCAGAGAACACACTTATATCTTACAATTAAGTTTAAAAACATTTTAGACATGAGTGACTCTTTTAGTCGTTCGAAGCGCTTTTCAAATGGAACTTTAAAACTCATTTAATGGTAGACTCGTTGTTAATTCTGTCTGTCCCACTTAGCCAGACGGTCTAAATTATTAAGTTGGCCGACCAGTCTGCTTGAACTAATTGAAACACCCAGGTAGCTCGTAAAGCATTCTTTTTCATCTTCTTTTCAATTACTCAAATCTGGGAATTTTTAAGTAATCCTCTGTGCGGTGGACTGTAAAAATAAACTAGGCATTTCATTTCAAAAGCGAAGTGTCGTTTTCAGTTTGAGTTGCTGGGCACGTATGCTTAAATTGAATTTTTTCCTTCTTCTTTTCTTTTAGAATCCTTATGCTGTCATTAGGGACCGAAATTTCACATATTGACTGTAAATCTGATTGTCAAGGAAAGGGAAAGGAGTCCTGAAAAATGTCACCAGAATTAAAAACCTGTCAGAAAAATTAATTATCAACTGAGTTCCAAAAAGGGATGTCTGACTGTTGACGTCATTGGGCATCTTCTCGTCCAAGGTATGTTAGGTGTATTAACTTTAAAAATATTTTCTTCCAAACTTTAAACTAATATTAGTTTAAGATGGTTCCAATTGACTCGAGAGACTTGTCAAATTTCTGTTTTGAAGGTAAACGTGCCCTGAAGTAACAGGGATCAAACGAGCGTGTACTGACTTGAAAAGCAGGGCTCTGCTTTATATCTGTAATTCAGAGCTACAGGGAAAGCTCCAGTAAACGAATTTTTAGCCATCTTAAAAACGAAGTTTACTTTAGTTTAGATAATATTTTTTTTTTTAAACTCTACTAAAAATTTCTTACCTTTAATGTTAACAGGGTACTGAGACCTAAAAGAAAGTGACATATTTGACAAAAAACTTGCAAAAAAGCGAAGAGTCAGAATATTTCCTGAATTTTAGTATGGTATCTCAAATGTAGGGGCCTGATGGCCGAGTGACTAGCCCTTTGGCACTCGGTGCCACAGCTTCGGACTCGAGTGCCGGCAAATAGGACAGCATCAATTTACACTAAATTTATTTTGACTAGTGGTACAATATTACGTTATTAATGATTTATTTTGAATGCTGATTGTTACAAGCTAAACAATTTTCGAGCAAATGTGAGTAATAGAAATCATGTAAAATTGACATGACTTTAATTACTAGTCTAGCATTTTCCCATGGAAAGAGTTCTAGCATTTCGTTCCCAGGAGAGGAATGTATATTATTAACAAGTACATCTATGTCACTCAAATTCGACAACAGATACATGCAATTAGTGGTTTGTACTAATGAAAACAATCTGTCACTCAAATCTGATAGCAGATATTCAGTGTCATGGATAATGAGACCTCATGAACTTTAGCGATAGCCTGTGCTACCTTCATAGGTCGAAACAATTACAGATAGAATATGTACTACACCATAAGTTTACATTGCATCGTAGTTGGTGATAGACCATGGGCTGAGAAAATGTCTACTCCATTTAGAAGAGAGGAAAGCTGGCTACCCCTCTTGACGTAATTTCTTCAAAGGGAGGTTTATGGAGAAGGAGAAGATATAAGAAGTGTTGTCTTTCCTCTGAAGGGACTTAACAAGCCGTAGTCACCGCCCTCTTACAAGGAGCCCCCTGTGGTTTCGTGTATCACGCCGTGTGATAATTACGGTCTGCGGCAGACTTCGGGAAATAGATTCGTCGGTGACTTGAGATGTCTGAAATCTCTCTCCTTGGGTGAACTGCACTTGCTAATCAAATTTAGTTCTTTATTTTTCATTTTTTGTAAATAATAAATTGTAATAAATAGAGTTCTATTTGTATATATATATATATATATATATATATATATATATATATATATGCTTGTAAATAAAAATTAAAGTGTTTCCATGAACCTGAAAGTGGCCCTCTTCTTGAAGCAATTATAGTATAAGCAGAGACGTTACGCTCGTATAGAAAGTATGCTTGATCTTGACGAATTTTTCCCCAGCTTTTTTCTTTCTCCTAGTGCTTAAAACTTTACCCCAAATAATGAATGCCATTGGTAATGCCATGTTTCCATTTATTATGTTTAATTTTAATGCATTCATAATAGGAATAGTATTAAAAGCGATGCGTAGACAGGAAGGTAATAAATTGGAGATTATTTCTCAATAATAATATCTACGTCGATTTTTTTATATATAACGAATCGAACCCTCTTATGAATTTATGAGAAGTGATTTATGTATGGCTTATACACATAAGTGAATATACGACTACGACAATATTCTATTAAAATAATTTTTAAATAATAAGTATTTTGTAAAAGTTACTTACTTATAAAATAATTTATAAATTATGCAAAACTAATAAATTAAAGATTTAAAATTAACAACTTTATTTTATTCAGATTAAAAATTATATAAAATGTAACTTTTCTAAATAATAGAGAATCATAACAAAAATATCTTTTAAAAAACTAAATTTCTTTTCACGAATAAAAAATAAATCTTTCACAAAAAAGGAGGAAAAATGAAAAATCAGTCTACGGGGAACAACTGCATTTTACCAATTATTGTGAAATAAAAAGAGAAAAATTTATCTGTTTTTAAAGAAACTAATGAAGAATAAGATTGCAACTTATTGCATGTTTCAGGTACAACTGCGCCGATTTTACAACGTCTTCTATGAGCATGGAGAGTAATAAACAAAATATATGAACAAAGATAAAACAAAAACAATGGTTGGCAGATCACATACTTTAGATAAAGTAATTCTAAAAGTTCCCAGTAGGGTTGCCTTTGAAAGAATCACAAGAAATCCATCGTTGAAAAAGAAGCCGGAATATTTCAAAAGATATTAAAAAACTAATTTCCTTCTATTCATTTTGTCAATTTTATTAATATCTTTATTTTATAATAGAAAAAAGGTAAAAAAAATCTTATCTTTATGCATTAATTTTCGCAGAAATTCTCTATTCATTGAATAGATTTTTTGAAGAAAAATTAATTTACATTTTATATTTGCTACAGAATGCAAAATGTTTATATTAAACTGAATAACTGCTTTTAAATAAATGATTTATGTGAGTTTTTATGCATAAATAGAAAATTAATTAATGCAAATAAAAGAAAATATATCTAGCATTTTGTATTTTGAAAAAGTTAAAATATGTATTTGTTATTAATGTATTTGTTGTTAAAATATTGTATTTTTGTATTTTTGCTTAAAAATTACAATGTAATACTATTTTCTCAAAAGTACAAAGTAACTAATTATAAGAAAAAGTTATAATTAATTACTTTGTAATTTATGAGAAAATAGTATTACACTGTACCTTTAAGCAAAAAAATACAAAAATTTGTTTACAACAATATAAACATATGTAACTTTTTTATACATAAAAGAAGCCGGAAAATTTCAAAAGATATTAAACCACTAATTTAATTCTATTCATTTTGTCAATTTTTATTTATATCTTTATTCTATAATAGAAAAAAAGGTAAAAAATTTTATCTTTAAACATTAGTTTTCAGAAATACTCTCTTTACTCATTAAATAGAGTTTTTGAAGGAAAAATTCATTTGCGTTTTATATTTGCTTCAGAATGCAAAATGTTTAAATTAAACTGAATAGCTGCTTTCAAATAATTGATTTATGTAAGTTTTTATACATGAATATTAAATTAATTGATACCAGAATTAGTACAAATAATGGTGATAAAATATATCTAACATTTTATAGAGTAATATTTTTAAAATGTTAAAATATGTATTTCTTGTTATCATTGAATGAAAATAATGAAATATTAGCTAAATAAAACTGCTATAATTAACTAAATTATTATAAATCTTTTAACTTCCAAAATATTTTGCTGTATAAATTCTTTTTTGTTGCGATATCCTTAATTTTTACTACATAGATAACATTATAAATAATTAATTATTTTGTAATTTTGAGAAAATAATATTTTTATGTTCCTTTAAAAAGAAATACAACAATTTGTTTACAACAATACACAATTTAAACAAATACAACTTTTTATGCATAAAAGAATATTTCAAAAGATATTAAAAAGCTAATTTCCTTTTATTCATTTTGACAATTTTTATTAATACCTTTATTTTATAATAGAAAAAAAGGTAATCAGACATTAAAATAAAAACAAATATGTTCCAATTAAAAAAAATTGCTATCTCAAAAATACTCTTTATTAAATTGCTTTGAGTAAAAATCACTCTGTCGGTTGCTGTTGTCTGTAGGTGGGTACCTTCCCGGATCATAAATATCATCATATAGGCAGGCGAGAACTTAATTAATTAAATAGCTACTCAACATTTAGCTGTTATGTTATTTAATAACGCATTTGAATCAGCAGTACAACACAATCTATACATATAGAAAGTACATGAAACTCCCCATCATAACGCTCCAACAGTTTTATCTGAATTGTCCATCTTAACTGACACTGGCAGCTGTATATATCGGTTCTGTTATTTTTTTGTATTTTCTTTTCCTCTGCTTCTTCCACGTGGGGAACTCTGATTGGCCACTCTGTCCCTTAACTTGTTTCACGTGGGTGCTTCCTGATTGCTCGAAGAATCCTTGGCGTCGAGTTGGGTGAAATACTCCTTGATCCCCTTATACTTGAGTAAAGATGGCTTCCGAATTTTACGAAAAGATCAACAGAGAGCGAAAAACGGTTGAATTTTAAAAATTCCTTGTCCTGTACATCTTAAAGGAAAATATCTGCAAAAATCAAGAACACAATTTTGTTCATTGCACAAATTTAAGAATCTTTTCTAGATTTGTTCCAGTTTCAGTAGCTTAAGAATTCTTGACTCTATCAATAGCACATAAAAATCTAATAATATGCTAGATTAAACATATCAGATTAAACATATATTATATATCATATATATATCATATTTGATATGATATTAAACATATCATATAAAAAAATGACGATTTTGAAATGGAAGTATAATTGTGTGTTCTAATAGAATTTTATGATGCCTTTTTAATTTTTGTTAGGACAGATAGTTTTCTAAATGTGGATTTTGTTTATTATTACTGCAAATTATAGTAGAATTTTTTTGGAATTTCACAGTAAATAATCAAAAAAATTAAAGTCTAATTCTTTTAAACAAAGTTTTAAATTTCTAGGATAGAACATGTAAGGATATATGCACACCCGGACAAATCTCTAGTATAGAATACATGTCTCTAAACGTGTAGGTAATTAGTACAGAGATTAGAACCGTCTGTGTCAATTTCTGCTTTTCTTTTTCCACTCAGACATTTCGAGGAATTTTATGGCATATTTTTGCAACTTTTGCGAAATTCAAAAGCCAGACCTTAAACTAAGTAAGTTGTACTAAGTATCACGTAAGTAAGTAAGTACGTGCTACATGATGCTTTTTGAATGATATAATGAGATGGAAAATCATACGAAATCTGGAAGCAGGATAATCTCAGGTGCAGATTACTAGAGGCTGAAATATGATGCCCCTGTGTTGTGTTCAACGTATGAAAGCACCCTAAAGATACTTCATCTGTCAAGGAAAACCCTGGGCAATTTCGTTTAAAAGCCATGAGGCCAAAAGAAAAACCAACATTTGTTCATTATAGTGTTTTTCTTTCGTTTTTCATTTCTCTCTACTGGCCTTCATGAAGCCACATGAATCGAAGTTTATGGGATTATTTGCTTCCAGAAAACTACATAAAAGAGATATTCTTCTAAGAATATATGCTGTTTCAGTTTTTGCTTCCATTTTTGCACAGAGCACCCCGTTTACTATTCTTCAAAGTAAAGATTTAGTAGAGATTTGATGCAGTAGAGATTTGATGGTTTGCGCAGAAATCATGTCGGATAGACATACAGATCTATATTTCTTTGCAAGAGGCTCTGTGAATGATATGAAGTACAGGGATGAGATCTTGGAGACCTATATTAGCATTTTCAAGGGTACAGTTTCCCTGATTTCATTTTAATGGAAGAAAACACACGTCCACATAAAGCCCGCTTGGTGGAGGAATTTCTGGAAATTGAAGCTTCCCAGATAGATTGGCCAACCTGTTTTCTATGCCTAAGCTCTACAGATCATGACTGGAACTCTAAGGAGACCAATTGCAACTTTCTGATCACCTCCCCCAGGAACCTAGAATACCGAAAACGAAAATGGGTTAAATGGTGTTTCATAAGATAAGGGGGTTTTACGGTGGCTTTTTAAAGTGCAGGTCTCACAACTTTAATTCATACAGGAAGTCCTGCAATTTATTGATTCCTGGGGAAGTTGACTAAGACTCCACAAGCAGAGCTGTTTTTAAATGCTAGGTGGTACTACTACTACACCACACCACATCACTGTGCCTAGAGCTCTAGTTGCCCATACAGTTTGCAATGATGTGGGTGATCAACGGACCACTATGGAGGCGGAAAAAGCTCTGCATAATTCCCTTTTTGAGTCTTAAGCTGAACAATGGGAATCAATAAGAACAGCTAATTTTGATATTTAGTTCTGTTCTTGTATGAATTTTCCCCTGAAGTGAGTGTGTGAGACCTGCACTTTAAAAAGCCACCGTAAAACCCCCTTATCTTATTAAACACCATTTTAACCCATTTTCGTTTTCGGTATTCTAGTTTCTATTTTAAAATATCCGATGCTGAGGAGTCTTGTGCACCAACATGCTTTTATACAATGATTATTGTATGGTAATCATTTTTGTGCCATATCAATTTTCACAATTTTATTAAAATCTGTTCAGAAGTTTTTGGAAATTATACATAAAGGAAACTAGCTTTATTTGAATACCAGTGTATTACGTCACTTATTAAAATTGTAAAGAATAAAACATAAAACATATTTGTTCAATTAAATTCTCTAGTTGATTAAATATTAAACCCTAAATAATTCACCTGAGTCCATTCAGTATCTTTATTTGATTTGTGTCGAAATACATTACGTCTGACAACGTTTCTCATTTTTAAAGATAACAAATTATTTATAGCCAACCGGAATTGTTACATACATTTTAACTCATGCTTTGAGACCTAGTTCCGCAATCATACTAATGACTTAATTTAACTTGTATTGAAATGTCCATTCACTTTATGAAATGATAATGGATTGCGAAAAGGCCGTTTGTTGAATCATTTTACCAAATATTTCCTCTGATTATGATTGAAATAAATATTTACCACTAGTTCTCAGGTAATATAAAATGCATACATTTTCTTAATTGAACATTATTTTTTATTGAATCATTACCATCCAAAAATTATTCAATTGAGTATTAATTTTACCAGCAATTCTAATTTAAAAGGTTACAGCTTAAAATAAATTACAGTTATATATAATTCGCCAAAATGTTATTATAATATGACCATTGCTCACAGAGCGTTTAGTTAAGTACTTATTCATCCTAATGCTATTCATCCATCCTTTATTATCCATAGGAAATTTATTTAAGCAAATGCTTCATGTACCTAAAGTAACAAACCACTACACCTTCTTTCTAGTATTTTAATACAAACCACTTATTTTAAATCTTTAATAATAATTCAAAAATAAAAAACAAAAATGTTATTATTTCTATGATACACAAAATTAAATTAATGTATTTAAATACCAATTCCATACGTATAAAAAGCTAAAAATACACTCACTTGAAGTAAATGATTTTCTGGTACTAAATACCCAGAATACTTATTTCTGATATTAAATACCAGGGATATTTAATTTCTGATAATCAATACACAAATAATAAATTAAGGGATTCACCATTTCTAACGTTACTTCAAACTTTCTGTATTTTTTTCTTGATCTCTTACAAATGCTGCAAATAATTTAAATTGTTAATTGTTAATGACTTCATTTTGACATGATGAATGTATTTAACAAATTTTTACTATTTATTCACAAGATCATACAGGGAAAATATTGTTTAAAAATTTTAATACTTAATTTTATATTTCTTAAACAAATATTAAGCAAGATTTAATAGAATCATTGCATTTTTTTGTTATAAAATTTGTGATATAGTCAGTAGTGTCTGGAAGGCTTCTAAAATTTACCAACTTTGGACGAAGTCTTCGTAGATGGTGAATTGTTTAAGAATTCGAAATCAGTTACAGCAGTGGACTTCTCCAACTTCTTTTTCATCATTAAAACTTTCATGTAAGTCATAGTTATCTTGTTGTGTTCTTCAGTATATTGTATTATATATATATCAGCTAAATATAATTTGCAAAATCTTTCTACACAAAATTAAGGTATTCAGAATATTAATCTGCAAAAACATTTTTCTTGCAATCAATAAATGTATTGAAATGGGAAGATAGATAAGTAACAAATGCTTAATTTCTTACTTCAAAACAAATTGAACATTTAAATACAATGGATCATTCCAAAATGTGATGTATAATCAAAAACCCCTCTCTGTAAGTTATTAAAAAGTGTTTAGATTTGACTTGTGATTTGATAGTAGCCAAATAAAAAAAAAAAATAAACACCAGAACACTAGAAAGACTAGAAATTTTAGAACAAATTAGAATCTAAAATGTTAATAGATATAAAACTAGATTTCCATATCAATTGAAGAGTAAATATTCAAAACTTGAATATTAAAATTGTATTTATCAAAATGTTTTCTATAATATTTTTGTTAGTTTTACTCTTTTATTAAGTGACTTATTTTATATTTAATTATTGTTCCTAATATTTTTGTTTTTATTAATGCTATGATTTATGTTTTAAAATGAAATATGGCAATCCTTTTATCCCTCCATCTTTACAATTTGGGCACCACTAGCTCACAACATGAAATGCCTATAGAACGATCAGTACAGGTTATCAGCAATTTATTGGATGTGATAGACCACGAAAAAAGTTACACCAGTGGAGAATGTTATATGGTTTTAATGATCCAACAAAGACCATGAAATTTCAAATTAGGTGCAAAGGGCCACAGGTCGCATGATATCATTTTTTATTGCGTCCAGACCACTCCATAAAGATGGATTGTTCTTGGAAACCTGTAAGATGCATGATATTGGCATTGTTGGGCTTAACTTTACAAATTAAAACAAATTAACGTTACAAATTACCTAAATGATTCTCCAAAACTAAACATAAAATTTCAAATTAGGTAGTGTAGAGATTTTAAAATCATTAGCATACCCTGTCTTAAAAACCTTAAAATTAAGAAAATATTAGAGTGTTATGCTTTTGTGTTTAATCACGACAATAAAATTTTAAATGGTTGCTGACATGTGAATGTGTTTTCTGTTTTGTCTTTATAATAAAAGCCTCCTATTATACATTTTTGAAGAAATTAAGACTTATTTCTTATAGGTTTCTAATACAATCGTTCCCATGCATTGCAGATTTCAATAAATTTCGTAAACTTTTTTAAATTATCTGACTTTAAAGAGACGTTTTTATATTTTATCCCATTCTCAGATTATTAACATTTCATATACTTTTTGAAAGATAAGAATTTCAGGAATTCACTCCCGAAACAATGTTTTAACTTTAATAATTGATAAAGATAAAAAGGCAGATAAATCAAATTTAAAAGGTTTTAATAGCAATAAAAATAAGATTTTGAGTATATGTGTTTTGTTTTTACGTTTTTATTATTTATTTTTTTCCTTTTTAGAGATGAGTAGGCAGGTACCATTGTTTAGTTCTTCGGTGGATACGTACAAAGCAGCCAACCTTTTTCTAATTGATTGCCGGATATCGCCGGACTCAATTGCTTTCGGGGGAAAATGGGTTCCGGACTACCAGAGAAGTTACATGGCTACATACGCTCACTGTTCTTCGGGGAAGAAGGGAAGTTCTTTCTTTAATTTCTCTAAGGAACTTTTTAATGAACTCCGGAAAATCAATTTGTTTCTGAATCACTTCAGTTCTTCTCGATGAAAGGAGTTAGCCTCAGGTGAAAGAATTCAATCGAACGAACTTCTTGAGGGTTGGAGTGATGTTGAATCAAGTGGTGAAACATCTTAAATAAAAATGACAATCAAAAAAAAAAAGATTGAAAGGTTTTCGATAGTAATGAAATCCAATTCCATGTTTAGTTTGTAGCGGATTTTAACCTTGAGTAATTTTTATCTATGTTATCTTCGTTAAATTCAGTTCAGACAGAGATTTATGTTTTCAATGCCCAAGTTGGTTTTTGTTGCTAAACCTTGTGGGTATTAGATATTTTATTTGTTGAAAAGAGTAAGATCTTAAGTAAAAATAATATATAAGTTACCATAACAAATATAAGTAGATGAAGATTTCAACACTATCTATAATTATGAAAAACCTATATAACGACATAACTTGGATCCAATTTTATCTAGTGACAGTGAACACTAACTAGGAGAACGAGGATTCTCATTTGCAATAATCACTGCTTTAAAAATCATTAGACTCGGTAGCCGTAGTAACAGAGTAATTAGCATCTACAGTTGAACTGCCATATAAGAGTGACATAACCAAAACAACGCGGAAAAAATGGAAAACTTATCCATGAATGTTTCTCTGGGTGATATTAGTCTTTTAACAGTCTTAAGAAATATCTTTGACCCACAGAAGTGCTTTTCATCATATGACCCTCAAATAAATTTAGCAAGTTCATGTGTCAATGTAAAATTGCTTTATTATCATTATAAGTAACATGAAACAAAAATTATATAAGTTTGGCAGGTTTGATTCAGTAGCCGTAGTAACAGGGAAATTAGCATTGATATTGTAACTGCCTTATAAGAGTGCCACAACCAAAACAACGCGAAAAAAGGAACGCTTATATCCATAAATGTTTCTCTGGATGGTATTAGTCTCTTCACAGTCTAAGGAATATCTTTGACCTACAAAAAGTGCTATTCATCTTATGTTCCTCAAACAAACTTAGTACGTTCATGTAAATGTAAATTGCTTTATTATCATTATAAGTAACATGAAACAAAAATGATATAAGCTTGACAGAATTTTTTTTATTTTAGCTCTAAATGAAAATAACTGTTTTTTGCAAATTCCGTTCAAACAGAGATTTATGTTTCCAACTCCCAAGATGATTTTTGTTACTATACTTTGTGGATATTGGATATTTTATTAGTTGAAAAAAAATAAGATCTTAAGTAAATATAATACATCAGTTTCCATAATAAATATAAGTAGATGAAGATTTAAATGCCATCTATAATAAAATCTATAAAAACGACATAAGCTGGCTCCAATTTTATTCAATAACAATGAACACTAACTAGGAGAACAAAGATTTTGTTCACATATGTTCCTCAAACAAACTTAGCAAGTCTGGGGTCAATGTAAATTGCTTCATTATCATTATAAGTAACATGGAACAAAAATTATGTAAGTTTAACAGAAAATTCTTTTTTTTTTTTTTTTTTTTTTTTTCATTTTTGGTCTAAATGAAAATAAAGTTTTTCTGCGAATATTTCCTTATTTTTTATTGAAACCATTATGCGTTTTTTATTTTCAAGATATATTTTTTGCATCACAGCTTTATGATGAAACGACCAAAATATTAAAAACGTTAGATAGCAGCCCAATGTTTTGAAACTACTAATGAGGCAAAAACTCGCAGCCACTCATTCGCAAAGAATGGTCTCCAAACACTAAAAAATATGCAAGGTATTTTATAACGAGGTTGACATGAAAGAATCCCTCTGGGAGTTTTTAATGAACGAAATATTACATAGAATACTACATGTTTATGTTAAATAAATATATGACTTGAGAAGAAGAATTTCAGACATTTCTCGGAATTTTCAGAATCGCTTCTTACTTATTTACATTTTCTAAATAAATGAGGGCAGGGAAAAGGACGCAAGCATCTATGCAGCGCCAACTTCGAAAAGGACGACAGACATTTGCCCCAACTTTTTGTTCCTTTAGAATAGGGGGGACGCTCTGTATTTTATTACTACTCTATAGCATACAAAAATTTTGTTTATTATGTTTATTTTCATTTGCAACTTAAAGTATTATTTATTATTGTTAAAATAATGTAATAAGCATTTAAAGAAGACTGTAGACACAATAACTAATTTATTCATCTCTTTCCTTGTTGCCCATTCTCAAATGTTATATGTAATCATGATAATAATAATATATATCTAATATTAACTATAATATTAACAATAGATAATAATATATAACTATAGATATTAACTATAATATTAACTATATATAATAATATATAACTTATTATTTTTAACTTATTATTTAACTATGCAAGGTAATGAAAATAAATGATATATTCTGTTGTTGGTTTTAAAGACTGTAGTTATTTTAGTTTATGGTGGATTACGATTTTGGTGTTTGCTTTTCCTTGGAGTGCCATTTTTTATTTTTGTTTTTCTAGCAAACAAAAATTTTGTTTATTATGATTATTTTATTATGTTATTTTATCTTTATTTTTATTTGCAATTTAAAATATTATTTATTATTGTTAAAATAATTTAATAAACATTTGCAGAAGACTGTCGACTCAATCATAAATAAATTATGCAACCCTTTCCTTTTTGTACCAGCTCAAATGTTATATGGAATCGTCATCAATATTTAACTATGCAAGTTAATGAAAATAAATCCTATGTTCTGCTGCTAGTTTTAAAGACTACAGTTATTTTAATTTATGATCGATACGAATATGGTGTTTTCTATCTTTAGAGTGCCATTATTTATTTATGTTTCTAGCATATTTAAAGCCTAGTTGTTAAAATAATTATATTAAGGTTCATATAGATTAAATACACTCATGTCCATAAATTAAGGATAATTCAGAATCACACAGAAATTGAACTCTAAAATAAAAATTTCACATGTAGAATTATCACACACATCTTGAAGAAGAATATGCAAATTACAGGAAACCACCAGATCGAGCAGATAGTACGTCACAATGACGAGAGTGTAAGAGAGGGTATATAAGTAATGGTGGGAAAGAAGTAAAATTGTTCACAAGCGCTTTAAAAGCCTTTCAGTGCAATAACCGCATAGTTATGGCACAAAGGAAGCATTTGGATGATTTTTTACGTGGTAGAATTATCGGACGACTGGAATGTGGACGTACCCAGCTGGAAGTATCCGAGGAACTTGGAATCGCCCAGAGTGCCATCTCAGGCTTTGGCAACGATTCCAAGATGATGGTAATGTGAGTAGATGTTACAGCACAGGTCGCCCCCGAGTTACAACGCCGAATGAGGACCGGTATTTAGCAGTTACTGCCAAAAGAAACAGACGGATCACAGCATCAGACCTGTCTCGTCAGCTCTCTTCAGCTACCGGTACAACAGTTTCAAGGCAGACCGTGTACAGACGCTTAGGGCACATTGGTCTATAGGCTCGTAGGCCTGTCAGGTGCCTTGTAGGTGGTGCAGGATGGCTCGTTTGGGGAGGAATTATTCTTGGTTCCAGAACTGACCTGCATGTTCAGAGTGTGACGATGACAGTCCACATCTATCGGGATGTCATTCTGGAACATCATGTACGTTTGTTTCGAGGCGCCTTGGGTGCTGAATTTCTGTTTATGGATGACAACGCCCGTCCTCACCGTGCAAACAATGTAGACGAATGCCTTCAGTTGGAGGATATTACCCGTATAGATTGGCCAGCATACTCACCGGACTTGAATCCAATAGAGCATGGGTGGGATATGCTTGGCCGACAAATTGCAACCCGTCAACCCCCTCCCACCTGTCAACCGGAACTTCGGAGGGCATTGCTTAATGAGTGGTGTAATAGTCCTCAAGATCAGATTGATAATTTGATACTCAGCATGCCTAGGCGTTGTAAGGCCGGTATTGCATCGTCCGGGAGAGATACTCCATATTAACCATCATACTAACCATGTTATACTGTTTTTGTAAATAGGTTCTTTTTTGAAATTTGTTCCACGGGAGTAAAAATCGCAATTTTTACTAATTATGTCAAACATATTGCATCTTTTTTTGCTCTTTACCTTTTGTTTAATAAATAGACTTTACAAATAAGTCAAATTTGTTTTGCTTTTGTCTCTTTCTTTGCCTGAACTTCATTATCCTTAATTTATGGACATGAGTGTATATAAAAATTTATTTTACGATTTAAAGATAACATATATTTATTTGGAGTTTGCTATCTTTAGAGTGTAATTATTTATTTATGTTTCTAGCATATTTAGAGCCTAGTTGTTAAAATAATTATATTAAGGCTATTATATTTTAAAACAAAATTGCATGATTGTTATCATATAATTTTGTTTTTATACAATTTCCTTACTAAAAAGCTAAAAACCTGATTCTGCAACATATTTTTGCTTTGAGTAACTCCAAAAAAATTACATAAAATGGTTGCTTTAGTGGATTATTTGTTAACCTTTACGGCTCCATTCAACCCTGCTCATTATTATCTTTATGTTGCCTAAATATAAATAACTTTAAAGAGGGTGTATTCTCTGTGGCCCTAGATGCTTTGTGCCCATCTTTCCCTATGCCTGTCATCATTTGATTTACATTTATGAATGCATTTCGCATTATTTAATGCTAGCATGAAGTCATGCCCTTATTAAAATGACATGTTCATATATTGAGATACAAGAATTTAAAGTTCTCATTTGCATTTTATTTAGCTAAAAAAAACTATGTGGACATTGCATATTATTGATTATGTTATTATAAAAAGGAAAACAGACATCAATGTCTAACTAAGACATAATTAATTCTTTTTTTAAATGGCTGAATTTAAAAAAAAAAAACCGGCTTATTTATTTATTTGTTAATTTAGGAAATAATTTCATATGTTATTTTTAAAGTTATTAATTAATTAATTTATTTTCCCGTTGATTTTATTTTATAACATATTTAATTACCTAAGCAGTAGTGAAATCTTTTTCTATAATTTTCTTGTGCCTTTTTAAATATGCTATTTCTTATACAGGATAATTTATTAAGAGTATTCAATATAATACTATTTTCAGTTAAAAATTAAGTGCAGCAATATTAATATAGAGTTAATAACTAAAAGTTTTGATTTTGGAAATAATTTTTCGGTATTATAATATTGGTAGTCTTTTGTAGCAGTCTTGTAGTACTATACATACACATTGAAGAAATTCTACTTCTAGTTGTTGTAGAGGAGCTCCTTTGTATCATTCCAGACTTACTTTTCTACAAGATACTGTAAATCAGTAAATGAGATACTTTTGTGCTGATTGTTTTCATACTTGACAGGCATTTATTTGGCCGGCTAAGTCATCAGAATCTGACTGTCTTAAAACAAATTTGAGATAGAACAGCGTGATCGGAAAGCGTCTTGAACCCTACTGCTCTTACCATATAAACTTGTGGTCACCCACTTGCCCATTTACCAAACTTTAGCAGATTGATGAATTGATCGATGAGCCATAAAATATCCGGACAGTCAGAAAAAGCATCATGGAAGTCAGTACAGTATATATTATCCAAATTCAGATCGACTCTATCATAGTATAACTGCTATTGTTTATATATTCTCTTCTAGGTACTGCTTTTTAAATGCTCTGCAGTTCAAACCTGTAAATTTAATCCATCATTTTATTACACTATATGTGTAAAATAAATGAGGTTATTTATTATTATTTCCCTCTAGTATGAAGGAATATAAAACCTCTATGAAATTATTTAATGCTATTTCTCGAAACAATGGTCTTATTATTATTTTCAATGATTTAGATTACGGAAACTTTTACAGTTTGAAAAAGTTGTTTGAGAAACTGCGTATACACACAATGACGGCAGCAAGAGAAAAGTTTCAATAAAATAAGGAAATCAGAAAAAGGATCTGTATGAACTGGGATGAAGAAAAATCCAGAGGCTAAAGAAATTATATGGTTTTCCCAGAAATGTGAGAAAATGCAAAAAATAAATAAATAAAATTTGACAGAATTCCCTTTTTGGTATAAATTAACAGTATAGATAAAGAATATAAAAAATAATAAAAACATAAAACAAATAATAAAACTTCTATGTAAGACTGCCGTTTAATAAGGAACTAAATTTATACATAATTTTTACGGAAATCATGGAATGAAAAAATATTTGTCATACATTACCAAACATTTCATTTAAGCATATAATAAAATAAAATCGCATGGCTAAATATTCATCATTACATTTGCCAATACATGATCTGATGGATTAGAAAAAAGAATGGAATCTAATAAATCAAATGTGAGTGTTTATCGATGAAGACTGGATGCTTCATAATTTATTACAATGGGAGTATTAAAGCCTAGCATAACTTAGGACTGAAAAATATTTGTAAAAAATGAAGATATTAGATAAGGAAAATTATACAATCGGCCTCTGACAGATTAAAGTATAATTTCTTAAAAATTCTTCTAAATAAACCACTGGAAACGTTATTTGAATTTTAAATATCATCAACGAGGGTTCATATAAACACATATGAGGAAAAACGCTGTACTTCATTTATTTGCTGGAATTTCACCTTATCAATTTCAAATGTTAACTCAAAATTATATGCATTTCTTTTTTATTTTCAAAAAGTAAATAGTAATAGTAATAAAATAAGTAAATAATAATAACAAATAGTTTTCAAAAGTAGATACCTTAAGCAACCTTTTTTGTAATTTTTTTTCAACAATATACTTAATTCAATACAGCTGAACTCATCAACGGTCCAGTTTATGAAATATATAATGTATTTTCGATAAAAATTCTAAATGTTTGATAAATAGAGCAATGAAATGTGGCAATCTTAAATAAAACAATCTATTTGAATAATTACAAATAGAAAAAAAGTAGAGCCTTTTGATTAATGAAAATTAAAAATCCCTCTTTACACTTAGCTGCTACAAAGATCTTAATAAATCTTAAAACAGTTTTTAAATCAAAACAATGTCATTTCCTAAATTAAATTCTTCATCAATTTTATTTTTTTTTTTTTTTTTGTTCGTATATATACAAATAAAGGTAAACAAATTGGTTTATAATAGTGCAATAAAGTAGTGGCTTCCATAAATATCCATCAGAAAGCCATGCAACAGCACTTGGACTCAACAGCACTCTGTCTTAATTATTGAAATGTCACTTTGAAGCTACCAATCAGAAGCAATTCCTCCAGCAGATTCATCCATTCAAGACGGTCGATCTAATGAAATGCTCATGGAATAATCCAATTGATCCCAACAAGGGACAAACTACGACTACACATATTTAGGAGAAAATTGGAACAAAGGTTAGAGATTGTTTGTTGGGATTTGCACATGGATGGAAGTTTCAATCACCCGACAGAGCCTCAAGGTAACAAGCCAAAAAGCATCCAAAGCTCTTAATCCACTTCTATTAGACTGTAACTCTCTTATTTGGTAGCTAAGACCCAGGGTTTGAGTGCAAACATTCATGGAGTCTCTTAAGTTTGTGGACGTTCTCTCATTAAATTCTAATATCTACTCATTCAACTCCATCAAATCCTTCTAACGATGCGAGTCAGTCTGTAGTCCAATTCTGTCTTACCTGTGCATTTCCCCAATTGTTTAAGTTTTCCTAGATTAAATGAGAAGTTCAGAATTACTAGATAACGCAGGGCCAGCATTTCTGAAGCAAACATGTTATGAATTGAAACGTATTTATTCACCAGCATTTCTCATTATAATATTCAAGCTTCTATTTACAATATTTGAATCAGTTGTTCAGTTTAAATCTCGTATTTTGATGTACTGATTTGAATATACGATGATGCAATAGCTTGTTAATTCTCTAGAGATTTGAATTCAGTTTTAATATTAAAGTTATTACAAGTACTGATTTATTTCATATTCACTAAGAATCAAATCATCATAATTTTTATATGAAATATGCTTACAATATAAGATATATTTTTATAACTAAAATTATTTGGATCAAATTTTTTCATAAAATCATCTCACTCTTTTACAACTTAACCGAAAGGTTTGCATAAAATTATGCTTTTTTTTATTCATCTTTTAGTCATTATGATAAATGAAAGTTCGTTGTGAAAGGAAATATCACACATTAGTAATGAAAGCTAAAGAATCTCTAACTCTTATAAAGCAACTGAACTTTTACATATTAATAGGCTGAAATATTTTTCTAACTTTCGACTTATATTAAGTAATTCATTATTTCGTCTTATATTAATTATATTCGTCTTATGTCTTGTAGTCTCATTTCATTAAAAAAAATGCGTTAATACCGTCCTTTTTCAGATTAAAATACATTTATTTTGAAAATTATATAGCATGATTTTCAAATGTAAAAACGGCTCTCAATTACAAATCAAAATGGATAACTTTAAATGTAATGAACGAAATGATTTTTTAAGAAATAATTTTTCTGATATTATAACAAAGTTATAATAAGCATTAGAAATTCTAGAATGTATAAATTAAGAAGAGTGTTTTTACTCTTGTTGTTTAAAGGCACAGAACTTGTTTAATATCTTTTTCTTTCATTCTAAAAACATTTCCTCAACGAATGAAAATTTCTTTTATATGAACATGATTAAAAGATTATTATATATATTTCTTATAACTAAATTTATCTGGATGAAAATTTTTTTCATAAAATCATCTTTCATTTTTTACAATTTACTCGAAAATTTTGGGCAAAATTATACTTTTTAATCTTTTAGTTATTACTAATTAACGAAAATTATTTGTGAAAAGAAATATCACATTAGTAATGAAAGCCAAAGAATCTCTAACCCTTAATAAAGCAACTGAACTTTTACAATTTTAATGGGCTGAAAATAATTTTCTTTAATGTCGTGTAATCTCATTTCAGAATAAAATGCATTAATACCATCATTTTCATATTAAAATAGATTTATTTTGAAAATAATATGGTGAGATTTTTAAAATGTAAAAAAAAGCTCCCAATTTCAAATCAAAATGAATAATTTTTAAAAGTAATGAATTATGATGTTTTCAAGAAAGAAATTTTCTGACTTAATGACAAAGTTATAATCATCATAGATGCTAGAATGCAGAAATTTAGAAGAGTGTTTTCGTTCTTATTGTTTAAATCCTAAGAACATATTTAATATTTTTCTTTTTTCTTTAATTCTAAAAAACATTTCATTAACGAATTGAAATTTCTTTTGCATAAACTGGATAAAAAATAATCTGAGCTATGACTTATTGCTAAAAATTTTTAGAACTGAATTTAAAGATTTTTTGAAAAATAATTATGTTTTTATTTTCCTAACAATCTATTTAATCTACATGGGTAAAATACCTAAATATATTTTGGTAGAAACATTATATTTTAATCAAAAATAATAATAAGCTATCTGAAATTTCTACTTTTGAAAAAAAGAAGCTATTTTATGGAATGAATATTTTTTGTGTCACTTGTTTCCTTTTCAGGATTAAGTTTTCCAATTATTTTATTTTATCATCGGTGTTTTTAAAATTAATTATTTTTATATAGGATTAATATTCGTACTAGTACAGAAATTCATTGTTGTTTCTCATCATAGAAGATATTTTCCTATTTTCGGTTGAATTTTGAAAATAAAAATATTTTATTAAGTATATTACGAAAAAATTAAAAGGTAAAAAATGTTTTGAACTAATTTACTGATTAAATTTTTAATCCTACCTAAAGGGAATTTGCAACCAAGTGTACGTTGTTTTTATTACTAAACGATTTTATTTATTTCATATTTAAATTTGTAATCCCTACTTAAATGGATATTTTGCAACCAAGGGTGCATTATTTTTTTTATTATTTATTTCTTATTTAAATTTTTAATCTTGCAAATGGATTTTTCCAACCAAGTGTACATTATCTTTATTATTACTATACGATTTTATTATTTATTATTTATTTTTACCATTTTATTAATATTATATTACTATTTTATATATTTTGCGATTTTATTAATTATTTTTTACTATACGATTATTATGATATTTTTACAAACAATCAAAATAAAATAATATTTTTACAACGAACTTATTTGAAATTCAAGCAATAGGTAAAAATTTATAAATATTGTTATAAACTAATAAATTTTGATAATATATTAAGATAAATTAATTTCACTAATTTTTTATTTGAAACATTTATGTTAGTATCAAATAATGAATTATTTTGGATAGGCATATTGTCGTATGAAAATTTATTTTCAGATCTAATTCAATTTTAAATATATTTTTATCGGGGTTTTGTAGTTTTACTGAGATATTTATCATGTATTAGTAAAGAGTTATGTGGATATTTTCAAACAACAAGTGAAGTATCTTATACTAATATTCGATTTCTTCGTTATTTATTTTGAAATTATTTACTCAAATTAGTTCATTAAAATTTAAATATATTTTCATTATGTTATTCGTATAAATGTGAATCTTTTTCCAATCAATTACTCCTTCAAATAATTATTTTATATATAAACTATAATTCACACAATAAAAAAATTGTGTTTCTTTTTCATGTGAAGTTCTGAAAAAGCGTTTTTTCGAGCTTTTTTTTATATGATGAAATAAATCCAAATACCAAAATATTTCTTGATGTAATTATTCGAATGCCCAGCTTTTAGAGAGAATGTTTAGGTTTGAACCTCAAGTAAATCACACAAAGTGATAATTGTTGAATAAAGCAATAAAGAACTTCTTCTTTAAAAAATTAATTTTTAATATGAAAATCATTGTAAACCTAAGTATTTTGAAAAAGAACAGCTACTGATTGTTCTTTAAAAAAAACATATGTAACAAATCGTGAGAATTTTTTTATGAATAATTTAATGTTTTCATATCCACCCAATAAAATGTAGATTTTGTTGAAAGCTAAACTTAATTTTTGATTTTTACTATTTATATGTGTATTCTGAATTTTTTTCACTATGTATTTAGTGTAATATGAACTTTTATGTTGAATTTCATTTTGGATTACAATCAGGACCTAAGGATAATGAGACCACCCTTAAAGAAAAACTAAAATGCTGGTTTGAAGACAGATATTATAATACATGGCTGTATGGATTGTAAACCTAAACTTAATTTTGATATTTTTTTCTACTATTCCAAATATGTATTCTTTGTGGGTTATTTTCACTATGTATTTAGAGTAATATGAATTTCAGGTTGAATTTATTTATAGATTAAAACCAGGACCTAAGGATAGTGAGACTGCCTTTAAGAAAAAAAAACTAAATACAGGTTTTTAAGTCATATTATGTAATACATGGCTTTATGGAGGAATTTTATCGTGCTTTTTCCTTTATTATATTATTATAGTTAACAAAACCTTTATCTAACAAATCAGACTATAAATTTCAAATTTGCTAACTATACATAATTACGATATTAATAAGGCTAGTATTGAATCAACCTCAACAACTAATTATGCTCAAAAAAATAGTTGTAAACAGTATAATTATAAGAAAAAAATTAAGTTTACTAAGTTTTAACATTTAAATAATCTGAGTACTTAATTGGATTGATAAAAAATAAGAAAAATCATATATTCTTGATGTGTTTGTTAAAATAAAAATAAAAAAAAATCCCATGTAATGTTTCTGTTAAATGAGCCTCTGTTCTTCATCCATGTGTTTTTAAACATCATGTTCAGTAGTTTTTCAAAGGTAAAGTTTTTAAAGAGAAGGTTATTGTTTTAATTAAAAGTAATAAAGTTTTTAGTTTGTGCACGCTAACCCTTTTATATACTCTCAGTTCTTATGATGCTAATTTAGTTTTAATTGTTTTATATCGACACACTTTATGTGATAGTGCAGGTTATTTATTTATTAAATGAAACGACTACGTTAAGGTTAGAAACCTTTATTTTTCACGAATACATTACATCAATACAAATTTTTTTTCTCACATACATATATAGATAATGACAGTAAATTAATACTGAAGAGAAGTTTTACATTGCTAATTTCAAAACTTGAAATCAAAGCGTGAAAACATAATGATGACACTATGACCTACTACAATTCACTATTGAAAAACACTTTAAACTACAGTTTTCAACATATATATGATGAAAGTAGCACATACAGCAAAAGCACCATTTATACGTCTTTTTCTAGTTACCCATCAATTTCTATAAGACGGTCCTATAAATATAAGGGCAAAAATCTTCAATTTTTAAATTACTTCATGAAATTTTTAAATGAGGCCAATAAAAATGATAAAAAATTCGTATTTATAATTCAAAAAAAATAATAGTATTCATCTTTATAAAAAATCAACAAATCCTGAAGTCAATTATCAATTATCCTGAAGTTAATTTATCTTTATCATTCTCATCAGCATTGCAATCATCATCATTTTTCAGTAGCAATCATTTTTCATTTTTCAATCAATCATTTTTCAGTCTAAATGATTGATTGATCAATCATTTTTCAAGCAATCATTTTTTCAGTCGTGCTGGATTCGTTATAATTTTCCTTTTTCCTACTACATTTGTAGTTTTAAGAGTCTTGAAAAATCTTTAAGGAGCAACATTGAAAGGGTTCCTATAACAATGTAGTCAAACTTCCTTGCTGTCGTTTTTCATATTCAAATCTATCAAGTCATTTTTCATATTCATATCAAAACCAATCAGCTAAAACGCCATATTTGAAAAAAATCTGCTTTAACTTCAGGATTCGAAATAATAAAACTTAATTTCATGAAGAAATCTTTAAACTGAATTAGTTTTGTAGGATTAACCTCTTTTTTAAAAAAAAATGTTTATATAAAGAACTTATTTAGAAAAATCCACAATTTAAAGACAAAATAATTTACAAATAATTAATTAATCTCATAAAACATTGCACAAGTGTGAATGAAATGCCTGCTTCGAAATAGAAGCCGATTATCCTTTATTAAAACAGTAGCACATGAGAATTTGCCAGTCTTATTGTATTAGAGAATTTAACAAAGCAAAAAAATCAGATGAGTTCAGACATGAGCTCATTACTACTCATACTCTCAAGTTCAGACATGAATGATATTTAAATCTTTCCTTGTAAATTTAAACCGAACCCTTCTGCTGTTTATTGTCACTGGAAACACTATAAAAGTATTCAGAAAAAAAATACTGTTAACAAATTAACCATTCAGAGATGGTTTCCTTTGCTTGAAAATGAAATAAATTGTTTTAACTTCTTGCAATTTCTGGAACTGTTACACTAAGCAAGAATTAAACCTTGCCCATTGAAAACAGTTCTTGTCTAATTATTGGAACTTATCTTCAAAATGATGAAGAATGGCATAGCTTGATTGCAGTATTGGACAAGCAGTCCAAAATGATGCTAAGTGGTCTACAGCCGATTTAACATATTTGAGTTCCTTGAAAAAAAAAGAAGAGAAAGTTTCATTATAGAAAATTGGTATGACTCTGACTACAGCAGATATACCAAATATTTTAAGAATAAAAAGACTATCATTAGCAGAAATATTCTTCTTTTCCAGGATAAAGCCGTCCAGCACATCACAACTAAAAGAAACTGAGTTGGGCTATGAAGAACTGCCTCATCCTGTACTTTTCTTCAACTTGTACCTCATTTTTTTTGTTTAGAATCATAGCTTTCTCTGGCAGATGGATTCAGGATATTTTATTCACACTTGTCAAATGTTTTATTTATTTTTTATAAGTACTGATAGTTCAATTCATACAGAAAAGTCATTTCTTTGGATGTTTACCTAAGGCAGTCCTCTTAAACTTATTAAAAGAAAATTTAATCTAAACTTATTGGGTTCTAAAATAATAGTGAAACTTTTTTTCTGTGTTAACTTGCAAACTGAAATAAAATAACTCATTTTACATGAATAAAGGTAAAACTTGTAAAAGGTACCAAAGTACAAAATGATCGTAAAGTATTTTAAAGTACGGATTTTTAAAAAAATGAAATTGTCAAATAACTGCAAAAATGGGGAAGAAATAATCAAATTATTTAATCATAACATAAATTTAATTTTTAATTTAATAAATTATTTCATAAAAAAAATTTTGAATTTTGATTCAATACAATTTTTATGACAAAATACTTACGCATTAAAATGCTTGCATTATTTATTAAGTATGTGTAATAAA